>OX326952.1:22280588-22643088 GCA_946800315.1 Misopates orontium | reverse complement strand
TATCCCCTGAAATTAGTTGACAGAATATTGCAGATAGTTCTTTTGAAATTCGAATAATGATAGAGACAGCCTCTGAAATTTGCAAAGGACTACAAATGATCCCGGCCTCTTAAGTCTTAGTATTCATAATGTTTCAAATGATGTCTCTGTTATTATTTTAAACCTTAGAAGAGGATTCTATAATTAGACCAAATTTCAAGATATTTAGATGTAATTACACCTCAAAAGAATAAAAAAGAAAGCATAAAATGGTAAGTCAACTGATGCTATACCTTTTCGGAAGAGATGCTGTCATATGCGCACACCGAACCGTTGTAGAAGATGGTCAACTGAGCAGGAACCCCGGGGACCTTTGCACCACTCCTATCATAACAGATCCGAAATAGTTTTCAGCATTATTGTCATATTTTTTGTAGGAAAGTTTTGATTCAACGTTTACAACCATACCTTAAATCAGTGGTTCCAACTACAGGGCTTCCAGAAGGCATAGCTGGAATGGCATTTGTCACTACCGAGCTAATCTGATCCTGTCCAGAAGTACCAACAAAAGACTGCTGCCTTGCACTGCTCGCGGCTGAGGAAGCCATTAGATTTGAATGATTTGTAACCGGGCGATGAACATTGCGCACGTCAAGGTGATTCACAGGATAATTCGTCACTGAATAACGAACTCCCCCTTGCTTCTCAAGAACGGCGTCTTTCTGAATACCCGAAAAGAAAACAATTAAAGGAGAGTGTGTGTATAGATAAGTTTCAATAAAGACATGTCATCACATATTGTTTCGAAAATGTTGAAGGAAATTTAGTATATCAAGTTTCAGGATAGTTTGCTCATGGAAACAAGTTGTGCATAATTAATAATAGAGATGCTAAAAGAATTCCATAAACTAACCTGCGTGGAACCACCGGGGTAGGATCTGTGATCATTTTCAAATGTTTCTGAAGTTGTAATTGTTACCAATCCAGTCGATGCGAGGGAATCGAAACCGGTTCTGGGCGTTTGATCCTGAGCACCATGAAAAGAGAAGAGCTGAGGGGGAGCAGAACTCTTGTTTGAGAATGACCACTGCATTGCTAAACTTCTCACTGGAGCTACAGATTATCAAAATGATAATGGAAAAGATATACTTAGTCACAACTATCAAAGGAAGAAATTCCTAACGATAAAGAAATTAAAAACATACATTTCTTTGACTTATCACCTCATTGAAAGGCTAATTAGTAATTACCAAATAATTAGCAACTAAGAGTATTTTGGCAAAGGCTAGTTTCAAGAATCTGCATAGAATATTAAAAACTTTGGCAATTTTAATATACAAAGGTCAAACAAGGACAAATTAATAAGATGGAGGAGTTCAATTAAATTTAAAACAAATCTAGGTGCCTAGTAAGTTATAATAAATCTAGGTGCCTAATAGGTGTAACTGTAAAGGCGGGGTGAACATGTTGATTAACTTAAATAATTGCTAGATTCTCATGCTCATTATAATAATACAATAATTGTAGGCAACAGTTCTGAACAAGTAAAGTATATGGAAATAAATCTGGTCAAAAGTATTTAAAAATATCACTATACCATTTGGAATTCAGACGTACTTATATAATATAACGTTGCAGGCATCATATACTACTAATTGATTCCTCAGTTTTAGTGTAGCAGCAATAAGTTAATAGGAGTGGGTGGTGGCTTCTTCGAGAACACTAACTTATTTTAATTTAAACGTATACGACTTTAACAAATAGAATAATGAATTAATATCCGCGAGGTGCATGTTAGCTTTGCACATCTAACAATACAAGAAACACTAAATTTTAAATTCCAAAAGCACTACTCAAGCATACGAAAGATTAAAAATGTAATGAGTTCTAGAGAAGTAGGCCTCATGTTACTATGTTAGCACCAACTTGCACAATAGCGAATACTATACTTTATTTAATAACTCGTTTGAACCTTTCTCACACAACGTGAAGAATCGACCTTTCTCGAAATAGTAATGGGCTATTCTCGAAATAGTAAGTATGGCGGGGAAAAATGCATTAAACCGTAAACATGCACCAAAATCTATAGAAATATTGTTTATTTTCGATTCGTGCTTTATAGATTTGCACTAAATCTTCTCGTGTTAGTTTTTATTGAAAATTCTATTTTTGTTTTCAAAAACACCCACTAAATTCTCTAATTAAATATGAATTGTCAGTTATGGCTTTTTATAGTTTGATGCAATTTTTTTATAATATAAGAAGGTATGATGCAGAGTTTTTAATAATAAGAGGAACTCCATGAAGGTTTCTAATAACACAAGGAGATTAGATCCATAGTTTCTTAAAACATAGGGATTCTATACAAAAAACAGAAAAAGAAACCCTCCATGAGGGGTTTAGTGCATATTTTGATAACACGAAGGGACTTTATAGCATTTTCACGCTATAGTAATGAAATAAATTTAAGAAGAAAAAGAAAATAAATTTTGATAACACGAAGGGACTGAAATTTACTAGTTAGCATAGAACTTGAGGATTAATAACACTTAGATGTTTAATTTCTTTTGGCTCCTCCAAAAATTTAAATTGTAAAACGCCAAAAAAAAAAAAAAAAAAAAAAAAAGAAGAAGAAAGAAATAGGAAGGCCCCTCATCACCCTAAGTGAATACCTTCAAATTCATGTCCCGGAACAAAAGTTCGTTAATTCTGCTACTAATTATATGAATGAAAACTTGAACTATTACCAATTATCAGGCTTAAGAATGAACTCAAGAACACAAGAAATAAATTAGAATATGAAAAACTATATATAGAGTATATATAGTTACCTGCATCAATTACTTCATCTAGAGTTTCCTGCTTCACAGCTAAGCCCATGAAATCTCTTTCCATTTGATACAACACAGAAAATATCTTTGAGGACTGAAGAGAAAGAGGGGACAGTTTGTTGAATGCAAATTAAGGAGAGAGAGAAAATGCGAATTTGAGGAGAGAGAGAGAGAGTGTGTGTGAGAGTTGAATAACATGCAATGCCCATTTAGTGCACTATAAACAAATCTAAGACATGACTTTGCTTTACTTTGTCTTTTTCTATATTTAATTACATTGTTCTCGTGGTTATATCGACACGGGCTATTCCCGGTCACCCTCCCTACGCGACTTAATAGGCTAGTAAACTTGGCATCATTTTTAAATAAACGAATTAATATTGCACACCCAAATGCATGGTGTTTTATTTTTTGGTAGGACTGAAGCATATGGTGTTTTATTGCATAAATTATATGGCAGATTTGGTAGGGGCTGAGAATAGAAATATAATGTTTGGTAGCTAATAATAAGATAAGCTGGGGACATATTAAACTAATGTGCTTTGCGGACAAATTAGAGCCTTTATATTTGGATAGCAAATTAGCTAAACTCCTGTTTTGACTTGGATTTTATTAAGCCTTAAACAAGCGGCAAGCCTTATTAATTAAAATTATAGCGCGCAACCACGCAATTAGTCGTCAATACTTAACACATATACATAATTGTAAACAGTTATAAAAAATAAATTTTAGATTTTATTCTTTACTTTAAAATTGTTACATGTATCATAGATCCATAGGAGACATAACCCTTTTTATGGGCTAGCGATATTGCCAAAACAATAATTGTTGTTGTCAAAGCAACTTTTCTCACTTCTCGAATTTGCCCTTCATAATCAAATTTTAGTTAAGTAATTAAGTTTTTAAATTCCTATAATACCTATTTGTCTTAATTAACCACTCCATAATTGTAGCAACTTAACAAATTCTATAACATAAGTTTAACATTGAGATTTACTAGCCTTTCTTATTTGACATATCCCTTCTTCAGTCTTCACGTGGGAATATTAAGGAAAAAAAAATGCACGAGTTCCAACACCAAATTCATAAATCTCACTGAATGATTAATAATAATAATAATAATAATAATAATAATAATAATAACAATAACAATATTAATAATAATAATAATAATAATAATAATAATAATAATAATAATAGTACAGACTTATTTAAATTATAAAGTGCTAATGTTTAAAAATTGTATTAAGTTTAAAGTGTTTAAATTTAAAATATACACTTATAAAGCACTAGAACTTAAATATATCATTTTACGGTTTCTCTTACAGATTTAAAAATTTTCTAAATACTTTCATCAGTTTAAAATATTTGTAAAATATTCCTGTATCTAATAATTAGAAACATAATCTCGTAAATAAAAAGTAATCCATGAATTAGACTCAAGTTTTGCTTTTTGATTAAGATGCAAAATCTGTTGATTGTGAACAATAACATTTGTAGTTTAAAAATTTATTTACATGACTGTTTACCGTAACCTTATGTAGTTTAAATTTATTTAGCATTAGTTCAACATATAAGTTTTTAATATTTTTAATGCGTTTGCAAAATATTTAATTTCTCATAAGTCCAATATACCTGCAATTTTGTTTACTCGTTTTTAACTTAATATCGCTGACAATAAACAAAAAAAAATTGTAATTTCTTAACGAAATATTTTGAGAAGAAACTAATTGTATATTTAAATTCTTGATTTGTGGTTTGTTCAAGAGAAAAATAATTACTATACATAGAATTTATATTTTTGTAAGTTGTTACAAATTTACAATTACAGGTGATATAACGAGAGGATAGAGATTTGATGGGAAATTTAAGATATCTACCTTGTATAAACTTTAATTAAGAAGGACAAATTAGAGAAGTACAAAAAATTGCTTTGGCAACAACAATTGTTGCTTTGGCAATATCGCTAGCCCTTTTTATGTGTTAGCAGTTAGTACATGAATATTGCTATCAAATGATATATAAACTTGCTTAACTGTATCAATTAAATCAAAGCAATCAGAAAAGGGCCCACCTTTTGACGTGTCAGTTTAAATTGAAGAAGTCTGACATATTTTTCTTCTTATAAGTCAGTTCAATTGATATGTATTAAAAACTTTACACAGTTTTGATCATAAGAAATAGTTATTAATTTTGTGCAAGCATAGCAACAAAAAATTAACATACGTAATTTTATTAAATTAGCATTAATTATATCCCTTTCTAATATATTTTATCTTTGTGTGCGCACAAATTATTATTGACGTGTTTTTTATTTTTACTTTTTTGTCATATAAAGCATGCATCGTCGACCCCTAATATTTCTTTTATGAAATAAAAATTTTCACCCTAAACACACGGCTAAATAATTATATATGAAGAAATCTACAGGCAACCAGTTCAACCAGTTGACACCCTAAACCCCACGTGAGCCAACCAAAGCCGTAGTCTACGGTTTTCATTTTTATACGGTACAAATTAAAGAAGCACGTGAAGATCTCGGCTATGTCCTGCCACTGCCACTCACGCTTTCCATCAGATTGCTACTATTACCTGTCCGAAATGAATATAGAAGAAGTTGATAGATATTTTTCATTCACCTCATATATATGAGGTGTTGAACATTGACAAATTATCTCATTTAGGTTTAGGATATTGGATATAGCCTCTTTCATCCTTTAACCTCGGTTAACAATTAAATGCGATGACATTTATATAAATTTTCTCTAAAATGTGTTTATCGTTAATCTCTTAAAAAAAAAAGTATTTGCTCTTTTTTCTTATTGTTACACACTTCGAATTTAAGTACTTTCTTAATCTACAAAATCCAAATATTTTTTGTATTTAACTAATTATATGACACAATAGCTTTTTGGTATTTAATTTTAATGTGATAAAATAAGCATATAGCATAAGAATTATTATGTTGTTTGGCAACATATATATGATTAGACTTTCTCGCTTGTTGTCTAGTTAAATTTTTTTTGGGGGGGGGGGGGGGGGGGGGGAATACATTTTATTATATTTTTCATTGTTAAATAATAATGAATAGAGGAACAAAAGTTTGACTTCATATGGATATTAATATTCTTCTTAAACTATAATTTATAGACATAAGCAATTTTATTCTTTTCTTTTTTCTGTTGTGTGTTTTTTTTTTTACATTATATATCTAGCTCTTATCGATATTTTAATGATGTATTCTTCAATTAATATAACCATCAATCCCTGTGCATAATTAACACAATGTCCAAAATCACTAGTAAACAATCCAAAATATCATGTAAATATAAAAGTGTCAAAAATAAAGCAAGTGAATATGTAACTTCAACTAATGATGCTAAGATATATATTATATAGGGATAATTACAGCTACACCCCCTGAGGTTTGGTGTAATTACAGACACCACCCCTGAGGTTTGGGAAATTACACTCACCTCCCCTGTAACTAACTTATGCCATATAAAAGACAATAATGCCCTTTATTGATTTTGTTAGAGAATCTATTAATTACAAAAGGCTAATTGGTTTTTCTTTTTCTCTTTTTGGTTTGATGAGCTCTCATTTTTTCTCCTTTCTTTTTTCTTTTAGTTTTGTAATAAATTTGATACTAAAATATTATTAAATTTACAAATAAAGAAACCTATGTTTGCTTCATTCTTTTGTGCATTTTTTATTGAGATGAATGAGGAGTTCTAAGCATATTGTATTCTTTTATTTTATATTATTAGAAGAAACTATAATTAGTAAACATTAAAATAATATAATGATTTTTTAAACATTTATAACTAAATTGAAATATATGAATTAATTAAATAGATGTGTGTTTCTTTGAAAAAAATATACTTTTTATTTTTAGTATTTTCTAACAATATAATTTTTATGTTGATATTTATAAAGGTATTTTGTAGAATTTTAAAAAAATACTATTTACTTTATATAATAAAACCTACTCAAACTTTGTATAATATCAATTGAAATGGAACAAGGGTAAAATTGGAAGTTTTCATCCATATATTCAATAGAGGGACTTTATTGTAAGGTTGATGCAAACCTCAGGGGTGGTCTCTGTAATTTCTCAAACCTCGGGGGTGATATCTGTAATTACACCAAACCTCAGGGGGTGTAGCCGTAATTATCCCTATTATATATTGTAAGTTGTATTTTTGTGGTTTTAATAATTGATTCGACAAAGCTTCTTTAAATAACTACTTTAATTTATAAATATAAACTAGTAATTCAAGTTTTGTAAAAGGATCATGCTTGACGCGGATATTCAAATTGTGAAGATAAATGAACTTATTCAGTTATTCTGAATGAATGAATAGCTAAAAGTAGTTTCCTCCATCATACTATTGAGAAAAATGCATAAATCATATTATATTTGGCATTTGGTTAACGATTAAAGAATGAAAGGGATATGTGACAATAATCATCAGGTGTAATGTGCTAAAGTCTCAAAACCTCAGGGGGTGTATGAAAAATACCATAGAAGAAATCCATGAGGTTCCTTTCAAAAAAAAAAAAAAAAAATCGATGAGGTTGCATGATGGTATCGCAATCACAGCCAGGTGCAGCCCTTCCCCACAAACGTGTCAAGCATCTAATCGATTTGTTCAAAGACCGGATTGGGAAATAGTGCGCATCAACCTTTTATTTAATGCTTCACGTTCTTATTTTTTTTGCTTAGTATTCACGAAAATAACAATGATTACTATTATTTAAATATTTGGAAGGTGCAAGGACCACATTAGCGCATCCCATCAATACAGCAATTGTTAAGCTTCAAGTGTGACATTTTTATATGTCAATCCAAATAATCATTCCGGAAGAAATTTCTACTGTAATTTAAGTGCCTTGAGGCTTGAGCTGCGTCATAGTAAATTGCTAATTAATTTGCCACCAACTTGTGGGGTGTACGCGAGAAATTATACTTCGTGATCGTGTAGAAGTTGGAGATAGAGAATTTGTTTGTTTTTAACAATATATTAAAAGGCGTCTAAACGGGACGTTTTTTTCTTTGAAAGTGAGGCGTAAGCTCAGAAGTACGGGACGTGAGTTTCACAAATTTTAGCATTTATGTTTTAAAAATATATACTAATGTTAATTAGAATAATAGAAAATATAAAAGGCATTATTACCAATATAATAAGATAATTTTTTTAAAAATATTACAAATTATTTGAGTTAATACCAATTGCAGATAGCATTGAAAGAAATTAATCATTTTGTCTTTGCGCACACTACCTGAATTGCATACAAATATTTTATTTGATCCTCAAATATATTCTATATATTGTGAAACTATTTAATAGTTACAAGAAAGCTCAAGTAAAATAATAATCATAAAATAAATAATAAAAAAAAGATACACAGTAATGGATAATGAATTAGTTACCTATTATTAACATTCATAAACAGAAGATGAATTTACAAATAAAAACACTATTTAATGTATAATAAAAATGTAAATATGGTTTAGTAAAGTGACTTATAAGTTTAAAAAATAAGAAAGTTACAAACGAGATATGAATGGACAATCATAGAAATATTAACAAAATAAACTATTTTCTTTTCTTATTTTGTCTTTTACGCTCGGGCTTACGCCTTTTGCATTCGGTTCATACGCTCCAAATTACAAGGCGTGCGCCTCAAGAATGCCTTTAATAGCTGCCTTAGGACATTTTAGCTCAATTTTACACTGAAACGAGACTCAAGGCGCGCACCGAGTACACCTTGTAGATACTAGTTTTTAATCACCATTCTAGCTAGCTAATATAGTGCATCATAGGGTACACAATTTATGAAATTATAAAATTCAACTAAAGTGCTGCACTAAAGAAGTATATATCTATATTATTCGGACCACATTTGGTTTTACATGATAATTCAGCACATTTCTTTCAATTTCTACCTAGATTAAGTTGCAGTATGAATACTAATCTGAGTTTATATATGTATTAGAGTCATTCTGGCCTAAACATATTTCGTAAAGTTTACATGTGTTGTGAGGTTGAAATCTGTTCCATATATTTAAGATATTATGAAAATAAATACAAGAGAAAAATTATACGGACAAGATTACCTAATTCTTTTTGTAGTCCTTGTCTATATATATGAATAAGGAATATTTATATTTATAGTTTTTAAAGCATTTTTTTTTTCACCACAACGAGAATAATAAGAAGACCTCTATAGAAGTATATTTGGATTTTAGTTAATTTAATTGTATACAAAGTCCGGCCCATTTATGTATTTATTGATGTGGTTAGGAGTTAGGACTACGTCAATTAAATTAATTGACAATAAATATACAGACACGGAAGAACTTTTAGACTTTTATTTATTATTAGATTTTGCCTTTATAAGGATCGGAATCTAAAGTCCAATTAAATATTTATTATAAAATAGATACAGCCATTCTACGTGAGACGAAATTTCCGCTTCAGATATTGAGTCATGTAAACTTGTAAAGCGTAAACCATGATCTCTATGATCTTAGCAATGTCAATAAAAAGTGGACCACCCAAGTGGTCCTGCACAGATATAATTAAGGTGATGTTTGCAAATGCTTATAAAATGAGCTTGTTTACTACTTTTGTTTAAAGTTAATTTAAGTGACTTTTAATAAAAAGTCGGGAGTGTTTGCAAATCTTTTTAAAAAGTTACTTAAATCATTAATTAGGTGTTTGCAAGAATTAATGAGAAGTAACATTTCTATTTAAAGACCTTTCAAAAATAGCATAATTTCAAAAGCAGTTGGGGAAGCACCCCCGGGCATGCTTTTGCGGCTTGTGTTTTTTCTGACTTTTTTTAGACAAGCAGAAGCAAAAGTCAACATTCCAAACACTAAAAATGTGCTTTTACGACTGTAAAAGCCAACAAACTCCTTTTTATAAGCATTTGCAAATACCACCTAAGTAGGGAATTGGATTCTAATTAATTAATTGGAGTTCTGGCCTGGTACGAGCCAATCGCATTATCTACAGTATGTAATTTATTACTTTAATCACCAGTTGATCGAGTGAAAAGATCCAACATTGAAGATTAATAAGGCATTTGTCTTGACATTTCAAGACTTGAAGTAACTTACAAGAGCATTAGAAATTTTACTTTACGAAACCATCTGTTAGATGCGACTCATGTCTTCTTGTTCACTACAGCGAAGAAAAGGAATGTGTGTGCCATCACAAGAAATTTTGCTATATATGCGAATTTGTAGGGACAACAAGTGAATTGGGCAAAGTCGAGAGTTTGCTTCATCAGATATATCACGGCACTACAGCGCTTACATATTATCTTGTCCTTGAACGTCAAACAAATTTAGTGTTTGTTTGTCTATCTTGATGTTCTGTTACTAAAGGGTAGCCCACAAAAAAGATGGTTGCAACCTATTGCCGACAAAATTCTTAGAAATTTTTTTACCTAGAAAGGCTAATCTTTCGATAGCGGGGGTCACGCTTGTTACCTCAATCGTTCAAAGCTTTTTAATTCATTCATTCTCTGTTTATGCTAGGCCAAAAAGCCTGATTGCTAACTAGAGAGAGCCATCAAATATTTTATTTGGTTCGGCTCGGCTCGGCTCAATTGATACTCGGAAACAAATAACACTCCCATGGGAAAGGTGTTGTCTTTCGATTGATGAGGCTGGTATTGGTCTCAGGGATCTTGCAAGTTTACAGAGTTCTTCTCGCAAAACTTTCCTGGTTACTCATTGCAATAAATACATATCCTCTCAACTTGTTGAAAACTAGAATTTTTAACAGCTAAAGCACGCTTAACCGCACCTGCATATCTTAGTCAATCTGGTGTTTCTAACGAGTCTCCAACTCTATTCGCTGGTTAGTTGGTCCGAGATCGAGGTGCGACGTCCGGATTTATCCTTGCATCGCCAGCCAATTAAATACTAGTGCAACGATCTTTGGCATCTCCAGGATAAAAGTTTGGATTTCTTTTACAATGATCAACGACATCTCCCAAGTAATGTCCCTCACTCTATAAGTCAAGATCATATATTCTTAGTCGTGGGGGCACGAAACCTGCGTATAGGCCCTTAGCTCGGACGACAAAGTTGAAGAACGAAGAACTTATAAATTATTATGCCTCGTCTGTTATTGCTCACACTTGGTCAAAGTTATTATTGAAGGAGTTCCTTCCTCCTACTCGATCGTTGTTTAGTTTGGTAGAGGCCTGCTTTGGGATATTTACCAACCGATGATGGTTTAATTCATCATGGGTTTCATTTTGCCTATATTTGCGGGATATGCTGTCTAGACTGAGTCTATTGATCATTTAATGGTACAGTGCCCTTTCACCAGGACATCATAGTGTGCTATCTCAGGGATTTTTTGGCACCACATCTACACATTATCCTTATTGACTAGGCTACTCACCAACGCTTTTCAGGTGAGATTTAGGTCTCAAATTCGTGTAATGTGGATTACAGCGATTGCTTCTTGCATTTGGTTACTTTGTGGGACTCGTAATTCATGTGTGTTTGAAGACATGGTTCTGGATATTTTCGGCAAATTTGGAAGTCCATAAAATCTGAAGATTTCTTCAAAATTGGATGCGCTAGCTGAGGATTTACGGATCCTCAAAGTTCTCAACATGAATATCATTCCTCAACGAGCACCTAAAATTATTCCAGTTACGTGACATCCTCCTGTTGCGAATTGGATTAAATGCAACACTAACTAATGCTCGATTTGAAATCCAGGCATCGGCAGGGCAAGGGGAATTTTTTGTAATGCCCGAGGCTTCACATTTGGTGTGTTTGCCTCGCACCTTGGTTCAGTAACTGCCTTCGACGTTGAAATCTGGGTCGTCGTCATCGCGATGGATAAGGCTAGAGACCTATCACATTTGGTTGGAAACGACTTTACTTTCATGGTACTCTTATAAAAAATAATTCGGAAAAACTCATGTGGGATCTTAGGCGCCGCTGACACTCTTGTTTATGGTTTGTTAATTCAATCTGCTTTCAAGTATCTCTTAAATTCCGGGAAAGCAATAGGGTAGCAAACGTACTTGCTACTGTTGGGCCTCAACAAAAATGAGGAAGTTTAGTGGCTACACTTTCTACATTTATTAGTAGTCTTGTTTCGAATAATTTATGTACTAGGGCTAATTACCATTTCTGTTGAACTTGTTGAACGCTTTTCATTCTTTTTTTTTAAAATAAAGCTCGAGGTTCTGAAATAGCATATGGATAATGTCAACTTAGTTGAGATCACTAACCGCTTCATCTCCGGTCTCTATTCCACATTAAAAAAAAATGATGCCATGCTTCTGGTAAATTTCGTTAATGCCGTTGATAACACAAATTTCAAGTATTTCTCATGAGGTTTTAAATGAATGGATGAAACTAGAAAGGGACATGCGCAAAAAGATAAGAAGGCGCATGTGATCCGTAATCCAAAATATATATATTTGTAACATACTATATCTATACTATATAAAAGCAAAAACTTTGGACCGATGGACCAACATAGTAAATTGCACTTTAGCCCCTCGAATTTCGACGAATTTCAATAATATTCATAAGTATTATAAATGATCATTTTAGTTTAGAAAGTAATTTGCATTTTAGTTTTTAGATAATTGAAAATTCTTAAAATAAACCCATAAGTATTATAAATGTCGCTCTCAGTCCAAAAAAACTTTGCATGCGAGCCCGCGTGCCACGGAATTCTAGTACTTATGTAAAATATTTTATTTGAATCTGGACCCAGCTTTGGCCCGCTAAAGTGGCCCCCATTTTCTATTACAATAATAATCTCCTCTCATGAAGTCATGTCTTGCGCCATTTTCCCTCTTTTGGCTCCGCAGGTGTCACGTTGAGCATTTTCTACAATATTTTATATTCGTGTGAATAGTCCATACTATTTTTAACAATTCTTTATTTATTATACAATGTCGAAATAAAGTATTATCCGTTCTAATCTGTTTCGCGCACCGTCCGTGACACGCAGTCTTTTCTTCTCTAAGTCCCACAAAGAGACGCACTTGACTCATGTGAACAAAGCGTGAATGATTTTCTTCATAGATGAATGCCTTCATTTCATGATTGAGAATCTTTAATAAAATATTTCATCTTCTAGCCAGTGGTTTTTTAAGCTGCTTGTAATATTTTATCATGGGCAAGTATGCGACTGGTGGAGGTTTAACCAGCGCCACTATTAATACCTGACAAGCAACATGACCCCTCCAATTGTGCAAACTTATTTATATACGCACTATTAATGAAATAAATAGACGAGATAAAAAAATGTAACATATACATAAATAAAGCTGATAATTTCTTAAATTATGGATAATTAGTTTTAGTATATTATTTATTCGTGCATAAAAAAAAACATTAACGTATTGTACAAAGTACGTGCATCTTTATAAATCATAAGGCATTATATTTTCAATTATTTAAATATTATGAAAAATATTTGTATTAACTGCTCCACATGATGCATCATAAAATTGTCATTCTTAATTGGATTAAATTTTTCGCAGTTGATACAGTAAAGTTAGCAAATCTTTCATACTAAAAAGTAATAATTCTAAGTCATAAAGATAATCTTAAAGTAAGTCAATTGTAATAATGGAATAGCAATTTTATGTCGTTATAAATAAATTATATGTTTCACATTTTCAGTAATAATTTACTATTATATTTATATATCGTTACAGGTAGCCCCTGACTTACTTAGTATTAAGTCATTAAAAACAACTTAGTACATAGTACTTCTTCTTACAAGTATCTGATCTCGACCATAAGTACGCACGAAATGTTTAAATGTGTTTTGATCATTTGTTAAAATTTGAGTTTTCCTTTTTACTTGTGTTCCTAAAACCATAAATAGTATATGAACGAAAGAACTATACATGTCTGGGGGTCACGGATTTGAATCACTCCAAGGGCATGTGCACGTGGAAATATTTGTATTAGAAAACCTAACTTCAGGCAAATGATAAATCGAAATCTGAAGTTCCCTCTCTAAATAATAGTATTGACATTAAAAGTTAATAAAGTAAAAAAAAAATAAAAATATCTCACATTAAAAGACGTGATATAAACCACTAAATACAGCACATATTCTCAATCAGATTTTGATCTAGGGTGTACAAATATATAGTCTTTAAGGAAATATATACTTACACACATAAAAAAATGTGGATTTTGATTCAAAAACCACACACGCATCGCCCGGCCTCGACATGACTTCGGCAGGGACTTGGTACTTATCAATTTTCCTGTGCAAGATTCATTAGTAATTTTATATCTTTTCTAATCCAAGTGCAAAAATAATAGTTATCAACTGCATCAAATATAGAATGTCTACCAACTTAATAGAAACAATATAATGGTCTCCCAATTTGATTTGATCAAAATTTCTCACAACTATTCCACTCTCCTCCATGGCTCCTTAATCCCCTTTCTCCTTCATCTGCTTTCTGATCACTTATCCGTAGACACCGTTCTTAGTTTTCGAAAGCATTCTGTGATGTTCATCATCTTCACAAGTCAGAAATGGGCCAAAAGCTCTTCGTATCCGAGTCGAAATGTGTTGATCTATCTAATTGTCCAACCTAGCCAAATATATCATTAATTTGCAGCTTGCGCTGGACAAGATCCAGAAGAGTTTGTGGACAAGCTTGCGGCGCCGACTCCAGGAGTTTGCTTCTCACCATACGGTGATGTGCTGATTACTCTGGAAATCAAGAACAGCAATTTCTCTTTAGTTAAAAATAATTGTCACATCATCAAAATGTTGCAATAAGATTTTACATACAGTCGAAGAGGTAATTTACTGCGTATAATCAGTTAATTCTAGTTATATAGAACTCATGTAGATACTCGTTTATCATCTCATTCGTGCATTGCAGATGAGAATTTAAGGAATCCAGGGGTATTGATACGTACCTTATTATTATTAGTATTAGTATTAAGTTCATGTGTAGTAGTTATTTAGTTAATTATTAGTATTTATCTAATATTTATTATAATTATATGTAATGCAGTTATGTAGGAGTTATGTAGGAGTTATTGTAGGAGCTTTTGTAGGAGTGGGTGGTTATCAATTTATTTGTAGTTTTATATATGTATTGGCAACGTGTATTGTAAATGAACAAGAAAAATAAAGTGTTTGTTTTAGTTTAATCTCTTCTTAATCCCTTTTTCTTAGGAGTTTCTTGTGTTCTTTCTCGAATAAGAACATACTAAGGATCTTGATCCTAACAGGTATATTCGATTTGCATCATACAAGATATTTCACAATCGACAAAAGAGTGTAGCAATGTAAATTACCTCTCCTTGCGCTTCTCTAAAAAGCGAGCCAAGGACTTCTTGCGGAACTGAGGCACAGTGTCTGAACACAGTAGAGAAACAAAACAAATGAATAAACTAAGATACATGTAAAAGTTTTCATTATTGAATCATAACTCAGTGAAACTTCGGAAAATAAGACTAAGCTTGAAAAAATACCTGACTGAATGAATGTTGGAGGGACAGATCGAATAGGATTAACCATTTTGGGAGGCTCAACAGTGTTAGAGCAAGATCCAAGAATCCCAGTTGGCCTAAAAGCATTGGTGTCATTGTTGTTACCACACCGGCCAGCGGTGTGAGAAACCGTGATAGAGTTTATAGGGACATGGCTTGAATGACTTGGCATTGTGCCATAAGCCTGACTTACTACAAAGCCGTCCAGAACAGAAGATATAGGCTTTGGCGCTTGAACAGGAGTTGCAGAAGGCATTGTAGTAGGAGTCGTAGGAGGCCCATTACCGGCCAATAACATAATAGCCTGAGCCTGTAATACATCAACAAGTCAAAACATTAATTTAGATATTGGCTTTAATTATACCTGCAGCCATGCAGGTTTGGTCTAGTTACCAAAACTTCTCCTACTGTCCAAAAATTATAAAAACATCCTTGAAACTGCTTCAAAGAATATTGCAAATAGCTTCTTTTGATATCCAAATCATGACAAAGACATCCTCTGAATTTTGAAAAACACTACAAGTAGTCCCTCTAAGTTTTAGTGTTTCAAATGGTGTCCCTCAACCTTAGGAGAGAGGTTTCTGTATCCCAAAATATGCAACACAACAATACTTAAAAAGAATCAAAGAATAAGCAGAAAATGGTTAGTCGACAAATGCTATACCTTCTCAGAAGAAATATTGTCATATACGCACACTGAACCGTTGTAGAAGATGGTCAACTGAGCTGGAGCACCGGAGGTCTTTGCACCACTCCTACATAACAGATCCAAAATTAATTTCCAGTGTTAGACATAATTTTCATAGGAATGTTTTGATTCAGTTTTTCTGCCATACCTTAAATCGGTAGTTCCAACCACAGGGCTGCCAGAAGGCATAGCTGGGATGGTATTTGTCATTGCAGAGCTAATCTGATTATGTCCAGAAGTAGCAACAAAAGACTGGTGCATCACACTGCTCGCAGCAGTGGAAACCGTTAGATTTGAATGATTTGTGACTGAACGACGGACGCTACGCTCGTCAAGGTGATTCGAAGGATAATTCGTCACAGAGTATGGAACTCCCCCTTGCTTCTGAAGAAGGGCGTCTTTCTGAATTCCCAAAAAGAATACAATTTAGTGGTGTGTAAATATAGAAAGATCTAATTAATAAAGACATGTCATCATAGTTCTCAAAATGTCGAAATAAACCAAGTAAATCAAGTTGCATGATTGTTACTTTAATGAACTAAGTTGTGCATAGTTATAAAGTTACTAAAAGGTAGCCATAAACTAACCTGCATGGAACCGGCGTAAGATTTGTGATCGTTCTCGAAATTTTCTGTAGTTGTTATGGTCACCAGTCCAGTCGATGCAAGCGACTCGAAGCCGGTCCTGTGCTTTTGATCCTGAGCACCATGAAAAGAGAAGAGCTGACCGGGAGCAGATCCCTTGTTTGAAAAGGACCACTGCATTGCTAAGCTTCTCACTGGAGCTGCAGTTGTCAAAAAAATAGTGGAAAATACTTATTAGACTTGCAAGAAGAAATTCCTAGCAATAACTACAATATGATCAAACAAGAATTAGCCTTTACTTTTCTAATTACCTAATAATTAACAACTAAGATGAAACTTTGGTAAAAGGTAGTTTAAGAAACTGCATAAAGTATAAAAAAAAAAACTCTTAACAATTTTCTATAGTAGGCGAATGTCAAACAAGGACAAATACATTGGAAGAGTTAAACTAAAATAATTTAGGGGCCAAATAGGTGTAGCTGTAAAGGCGGGCTGAACATCTGGATTAACTTTAAAAATTGCAAGGTAGCATCTCATGCTCATTATAATAAAACAATAGTTGTACTAATTCAGCACTGGACAAGTAAAGAATATGGAAATAAATCTGGTCAAAAGAATTTAAATATTGAAGCGCACTAAGCACCATTTGGAATTTAATTAATCGTACTTATATAACTAAAAGTTGCAGGCATCATATACTACTAATTGATTCCTCTGCTGTGGTGTGGCAGCCATAAATTAATAGGCGTGGGTGGTGGCTTCTTGGAGAACACAACTAATTTAATTTAAAAGTACGACTTTTAACAAATAGAATAATTAAAGATCCGCGAGGTGCATGTTAGCTTTGCACATCTAACAATAAAACAAACATTAATGAAGGGAAATATTTTAAATTGAAGTATGGTTCGTACATACGCAATATTAAAATACTATGCAGCCTTGAAACATACAACAAAGCCTCGTGTTTGCACAACTTGCACCAGAAACCAATATTATACTTTATTTCTATAACTCGTCTGAATCTTTCTCACACAACGTGAACAATCCACCTTTTTTCTCGAAGAGACAGTGAGCTCTAATAAATTAATAGTACAATTAATTGATAGAATACAAAGAAATACAATTAACCTGCACCAGATAGCCAGGGGTGGAGCTAGGAATTTTTTTTATCCTGGACTGCTAAAAGCTTAATGCAATGAATAAACATGTATTATTTTAAAAAACTTAAATATCAAATGTGTAAAGTACAATGAAAATCATGTTAAAAAAACAAATATATATCATTAAACAAGTTGAATAAAAAGGTTGTTGCATTTGCACCTTTTGGTTAAGAAAATAAGATTTATCAATTATCAAATCGACATATGTACTCTCTAACTAATTATTTTTAATGTAAACAACCATGTTATCTGCTAATTTATGTATGAAAAATAAATAATAGAGACTTGCATGTATATAAATAGAAAAAATACTACAGAAAAATTTAGGAATACATTCCTTAAAAGACAAAAAAAAAAAGAAAAAAAAACAAAAGAATTACGAAGTTCTACTTGGTGACATCTCGAAATTGAAGTGAGGTTTCCGATTTGATGAAAACAAAATTTCTATTTATTTTAGGAGAAAAACATGGTTTCTAATTTATTGTAAGTTTGATATAATATAATTTTGTAAAACAATTAATGCTACTGCAAAACAAGCTTAATATTGGGATAAAATGCTCTTCTAATTTAATGAAGTTGGCTTCAAATGGGCTAACAAATATATTAAATTAAGCTACCTTAATTTCATATTTCTTATTAGGACTTACTTGATCTTCAAAGAATTATTCATAGGCTAAACTATAATTACATATAAATATAAACTTTGGGCCGCAAATTGACCCCGGACTGGAGCCCACCCAAGCCTTGTGGGTGGCTCCGCCCCTGCAGATAGCTATAGGTCTGCATACAACTTGAAAGATTAATAATACATACATGCTTATTTATTTAATAAGTAATTTATTTTTGTTTCGTTTTACACAATTGATTCTTGTTTTGCTATTGATCTACCAAAAGAGTAAAAGTTTTGTAAGAGATGCCTATTTCAGTCTACAGAAAGGGTCATATATGAAAATACTCAAGTATATATATATGTCACAGAATAGATTTATCATTTCTGCTCCTAACATGAATGAAATATTGAGCAGTTACCAAATTTAATTTTAGGCTACAATATGAAGTATATGTAGAAGAAAGGGAGAACATATATAAAATTAATTACCTGCATCAATGATTTCATCTGGAATTTCTTGCTTCACAGATAAGCCCATGAAATCTCTTTCCATCTTTAACTCAATAAGGACTCGGAAAATATTCTTCAGTAGGACAATATTGTAGGCTTCTTACAAATACTTGTGTAAAACAGAGGAGGAACCTAGCAGAGGGAGAAAGAGAGATGTTTTGTAGTGTGTAAATGAGAGAGAAAATGTGAATTTGGAGAGACTGAACTTATAGAACAGAGAGAGAGAGAGAGAGAGAGTTGAATAACATGCAATGCCTATTTAGTGCACTATAAACAAATCTATGACATGACTTTGCTTTACTTTTCCTTTTTAGTATTTAACATTTTTCTCGTGGTAATACGGACACGGGTTATTCCCGGTCACCCTCCTATACTCAACTCGATAGTCTTTTGTATCACTCAGAAAGTCGGCATCTTTTCTAAATATACGAATTAATATTTCTTAGTTGCTTACTCATGCATTCTGTTTTATTATTGGTTTATATTGAATATTGATAATGGTCCGAATAATTACGATCGTAGAACAGGAGTTACGATGGTAACATCTTCGACCCAAGTACGGACCGAACATTACGGGTCGTCTCGAAAAAGAATCGGAGACGGACTGTCAAACGACCAGGTAACTACGATCGAGCATTTATGGGAAAGACCAAGTATTTATTGGTGTCAGTGCTGGTCGGCGACTGTCAGACGAGCATTAATAACGACTCATGATGCGGGTAGCTCTTAAATGAGCCACATTAAAAACGACCCATGATGCGGGTAGCTCTTAAATGAGCTACATTAAACACGACTCATAAGGCGGGCAGCTCTTAAATGAGTTATATTGAATACGACCCATGAGGCGGGAAGAACTTAAATGACGCCCCTCGTGAGGTGCATTAACGAGCCGTATTAATGGCCAATCAGAGGATGCCACGCGTCCATGTTCAGCAGCCTATATATATCACGGTTGCTTGAGCTATTTCACCAAGAAAAGTACACCACACTTCAACACTTTAGAGAGGGGATTTTAGCAACACTCGGCTAGTTCCGTTCGAGGTACGCTTCGTACAACCACTTAGTTCAGAAACAGTGCGTTCTTACCCTTTTTTATACTATACGACCCTACTTTACATGTCACTTTTACCCTCTAATTGATATCACCCTTATCAGATATTATATAACCCCGTCTCTGAATATTCGGTGTTTGCTCGAAGTTATAATAAAACATGAGGGTTGTATATAGTAAATTTGTGATAGTCTACATAAAAACATCACCACATCTTATAATATAATACATTATGTTACCGACTTACCGTGTCTTTTACGCAAAGACACGTTGTAAGGGACTTCTGATATAGTGATAGATGAACAAGGATTGTTAGGTTGCCCAAAATAACACGCAACATTGAAGTCTAGACATGTGCAAAATTAGTGAAGGTACCCTCACCTTTCAGCGCGGGTGCAGAAGCTAGCCGAAGAGCGTAGAATTCATCTAGCGTTTTGGAATGTATGCTTGCTTACATGGAACTAGCTGAGTTAGCTGAGACCATGAGTACGAGGAGAATTAGTATTTTGACTTCGCAAAATATTAAGTGGGTAGGTGGGAATACTAGTTTTTTACTTGGTTACACCAGAACAAACAGAACCCCGAGTATGGCATATAGGGTTATCATTGATAAAAAAAAAAAAAAAAAAAAAAAAAAAAAAGAGATCATTGATGAATATCGGAGGTTAGAAGAAATTCGGTGATAGAATTTTTGTGGTTAAGTTTGTTTTAGGTTATGAGATGATTAATGTTATTGGTGTCTAAGACCATGTGTAGGTCTAGTAAGTCTAGTAAGCTTAAACTTTGAGAGGATCTTGATAAGGTGGTGCAAAGGATACCTAATACCGAGAAATGGTTTATTGGAGGAGATTTGATGGATACGTAGGTTATAGTCAAGATGGTCCTCATAATTTTTTTGGGGGATTTAGCTTGTGAGAGAGGAATGAGACATGTGGCTCTAGCCTAAATTCTAGTTTATCTTATGTTTGGACCCTAACAAACACCTAGTTTAAGAATAGAGCTCCTCTCCTATTTATTTATAGAAGTTGACCTAGTAAGAGTCAATATATATTTATTCTTAACCATGAGGGTACATAGGGGTCGTTGCTTAAATTGTAAAGTTATCTAGTGTAGTCAAATCAAATAGCATAGGCTTTTAATATGAAATTAAGTTGAAGTATATATACAGCCAAATTTGTTGTTGGTCAATCTCTTGGGTATACTTCTAGTGAGAGTGACCTCAGAAAGAGAGTCTATATCCCTCCACTCTTGAATAGTCTTTTTTTACTGGCTTCATCACGTTCGTTACATTATATCTAAGTGCAAGTCATACTTCTTTTTTGTATAAACCCGCTCTTCAACAACTCTCGTGTTTGGATGTATGTTGTTTAGGGGATCTACTCCTGATACTGGCCATAGCTCGAGCAAGAAGGAAGTCTATAACTTCTGATTCACTGAACTTTATTTGATCACTTAACACCATTCATTAGATAACAATCACTTTAAGAAATGGAAAGAACAAAAGATGTGCTCTAAGTCCTTGGGCTATTGAACAATTCAACCACACCGAAATAGATAGTACAAAGTCTTTAAGCTTTTCATACTTTTGGAGAACTTTCACCTATCAAAGAGACAAAAAGCGCATGTAAAAACTAAAAAAGAAACCTTATGGAAGCATACACCAGTATTGAAAACTCAAGTTATAAAGCTCCACAGCATGGGTAAGATTCTCCTTCCTCCTTTTGTATTTTATCCCATCACTCGAAGCCCTCTTCGATGTTTCACAAATTAGTACTATAGTCACAATCATGATGGCTACTAATAAAATAAGACAAAGAAGTTTCGAGGTCATATCCCTCCACTCTTGAGTATTGTAAAGGAGAGCAAAGCCCGCTTTTGTGCTCCTGCAGATAGATCAAGGGTCCTCCTGCCGTCATTTAAGTGACTCATAGGGTTTCCTCAACTAAGTCCTTTTGGTTCTTGAGGATGTTAGCCACCTTCCAGGACCTACATGTATCATGGAGTCACTAAGATTGGATGCAATAGAATAAATCAGAGTGAAAACCTACTCTTATCCACCTAGTCGATTCCATTATGCCAAACTGAAGGATGTCTGCTATGGATGTAGCTAGAATCGACAAAATAAGGAAGTTTTTTAACGCCAACTTTAAGGAAATGGGCATTTTTTGCGTGATAGGGCATAAATTAGGGGGAAGGACAAAGGAAATAGCAATGACGTAGTAGAAGTAGGCGTAAGTTAGATTCTATAATTACGTGGTTTGCGCCTATTTGCGCCTAACTATAAGGCCTTTGAAATCGGATGGTACATGAAGCATATTGAAAGCATGAAGATGACCCTAATAAAACTTGGCTAAAAGGACATGTTTCATTAAAAGGGTAGTTAAAAACCTCCTCGGTGAATCCAGTGGTAATTGTTACTAGGTAAAGGCACATTATGGTGGAATAAATATGTGATACAATATAACTAATCATATATTCTAATTTTATATTTTTGGGAAACATGTAATGATAATTTTAAGTTAAACCTTAAAATACTTAGGGCTCTTAAACAATTTAATGTCACTAAAATGCTCTATAGATATGTGAAAAACTTTATTTAGGAAAAAGTGGTATACTTCATAACTTTTCGAGAAAAAAAATATTCGTCAAAATTCTAGGGACCAAATACTAAAAGCTGACTCTTTAAGGAAAAATTATTATATGCAATTGTTGGTACTTATAATTCGACTGCTGACACGATCGAGATGAGTTTATAAAGAAGTAGATTGTCCACTATCCATACCACCTTTGTCATTATGTGCCAAAGTTGCATAAAAATAATATTCATTGCGAAGGTGTAAATTATTACTATTCTTTAATAGTTCTCGGTATTATTGATCAAAAATTTTATGCATTTTCTTAAAGGTTACCGAAATGTTTTTCAATTTGAACTTAGTGAAAGTGAAAACTATAAGTATCTTTCAAATTTATTACAACTATACTTATTATGAAATTTTTAAACCACATCGCAAAACTCCCAAATTATTAAGTAACTTTATATCTAGTATACCAGAGCGTACATCAACTCCGGTTCATGCTTGGAATAAATAGTTGGGTAAATCACTTTAAACTACCAACCTATGGGATGTTTCACAAAGTGCCCCCTAAACTATAAAATCGAGCAAATGCCCCTCCAACCTATTGAAAAATATTCGAAAGGCCCCCGAGTTGTTGATCCACTGTTTAATTTGGACACGTGTCTACATTTTCATCCGTTGGATTTGGTCTTAGGGGAAATTTCACACATTTTTCAATAAGTTGGGGGCTATTTGCTCTTTTTTATAATTTAGGGGGCAATTTGTGAAACACGCCGTAAGTTGAAGATTTAAAGTGTTTTACCCTAAATAGTTTTTGCTAAAAGCTCTGGCCCGGCAACCAGTTCAACCGGTTAACACGGCGGAACCCCACGTGAAGCAAGACTTCCCGTAATCTACGGTTTCATACGGTACGTAATGAAGCACGTGAAGATCTCGCCCATCTACTGCCACTCACGCGTTCCATCAGATTACTACTATTATCTGTCCGAATTGAATATAAAGTCTATCAAACAAAACAAAAAAGAAAAAAACCAAAAGAATAAAATAAAGTTGAATAGAAAATAAAATAAGATGAGGTTGATAGAGTCGCAATCACAGCCACGTGCAGCCCTTCCCCACAAACGTGTCTAGCATCTAATCAATCGACATGTTCAAAGACTGGATTGGGAATAGTGCGCATCAACCTTTTATTTAATGCTTCACGTTCTTATTTCTTTAACTTAGCGCTCACGATATAACGAGTTATTATTATTTAAATATTGGAAAGCTGCATGGACCACATTAGAGCATCCCAATCACTTAATGCAGCACTTATTTTATTTAAGTTGAAGTGTGACATTATTATATTTTATATATCTACTGGAATAATCATTTCGGCATTCGGAATTCCTAATTAATATTGTCACTATCGTGTGGGACATGAGAAATTATATTTCGTGTTGAAGTTGAAGATATGATCCTGTCAATTTGTTATTTTTTTAATCACCATACAATTATTGTGCATTGTAGGGTATACAATTTATGGTTATTAATCAGAACTTATTTAATTTTCAATGTCTACCTAGATCAAGTTATAATAAGCAAAAATGGTACGTGGACTGATTGTATGCATAAGACTAATTCTTACCTAGACATATTTTAAGAACACGAATACTTATGTGACTAAATACGCTGGTGCGCGCACTATTTAAAATGTAATAACAAATACACAGAAGAATCCTAATCAAAATCAAATACTTTTTTAGTCCTAGTCTACAAAGGGGTTCTTTTTTTTTTTTTTTTGAAATCTACAAAAGGGTTCTCATATTTCAAAGCATGATATTTTTTCGTATTTCCATCACTTAGCTAGATTAAATAGAAAACTTTCTATAAATGCATTAGAAAATAACTAATCTAAAAAAGTCCGATTTATTCTTTTACTGATTTCGTGAGGAGTATGTCACACTGATAATAAATACAGATGTAGAGAAGATCTTCTTAATGTCTCTTCTAATTTTTAAAATGGGAACTCTATATACAAAATAAAAATCATTGAACAGTAAATAAAAACATTTTCGGATGAGATGGATTTTCCACTTTATATATTCAGTCATGTGAAGCATGATCTCGATATCTTAAAAATATGAATAAAACATGCATGGACCACCAAGTGGTCCTGGAAGGAGTGGACAGGAAATCGCCCGGGAACTAATTGGGAGTTCCTGTACGAACCAATCGCTTAGTATGTAATATTCAATTATAATATACTTTAATCACCATTTGATCTGATGAAACAGATTCAACCTTGAAAATCAGTTGGCAAATTTATATTTAAGTTGTTCATGAGATCTTTAGAAGTTTGATTTTACTTTATAGCTGTATGTATGCCTGATCATGGTTATTTTATGCAACACAATCAACTTATAAATGTATATATATATTTGGCATTGTACTTAATTGTATTGCAGATAGGTGTTTAATTTGTTCAATATTCTTAAATTTTGGTTCGGATCCTTTCTGCAATTGCTTGGCTAGTACATTGAGCCACTGATTTGGAATAGGATCGATCATTGTTTTTATTATTATTCTTTATTATTAAAAAAAAAAACAATTTAGCGTCAGAGGCCAAGACAGAATATAAATATATGGCTCGAAGAGGGGGGGAAACATCACTGAAGAATAATTTATTTCACTATAAAATATAATTTTTGTATTCATTATTTTTAATTCCCTACAAAATAATGATTCATCACCAAAGCACAAGTAGCTCAGTTTATATAAACTGAAAGTGTAACTATAAAAGAATACCATTATACCTAAAATCTTATAAAGATATTAAAAAGAAAACTACACAAATAAATACAAATAATACGAACCAAAAATATAAATGATCCATAATAAATTAATTTTGAAGTTCTGAGTGCTTTTTGTCTTAAGGTGTATTATTTCACGCAATATTTGACATATTCTATTAGGCTTTAGGGTTTTTAGCCTATAACTTTGTCTCCACCAATCTATTTATCCAGAGATACATTTACATATATGCTGTCAACACTTTATTAAAATTGTTAGACCCTTCTATTAAAATATACTCACTCAAATTTTGTATTAAGGGGTCATCGTTTATTTTTTATTTATTTATGAAAGAAGTACGTGAAAATAAATTCAAAATTTAGAAAACAATATGACAAATTACTATTAAAGTATATGAAATTAAGCAATTAGATAGTCAATACAAAATTAGAACAAAAGGATAGGTATAAACTGGAATTAAATTTTTACATATTATGTATCATATAATGTGTGTGTATATATGTGTGTGTGTGTGTGTGTGTGTGTGTGTGTGTGTGTGTGTGTGTGAGGATTACTTGTTTCTTTTTAACACAAGAGACTATTTTGATATTTGCTTAAGCGTGTAAACATAATTTAAAATTCTAACATTTATATATGTGTGTGTGTGTGTGTGTCTTTTTAAAAGGCACATTTGCTTACTTCTTGCCTTCTTTTTGTGTATTTCAAAATGTATATTGAAAATTAAATACTCATTTATGTATAACCCTAGACCTCAAGCATAAATTACTGTATATTTTGATGATTTTACTAGGTGATAATTTGCCACACGGGACATAGAAGATAATATTGGTTATTAGCTCTTAAGTGAAATTTCATTTTTATGAAAAGGATCATTGTTAATTGCCCATCTTCTTTCATCACCAGTATCAAAGTTTTGTTTCGACAGTATGTTTCGGTGCTTTAAACATTAGAAACTTTTTGCAATATTTCAAGATCTTTTCGATATTTTTCAAAAATTTCATAAAAATTGTGCCCATAATAGATGTAGAAAATATTGTAGGTTTCTTTTCCATAGAGAGCAACTAACTTCATAACTTTGCGGGCCAAATTTTGTTTAATATCTAAATTACGTTGTGAAAAAATGATCGTATATCTATTTTTTTTTTTGTTTTTAATTACGCTCGCTCGATCTCTTTTAAGTCTAAAATAATTATATTATTGTTTGACTAGACTAAAATTTTGTTAATTTTTTGTCGATATTATTGTTTTGCTAAAATGTAAAGTACCAGCGTCTAGATCTAAGTTGAAGGACATATATATATATATATATATATATATATATATATATATATATATATATATATATATATATATATATATATATATATATATATATATATATATATTACGTGTACAAAGTATGGATCAAAAATTTTAGTTTTTCTCTCAAAAAACACTGCAACCTTTCTATTTTTATTTCTATAGAAATAAAACATGACAGTATGTTGCAACAACTATACAAAACGAATCGAAAATATATCAAAAAATTGCAAAAAACATAGCAAACCAAGATATACACTAGAAACAAAACTTTAATTCATGATACAAGTAAATTCTTTAAGCCGATAGATATATTATATATATACATAAAAACGCCGTCATTGATCTTCATTGACAAATCTTCAATTCAAGAGGAGGTTATGCTGGGCCATAACAATCGATGATAGACTTTTGTCGCAAATTAATCATTTTAGGAGTTATATATATATATATATATATTACGTGTACAAAGTATGGATCAAAAATTTTAGTTTTTCTCTCAAAAAACACTGCAACCTTTCTATTTTTATTTCTATAGAAATAAAACATGACAGTATGTTGCAACAACTATACAAAACGAATCGAAAATATATCAAAAAATTGCAAAAAACATAGCAAACTAAGATATACACTAGAAACAAAACTTTAATTCATGATACAAGTAAATTCGTTAAGCCGATAAATATATTATATATACATAAAACGCCGTCATTGATCTTCATTGACAAATCTTCAATTCAAGAGGAGGTAAATGCTGGGCCAGAACAATCGATGATAGACTTTTGTCGCAAATTAATCATTTTAGGAGTTTTAGTTAAATATGTTATAGTGACGACGTTTGCTTAAACCAATACTAGTAAGTAAACGTCTAGTTGTTATTGCGAGGTACGTATGAAATAAATCTGTGAGGCGCTAAGAAGCATAGACAACTTCAAAGGAAAGTCAAATGGTGCATTGAACAATTTTCAGCCAGCTGCCATAAGTTATATCAATACTTAAACAAATATTGAGTTAACATGAAAGTCAAATGTATTTAATTATAAGTTTATAACCAACAACTGGTGGCACGATTTGAGTTTGACCCATTAAATTAATAATAATCAAGTCTAAATCAGAGGACTCTAGAGGCTTTGGGCGAAGTCGATCTTTTCCTAAGTAATTTATATATATATATATATATATATATGTGTGTGTGTGTGTGTGTAATACTTGTTGGTTTTTAAGTTAATTACTGGTTTACGATTTTATTGTTCAACTAGCATAGTACGTTTGTTTAGTAAAAACTACGATCTGTCAGTGATATTCTATATGAAGATCGATGAGCCATATTGACCACCTAAAAGAATTAATGGTAAGTTCACGAGCTCGTCTAAACTTCATTATAATTAAGTAATGCATGTCACATTTGTGTGTGTGTTTTTTTTTTTTTGTTTTTTTTTTTTTTTTTTTTATGTCATCCATGGTATATGACACTTGTGTCATACAATTACTGTAAACTGATCCATGTATTTGAATTACATAGCATTTTTTCCGTTTTACATATATAAGAAGTTAGGTAGGGGCGGTTCAAATAAAGTATGGATAAACTATTGATATTGGAGAAAAGAATTAAATGTATAAATAATGCATATATTTGAATTTTGACTGAAGGGTTCATCAACATTTTTAGTTGATTATAGGGTTTAAATAATTGTAATTGCCTTGGGATCTTAATAGATATATGCCAAATTGCCTAGTAGCCAACCGCCTATATTGACGATAATACGGTATGGTATGATCATGCAACCACACAATCTTTCAGAAAACGATGAAGATGATATTACACTCCATTTTATTACTAATCTTAATATTAATATGTTTTAATATAAAAATCTATAATAAAGTTAATCAACCATGCACCTGTAAAGTTTAAATACACCATTTACTTGAAGATTTTCTAAAAAGTTATTTCTGAACATAAAAAAATGTAGAAAATCTCGAATACCTTGGTATTAAACACGGCTTAAAGATGTTAATAATTTTTCGAATTATTCGTGTAAATGCAACATAACCCATCGGAAGATGCATGCACGTCCCATTAAAAGTCTCTCTCTCTCTCTCTCTCTCTCTCTCTCCACACAATCAATTTAAATTTAAAATATTGCCATGCTTTTTCTAAAACGCACTTAATAAAAATACCAACTAAATTATCAATAAAATATGTTGTTCTATCGTGTGCACTTTCTTTTGGTGGCACCTGTACTCAGTCCTGATTCCTGAACGCCCTAGCTTGTTAGATACCGAGTTTGTCATTGATATGTGATGTTTATTGCAATTTTATGATGGGTTAGTTTGCATTAATCTCTTAATATATAATTTAATAAACTTGTGATGCATAGACATCACTTACCAACTCCACAATATCTTTTTCGCAACTTTAGCCAATTTGAAAAATAATTGATTGCCATCTTACAAATAACTTCCAGTATGACATTGATATCAAAAATTCAAGTACTTTCTTATCAGGGTTTGAATTTTATAAAGATAAAGAAAGAAAAATAAATTGATGAAATTGAAATGGACATGTGAACAAGATAAGAAGGCATGTGATCGGCAATCAAAGATTTAGAAAAGTGAAAAAAGGAAAAAAGAAAAAACAATTTATTATTTGTCGCAGCCTCGGCCAGCTAATAGTGGCCCGCATTACTATTAAACTAAATATTATACACAAGCTGACGTCATTTCACGCGTCATATTCCCTCTTTTGGCTCCGCAGATGTCACGTTGTACAATTTTTTAATGTTTTATTTCGTAAGAGTCCTTGTTAAGTTTTTATTTATATATATAATATATTTGTGGAATAAAGTATTATCCAATCTAATCTGTTTTGCAGACTTTGCTTGACACGTATTATCGCTTTCTCTAAGTCCACACTGAACTCATGTGAAGAAAGCGTTTAATTGGTTGGTATTAATCAAATAAGTTTATAATTTTATATAATTTATTCCGTGATTTTTTGAACTGTTGTAATATTCTATCTGTCTGTCATGGCCAAGAATGCTACTGGTGGAGGTTGAACTAGCTAGCCCCACTAACAAGGAAAGTAACCCTTGAACTGTGGAAAACTAATTCATGCATTTTATTCTAAATTCTAATTCGATAAATAGATTCAAGTGATGCTTTTGTTATATTATAGAGTATTTATATGAACTAATTTCAATTCGTGCATCGTCCAAAATAAAGTTTCAAGGTTAAATGTTCTAATTATAAGGAATTAAACTTTCAACCATTTTGCTCTATCTGTCGTATATTTCCTTGTGTTAGTTAATATAGTGTAAATTGTCATTTTGATCAATGACATTAAACAGTTTCATGTTAGAATTTGTTTTATAGTAACTTTATTTTATAAAGATAATCTAAAAGTAACTTTATAATATTTGAAGTATAGTGCTATAGTATCTCTATGTTGTGTTTTTATGTCGTTAATTACAAGAAGTCTCGAACTTATTATTAAGTCTCGATCATCAAAATAATCGAATGCTACTTTTTGTTACAAAATCATGATTTTACGAAACTTTCCATTTCCTTTTAGTGGATCTCATTTCCATGTCTATGGAAATGGGTCTGTATATGATCAAGTTGTTGGCTTCACCATTAAAACTTTTATATGCTTTCTCCGAAAATGTTAAAAGGTTTCATTTTTTTAGCACAATAAAATGAAAATATCGGGTGTTTTCTAAATATACCATATTCCTTGTTATATAGTTTGTTTTACGAAAATCCCAAATAGCTCATCTCTAAGAGATATTAATAACATTTAGCAAATTAAAAGGGAGATGATATATACAGAGCAAAATCCCTCCATACAGAGCAAATTTTTAATGTTTACTATTATACCCCTCTTTATATTAGTTATGAATTTACTTGTTTTTTAATACATGTCAATGATTAGCAAAATCTTTAGGAACATAATTAAAATATTCATCTTTGCAATTTATGTAATGGAAAGATTATCTTTCTTTGTTTAGCAATAGTTAATCATCCATGTAAGTAAATTACTTTCTATAAATATAATTAAGTATTTAAATTCATTTATGCATTAAAAGTTTGTATATTATTTTATGAACAAAAGTTTAATACTATAATCTTAAAATGTCCAGTTTATTCATTAATTATAAAAAAGTATGGGAATTCTTTTGAATTCATATTTATCGCTATTTTTCACCATTTTACACACATTTTGCTTAGAAAAAGACCATAAAAACACCTTTCATTCACCAAAGTTATAATGACCATAAAAAGTTCTTTTAGTTATTATGTTATTCGAAGTGTAAAATGTGAATCCTCTAAAAAAGATTCCGATCTTTTATTAGAGTTAGGCATATCCATTATGATTTTGGTGAATATGGTCTTATTTCTAACCAAGATGTGTGTAAGACGGTGAATAATAAGTGATAAACATAGTTCAAAGAAGTTCCCATTCTTTTTGTATAGTTGAAGCATAAACTGAACATTGTAAAATTATATTATTAAATTCTTTTTATTCTTAAAATGTAATGTACAATTTTTAATTGCATAAACAAATTTAAATATTTAATTATATTTCTAGAGAGTAATTAAAAATTGCTAAAGAAAGAAAGATAATATTTCCATTACATAATTTGGAAAGATTAATATTTTAATTATGTTCCTAAAGATTCTGCTAATCATTGGCATGTATTAAAAAGAAACTAAATTCATAACTAATATAAAGACGGGTATAATAGTAAATATTAAAAAACTGCTCTGTATTGAGGGATTTTGCTCTGTATATATCATCTCCCAAATTAAAATTATCTAAAAGAAACTTAGATCTATGGTTAAGAATGCATGTTATCTATTTAAAAAAAAAATCTGAAAAGTGGTAATAATGGTATACATTCGCAGCAAGACTACTACATGGGCACTTTACGCATAACTTCTCATTTTAAGACATCTAATTATAAATATAGCTTATAGAGATGAAAATATCATTCACATTTTTTGAAGTATAATATCAGTGTGATACCCCTGTTAGCTAATGTACACTATCGAAATTGTTAGTTTAAGATTTATGTTTTGCTATTCACTCTAATATTTTTGTATGTTTCTTAGGATAAATTCTTTAAAATCAAAAAATAATCCTGCAGAACAAATTGAGGCAGATATTTGGTGAAGGATTCAATTTTGTTAAGGAGTTTTAATTATTTCACGTATTAGTTTTTCTTTAGAACGAAATAGAAAACCTCACCCCACCCACAACCGGTTAATTTAAAATGAACTACAAATCTGGATAATTTAATCAATTGGGTCAATCCGTTAAGTTAAGAGTTATATAATAATTTTGTGTTTTCTTTTTGTGTTCACGAAAAAATATTCTAAATTAAGGAAAGGGCAATCATAATTTTTTAAAAAGAAACGATCTTATTAACGCTGCTAATTAAGAGATGATGTCACTAATACTATTTAAACGTCAATGTATATTTTTAATATTACACTAAACTTTTGGTAGTGTATGGAAATTTCATATAGAGGGTTTTTTGATTTCTAAGCCTATAAATATTTTTTTAGTGTTTGTATTTAACACAAGCTTTTTGTTCTGCATGTCTTAAGAAAAGAAAGTCAGGAAAAGCATCAGTCGCAAAAGTTGGGCGTAGAGTGCTTCTCATACTACTTTAGAAAATTTATCATTTGAAAACGTTTTTAAACGAAACAGCCATTTCTCAATAATTATTGAAAACATGCAATTAATGTTTTAAAACGTTTTTTTAAAAGACTTGCAGACACTCTTTACTTTTTCTTAAAAGTCACTTTAAATGGCTTTAAGTAAAATTAATGAACAACTTGTTCTATAAGTTCCTGAAACACCACCTCAGTGAATTATCTTATCCTTTTTCCTGAGATATTTTTAATACACGTCATCGTGAGTCATCACTCATCACTACGCTATCAATCTTAAATATAGTTCCATCGACTAGAGTATATACAAAGTGAATAAGTTGCTCCACTCAACCTAAAACTTTGTAAAATATTAGATTGACCAAGTAAATTTACAGAAGAGTGAGAAAAAAAATATCGAACTCATAAAGTAGTATAATACCTCAAGTTGGTATAAGTTATCTATTTTCTCATCATTTTCTTGTCACAAAGTCCGTGTCGTTCGTGGTCCTGTATTTTGAACAACATTTTTTAAATTGCATGTGGTTGGTTGACAAAACCTACATTATAATATTCAATATTCTTAAATGATATTCCAATTAAAATATGGTATCAACAAAAGACGTGTCCTTATATAATAAAATCTCTATCAAGGACCCATTGTCAACTTAAAGAATTATTTTTGCGTTTTCGTATAAGATCTGTTCTTGCTGAGTTGTCGGTACTCACATATGATTCTGATGAATCTTTATTGATGAAGAAAAAGAGAAGGCCCATTCAATATTTTGACAACTCCATATTGATAAAAAGGAAAAATTCTTAAACCGATATGTTAGAATGCATGTGGACTACAAGTCTACAATAATCATACAAAATAGAGATTCGCGAGAGATTATGGGTCTCATAACAATAGAGTATCCCGGATTCCGTCTAATTAGAGTTTATTAATTCGTTACATTATAAACATCAATATAAAGGATCAAAGAAGACATGGACTCAATTTAATTTATTTTTTTACCATGCACACAATATTAAACACTCAATACTTCGATCGAGTTGATTCTCATAAATAATTTGTAGCAGCACTTTTCTTTGTTGAATTAAATACCTTCCTAGTTTCATAGGTACAAGTTCGTTTTATTATAAAGTTGGAGTACTCTACGGGTTGGTTAGGTTGTACGAGCCCCATTTTTTATTTTATTTTGACGAGAAACACAAAATGAATTTAGGTGGTGTTTTTAGGCGCTTCTGAAAATAATAGTACGACTGTACGAGTACTAAACATTTTTAAATGTATGTCTAACTTTACTTATGATTGTCTTAGAAAAAACTATTATATTATCACCCGGGGTTTAGATAATTATCCAAGCTTCGTAGGAAAATTTGTGTAGTTTCACAAGACTTCAGGTAAGTGTAAAACTTTCTCACAAATCCAAACGAGAAGGAGTACATATTGTGTCAGTGCAAAAATAAAGCACTGAAGAAAAGCTAAAGCTTCCATGGCCTGGATCGGATTGAATTAATAAGTGAAAAGAATGATGATTTGAGCTTATAATTAATTTGATGTTCATCTCAACATCTTTAATAAGACAGGTAAATAGTCGTACCAAAAATATTTTAAGTGAAAAGTTTTACACAAGTCAATCACTAAGGTATTGGGCTAAAAGTAAGCCCAGTAAGCTGGGTGTGTTTTCAACCATGTTATCCGCAATGATGGGTCGGAATCCGGCATGTGAAGGATCGGGGTCCAGTCGATCTAGGCGATGAACCATTGTGATACTATACTTATGAAATACAAGCGTAGATTAGGTGATGAACCAAACGGAAACCACATCAAATCAGAGCAAATAATTCCATTTCCATCCATTTCAATTGATTACGCATATTGATAAAGTCAATTGACGACCATATCGTTTCATCTAAGTATTTTTTGCCTGTCCTCTAGTGTGCGCACACCCACACACAGGGACGAGGTCAGGTTGAAGATAGACAAAAAAACATGAAGGAAACAAAAACTTAGAGATTCCGCAACAAAGAGAAAAACCATCCCACCTCTTCCTCCTCAGCCAAAAATGTAATGAATAGCGAAAAAGCTCTGGGACGGAGAAAATGAAAAGAAAAACAAAAACAAAAGAATTATAGCTAAATCAATACACTCTTTCCTTAAATTTTTATGTGCTCTACGCCACTCTGCTACTCGGATTGATATTCACTGGTTTAGAAGTGTAAATAATAAGATGGTCTTTCATGTATCTAACTATCTATCATAGACCTGAGGAATAATTATCAATTAAGTAATCAACAACGAATTGTACAATGCGATACCATAGCAGAAGACACCATCCTCAAACACCATGGACATTACCACTCCAAGATTAACTAAGAAATACCACAATATTTCGACTCTGTCGTAAAAGGTTTCATGTTACAGAAGATTAACTACAATGGACCAGACGATCTATAGCTTCGTCACTGTTATGAAACGGGACAAATGGAACCAAGGCAACTCCAATCTTATCATCCTTTTCTCATCAGCCTCTTCTTCAAATTGAAGGGAAGGTGTAGCTTGTACAAACAGGACAATCAGTTGAAAATTCAAGACTTCCTTCTTTTATCCCATTGGTAATACAAGTATCACTTAAGATATAATGTCGAACTTCATTACAAATTTATGAAAGAATATAAAGAATAATTGAAATATAGACTGGGAATCATAGTAGAAGCAGCAGCAGCAGCAGCAGCCCGCCTAATAAACTCACAGGCCAGCTGAGACCAAACCATGCAGAGTAACAATACCTATCAACACACTATCTTCATCAATGACAGGCAGGAATTGAACTGGCGATGGCGGAGATTCCATTTTCTGCATTGCTTCAACAGCCATTGCATCAGGACCAATAGTCCTTGGGTACCTGAAAGTGATTTTTATCTTTTTTTCATTAGAACATTGATAAGATAATGAGCCAGATGGCGATGGCTACACCGGTAAAATATTACAATTTTGTCACCCTTTATGGTTTCCATGTGTAATTACTGAAGTCCAATTTAAATCAAAATAAATGCAGGATGTAAGAAAGAATCAACAACTAAAGAAGCAAATTTCTCTGTGAATTAATCGTCAAAGCCCATAAACACACCCTCTCCTTGGTTCAACATACTAAAAAAAATCTGTTCATAATTTGGCCATTTCCAAAAACAAGTTGCACTTACCTACCCGAGATGACAATTTTATTACCACTAAGACCATAGATTCATCAGTAGGACCAAAATCTGGCCAGACATTGAAGTTAGACTGAGGGACCGAAATAAATGTGGCAAAATTAGATTCTACCCATGAGCGTCAGGGTAACAGCTAAGCAGCTAATAAGTTAGGATTTCATCGGGGAAGGAAGGAATATTACTTCTGGTATATGATCAGTTAGAAAAGCAGACACTACAGCCAATTCGGACCAGTTTAAAAGTTGATTACAGTTTAATCAGGATATCCACTCTTGAATTTAACTTATTCGCTCCTAATCATGAAAGCATACATAGTAAGAAAATTTAGGAAAAGAGTCCACCTTTTGCTACTCCTGTTGTACTTAGGAAAAGGAAAAGAACAAAAGGATCCTTCTCAATTGAATAAACGACAATATAAAGTATGACTATTCACAATATGACCATTTGAGCACCACATGATTACAAGAACTCACTTAGAAACATGTGTTATGTTTCACGAAGATGAAATGGGCTATAGATTCATAGGGAACACATCAGAGAAGGACACAAAAAACTCATTAACAGAAAGAGCAGCGGCCTGAGAACAAAACATTAGACAGAACACTTTAATAAAGGCCTTATATTGCTTAATCTGTAATAAAGTGCTGCACCTGACTCAAAATTTAGCATAAATGAGAAGGAAACAATGCTTAAAATGGACCATATGTGAATTACAAATATCCCATCTTTAAACGCTTCTTTGAACTCATATAGCAGATAGACATCATATCAAAAGTGGAACAGAGCCTATACCTGTTACACATATCTCCCACGGTGAGCTTGAATATCCCCTCGCCGCTAGCTTTGAGTGTACGTCTCAAGTCACCATCAGTAAATGTACCCAGCAGACGATAGTCATCATCTATGACAAGAAGACATCCACAGCCTTTACTAGATAGCTCTACCAGCTGATCCATGATTAAATCTTGTTCCCTGCACACTGGTAGCTCTTCCTTTTTCTTCATAAGATCCTTCACCTACAACCACAAAGTTAACACATTGCAGACAACTATCAAGAAACTGCATTTTACATGCAACAGGAAAATAGAAAAATAATACACCAAATAAAGTACGTTACTAAATTCAAGAGAGACATGTTCAAATTATTACATCAATACAGAATCTTCCCCGCCAGAAATAACGAGCAGCCTTTTTTCAGTAAAATATATCCAATACAAGAAAAGACTAATCTTTTTTCTCCGGTTGCATAAATCCAGTGCAAAAAGATTTCTACCATTTAAGTCTTCTCTAGCACCAGCTCCATCCAGATGAAGGAACATTCACTAGTGGTTAAACGTTAATCATGATTAACGAGCAATGACCCCTCACCCCCACCCCACCCCACCATCCAACCCTTTTAAACATCCAAGAAATACAATGTAAAGCACAATCATTGCTGCAAAGAACACAACAGCTTACCAACAACTCACACCCAAAATCACAATTGCAAAACAACCATAGACGGAAACACATTACAACAAAAAGTCACGATCAAAACCTTGAATATCAACGTCTTGCCAATCCTGCCAGCAGGATGATTAGCAGCATACTGCTCCTTACTCAAATTCCTCGCCCCCATCAACGCGATCGCCACCGTATCCCCAAACACCATCTGTATGGCAGTCGAGGTAACCGGCGCCAGATCAAACGGGCACAACTCGCGCTCCAACGGCAAATGCACGTTCATATCGCACACACCCATCAGCCCATTCGGCCTCACCGACGTCACCGATATCAAATAAACCCCCTTCGCCTTGGCACACGGCACCAGCTTCATCAACTCCTCAGAATTCCCACTCTTACTGAACAACACCAACAAATCCTTATCGCACAAAATGCCGATGTCTCCGTGTAGCGCGTCCACAGGGGATAAAAACCCGGATTTAATCCCTAATGACACGAGGGTCTGCGAGATCTTCTGCGCCACAAACCCGGATTTGCCGACCCCGGAGAAAAAGATCGTGCCTTTGGAATTTAGCAGGGTTTGTGTGAACGTTAGGGTTTGTGAGAGGTCGAGATTTTGGAAGAAGTGGTTGAGGTACTTTTGCTGGGATTTGAAGAGGTTCAGCAAATGGGTTTGGTCTAGATTTGCTTTTGATACGTCGTTGGTTTCTTCTTCTTTTTCGAAAAAATGTTCTATTTGGTCTGAAAATGGCAAAGAGAGAGAACCCATTTCTTGTTTTTTGTTCTTCTGCTGGAGAGATATTGAAGAAGAAGAAGAACAGGGTGGTGATTAGATTTGATGTTCTTTTTTTGCGGTTTGAGTGAGAATTGAGTAAAGATCCTAATAATAGTGAATTTTTTGTTTTGTGGGTTGTGATTAGTTTCGTTATAGAATGCTGATTGAGATCAATTTAGTAGTGTCACGCTCAAATTCAATGAGAGTGCTTGCTGGATCTTGCTTCTTGATTTTTGTTTCATTTACTTACAGGGTTAAATTATCTGTCGGTGGTGAAGAAATCGCGTGTTCTTGCGTGTCACTAGAGTGTGTTGTGATTCGCTATACTTTAGATTTTTGATAATTTGTCTTAACAATAGTTATCATGTATTAATGTAGGACCAATCACTGTATTATTTATTTATTTATTATGTATGTATAGCCTATTAATATGACAGAATAAAAATGAGGGAAAATCATTAAACTTGATGCTAATATCTCCGTGCAAAAGGTCGATACACGTCATCGTTGTCTGTTCGGATGTCAATTTCGACCTGAATGGCTCTAGGCGTCGGCAAAATGGATGAAGAGCTGGTGGTGGTGTAGCGGTTGCTTGGTGTGATTCAAGTAGTTTGGGTGCTCGTGTGAGACCCGTGTTCTTCAAGTGTCGGAGGTTGATAACCTGGAAATACATGCCTGCTATTCTAAATGACCGATCGCTCTATGATTATGGTATCTAGTAGTTTCACTGCTTAGTTACTCTACATCCTCTTGTTATTCTCTTTTTTGCTTGTGCTGTTTTACCTTGAGGTTAAGGGTGATCTGAGGGTAGAAAAGTCTTTACTCCGGGGGCACGTTTAGGCTTGCATGCAGGGTCGAGGCCTCGTAGGGTTGTATACAATTCACAACACATCGGTTTAGTGGATCGTGACGTAGGAGTTCAGCACTTAGCGATGCCCTGATTGGCCCAAAAGTCTTAGGTACTTCCTTAGCGAGTAAGGAAAGTAGTATAAGCATGTTCTCTAATGTAACCCCTCTCGTTCATGGGGTGAGGGTACAGTTTGCAACGAGATACGAAGAGGAGGTTTGTACCTTGATGTTGATATTTTCGTGTTGTTGAGAGAGGTACACGTGGTATTAAGCAAGGGTCGTCGGAAAGAAGTTTAGATCACGAGATCAAGCTACGTGGACGTGGGCGACCCTTGGGGGAGGTACGTTATCACACAGTAAACCCATTTTGCAAATTGTTATCTGACTTAAACTCGTAGCATAACCACACAATCGATTTTATAATGTGCAACATGTCCACCTTGTCAACTTTTCGGTGGATGTTTCTACACAAAATTTTGTTTTTGTTAGATTTTGAAGTGTAAACATGCGGATTTCATCACTATTTAACTATGATTTTAATGGAATGTTAAATGTCCCTCAAATTTGTTATATATTTTTTAATTTTTCAATCTTATTTTTTATATAATTAGTTTATATAAAACCCTAAGTTTGAGAATTGGGAAAAAATTGAACGGGAAAGATAAAATTTTATAGATATTGAGACATTGGGGAGTTAAATAGTATGCTTTCCAAGTTATGTGGTTTGTTATAAATTGAAGCATACGCAGGGGTTTGCCGCACTTCATCTAAAAAGTATATGACTTTACTCATAATCCACACATTTTTCTAATAGAAGTTTGATGAGAAAATATACTATCTTAAGGAAACCATATCTAGCACATATTTAACAATAACATGTGGTGGGAAAGGATGATTAAAATTCACGAAGGGGGTAGTATCAAGTATGCCGGATTGTATTATGGGCTAGATGTCCATCTGCCGTTTTATCTTTAGCCGAAAACAATTTTTAGGCTAAACTAAGAAGATCGAGTGCTATAACGGCCAAACAATTTAATCTACAAGGTCTTGGCTCGAGCAATTTTGAATTAATTGAGATAAATTTTAGTTTGACGTATATACTTCAATAAGAAAAGAGAGTCGCAATACTTCTTCGTCTTAGAAAATGTTAAAAACTCGAAGTTTAGGCAACATTGATGTTATTGTGTATGATGATGGAGGCTACAGATAAGCCTGCAATGCAATAGATTCATGATATCGCAATGGAAGAAGAGGGAGCTGTAATCGCGGTCTATACAAGAATCGCTGCGCACCTTAAGTTGTGGCAACGTCGATTGCAACCTTAATATATAACGGTTGATGCTCTATATATTTCTAAACAACGAAAGATGAAGAAAATAAAAAGTAAAGAAAATAAATCAAGGATTAAAATTTTGAAATAAACAAAAGAAGACATTATTACCATGATAATCTTTGTTTTTTCTAAACCTCTCCTTTATATTAAAAAGAAAAACACTCAATTGAAATTAAGATGCGTATCTCTTATCTCCCTAATCTCCACGTCATTAATTTTATTGCATGCATTCTATCTCGACCAAGTGGTTCCATGATCATAAAGGAACCACCTCGTTAGTCGGTACATTTCATGATGTTGATATCTATCTATATATGCTACTTTGATTTAATGTTAGGAACACCTCATACAACAATTATTCTAGTTATATTGTAATTTTTCTATTTATTTTCTGGAACAAACACAAACTTAGATTGGAAAAAAATTCTTTAATTTTTCATTATTGTTATTGTTACCCAAAAATCAATTTATTTTTTCTTTGAACAAAAAACGAGTTCACAGGCGCTAGAGACCTGTCATTCATTCTCTTGTAAAAAGTGTTTTTTTCGAAATGCTAAATAAATACATGGTTTTTATTTGTCTCTTATGGTTTCACAAAAAAGTTTCTAGTGCATTTACTTATCAATATCACAATGTTGTAAATTACTATTTTTTGTTTCCTTGTGACATGATATCTTATATACTTTAGTGCAATTTCTATCTAACATGAGAGCGAAGTTATGCAGGGATAATTTTGCCGAAATAAGCCATGGTATGTAAGTCCCCATGGTAGCAACATAATAAAGCCATGTTATGGGTGAAACTCTGAAAGAGTGTCGACTCTGTCATCGTTATTGCTCCACATTAAAGAAAAGGGGATCTGCTCCGCATAGATGAGTTTATGACATATGAATTTAAGTCATAAAAACTTAGCATATTATCAGTTATATCCGAAAGTATCTATATTATCATGTTGTAGCCATTTTATGATATCCCAATTAGTACTTTTCAACTTTTTTACAAAGTTTTCTTTTGAATAGAGAAATGAGTTGGGACCTGGGATGTAGACAGATAAATGAAGACATAAAATGCAAGTTGGGAGTGAACAATGTCGCACTGAGTAAGAGGGAACTAGTTCATTAAACAAGTGTGACCACAGTAAATATGAACTTTGAGCTTCCATGTATTAAAATTTTGGATATGTATCATCTTGACAACTAAGTAACATACATAATAGTACACAAAAGTGGCATAGATGATACATACTACTGACACGACGTATGTGCCACAGACAAGAGATGTTAATTAAACTATAGAAAAACCATGTATAAACACAATGAAAAGTCCATAGGTTCAATCGAGATTTCTTAGGTTTCAAGAGTCTGAGATTTTACACCTAAAGAATAAGAACCGGATAAAAAAGAACTTAACCACACTTTTTACAATAAACTAAAAGAGCATATATAACACTTCACTCAGTACACTTCATCGTACATGTTGTGACAAGATTTTGTCGAATGATTAGGAAACTAGATTCAACATTATTCAAATAGAAAATACAAGGAGTCGATTATCAAATTAATGGAATATCGATATCACCATTTGTTCATAAACTTCATGATGGAATCAAATTGCTTATCACCTTCAACAATAGTCAGCCTTTGTTTCAAACTATAGTTTTCAGCTAGGAGTTCAGCTTCCCTGTGCAACTAATCTTCGAGAAAGGCTGTTGAATGTTTCAAAAGATTGCGCAAGTTTCTTTCTTCAAATAGCTAGGGCAATCAGAGTATAATAGCAAGATAACAAGCAGAGAAGCTAAAGCAAAACAGATCTTAATTCTTAGCATGAAAACAATTGAATAAGCACCAAATAGAAAAAGATTTACAAACAGTCCGAAAAACTATTTCAACTCTTTCTATACTTCGTTACCTTTCAGGAACACCAACTATACCCGAAGGACAACCTATACACTAAATTGATTAGTGAAAAGGAAACCTTAACTCTTAGCAATGTTGTAGTACATCCAGGAAATTAATCATTTGAAGTAATAGAGGCATATACTAAATGTCCTGTCAAAGCCAAGAAACCTATGCCATGAAGTCTTGATAAGTCATGATTCGCCGAAAAATCTTGACAAATAATGATTTGGACTAGTTTTATGGGATCTAGGTGTACTGACAAAAAATGCTTTCGACAAGATTTGAGTTTCTGAACCACAAAACGCTCGGTTTCAAGAATTTTAAACCAAGAAATGCTCGCATTTTCATCTTGTCGTTACTAAAATTAAGTCACAAAAATCTTGACATTCGCAGTTCCATTTTGATATTACTAAAATTAAGTTGTAACCATTTTTGCACATATCGTTACTAAAAATTAGTTATACAATACACATTGAAGAACTAAGTTACAAATAGGTATGTTGATGATTTGAATTGCTTGTACTATGTCATCATAGGGTAGTTTCATAAAATAATTTCGAAAAACTGTTGGCTAACTTTTTCAAAAACTGTGAAAAGATTATTTGCTAAAAGGACAGCCACTTAGTTGATCAACAATTGGTATAACCAATTTACCTAATTTTTATTTCGATTAATTCAAGAATATATCATTTGCTATCGCCTACAAACTCTAAATTCACAATAAAAATTATCTACCTCATTTTTAACCAAAAACCCAAATATATGCACAACCATAACGACATTAAACCACATAAAGACCTTAATTCACTTTGTTCAATACACACATGAAATTCAGAGACCCGTCTTCAAGACTTGATACATTAACTATCAAGATCACCACCAAAAAACTTTAAAAGATATTCAAAATCATTCGATTCATCCCACTGATTCATGATCTCGATTCATCCCATGCATTAATTATCCAAGATCTTGTAGCGGTAGTCGAGGCCGCAACATGACTTCCAAATGGAGTACACGCGGAGAACATACAAATCTGCAGATAATCAGCGATCCGCCATTCCACAGTACCCAAAAACGACCCACTTGAGATATATAAGAATTCGAATACGGAAGCTGCTGCCTGATGGCGTGACTAGAACTTAGTTCTCCATCCTCCAGATGACGCGTGTTCATCAGAATCAAAATGTGGGGCTGATGACGATCAAGCAGGGTCCCTATCGCGGGTAGAAAGTTCGAACGCGCAATGCCTCGACAGTTCCATGCTAGAATCTTCATTTCGTTGCCGTTAGGTAGGAGTGCCACTGGCATATCGCCTAGCATTGGCATTACCCGTAACCGGAATTGAGTGTTGTCGCGTGCTGGAGTGAACTCTTGTTGCACGTCGACATGGACCCGAGGGAGGTGCGGCGGGTTGATGAATAGCTGCGGGACTGTGTGGAGAGGAAGTACCAGATGTTCGTGATCGGAAAGTCTAATGAAACATGGTCGACGTTGTGGCCTCTGAGCTCTTGGTGGTGCTTGGTTCATCGGGTTGTTTGGTTCCATTCTGAAGTGTGTTTGATTCACCTAAACACTCCAAAACACTGAATACATTTGAGAAGGTTGGTAATTAAGTAGAAAAACAAGGATTCATATAATTTTGCCAGGTTTTGTAGGCTACGGATCTTGAGTAGGACATATATAGAGCAGGTGAGTCAGTGATACGAGGTCTTCTATTAGCTTATGGTGGCAAATGGACTGACATTATAAATGTAATATTCATGGATCAAAATTCTAAATTCTTCCTAGAAAACTACTTAAAAGTCTTTTTTTTTTTTTTTACTTCATAAAAAGTAAATATAAAAATGTCGTCTAAATGGGTAAATCGCTTTGAATTCCCCAACCTATGTGGTGTTTCACAATATACTCGTGAACTATAAAAAGCAGAAAATAATCCCCCAACATATTTTGAAATGTGTGAAATGCCCCTTGAGGCCAAATCCAGCGGACAAAATTGCATAAACGTGTCAAAGTGAAACGGCGGATCAACAACTCATAGGGCATTTCACACATTTTTTAATAGGTTGGTGGCCTATTTTCTCTTTTTTGTAGTTCAAGAGGCATATTGTGAAACACCACAAAAGTTGGAGGGTTTAAAGTGATTTACCCTTTCTAAATCAATTGCAACAACTATTATTATGATTTTTCAAAACCAACCAAAGATATCTCAAAATATTGCGAGTTTTTTTTTTTTAATATATATTTAGCAATCTAAACAAATATTGAAACAAAAGTTTGATCCATGAATGTAACTATATGGATTAAAGTTTCTTTTTAGTATATCTTTTGATCCATTAAATATTAATAAAAGAAATCGCAATGATTCAGGATATTTTTACATACTCCTGAAAAAATTGTAATAATTGTTGTTACAACACAATTATTAAATGCATGTGTGTTTCATTTTCATATTGTCAAAAATAAAAATAGTACTTTTCAAAGAAATGGTTAATGCGTTTAGTAATTCAACTAAGAATTGTGAAGAGGAAATCATAAGATATGTTAGCTTGAAGTAGTGATAAGGAGGTGCAGGGATGAACATTTCATTCATCTCTGGTCAAATTGGTTCTCCAAAGTTCAGATAAACTTAAAGGGGAATAGATCTTCATTTCTTACTAGATCTTCAATTCTTACTAAAAAACCAATGAATAAGCATGAAATGGGAAAAGATTTACAAACAAGCATTAAAACATTGAGACATGTGGAAAATTAGGCAGAAATCAAGACTTAGTAACTGAAAATCTCGAAATCGTTAAACCAAGACTAATTTAGTGTCTGGAAATCATAGAGGTCTTGACGCTCGAAACAAAATAAATAAATAAATAAATAACTTACTATGGGTGTCAATGCAGCCACGAAGATGAAGTATGAAACGTTTTGATGGAGGCGAAGATGGAGAAAATGGTCTAACGGTGGCGTTTATAAATGTTTATGAAATGACTTATTGGTTTCTCCGTCAGTATAGTAAATGTTTATCAAATGAGTTATTGGTATCTCCGTCAATATTAGCACTTTTTAGGTATTTCTCGCACTAATTTTAACTTCTATTTGTCCAAAAAAAAAAAATTTTAAGTCGCAGCGTTAAGATGCTTCTCAAACTGTATTTAAAAAATATGTTATTTCAAGAAGTGTATAAACTGAAAGTTATTTCTCATTAATTTTTGTAAACTACTATTACTATTTTCAGCAACTCTTTAAAAAGATTTGCATATATTTTCATTTTTTTTTTGTCCAAAGATTTAAATGAACAAACTCCTCATATAAATTATTATTGCAAGCACCCTCATACGTAAAATGCATGTATTGTAATTCTTGAACAAAGCGTGCCTAATACCGGATGATAGGTGGTTTTGCTTTTGATAAGGGGTTTTCGCCAATTAATTTACCCATTAGTAATAAAATAGTAGTTTATATTAATGGCTCTCTAGTCTCTACAACTTCACAATTGCTTATTCATTCATATGTCAAGGATTTTTTTCATATGGTTATTGTAATTAAAACCCTTATAAAACCACCCGAAACAATAAAGCCCGTTCCACGAGAACACAATAAAAGCCAAGACTCACATAAATTACCCTTGGTTACACTAAAGCCTACATCATTCGAATTGATACGCAGATCCAGCCCAACACAATAAAAGCAAACACACCATACAAAAATTACTACATCATCGACTTGATACGCAGGTCCAGCCCAGGCTCGGATCCAGCATATGTGTTGAAGCAACAAAAGAATGTAATAGGCCGAATCTCGACCATTAAATTGTCATGATAATTAACTTTGGGGATTAACAACTGAATTAAACCTAATTTTAAGAACTTTTGTTTCATTGCAAGTTTATGAAGTACAAGCAAAAGCAATCTAGCGATATCACATTTCTTGACTCTGTTGGTGCCTGCTTTGAGCTACCATGAACAATGATTGCGACGGAAAATACATATCATGAAAATTTCGAAGTACATTTTTCATTTAAAAAAAAAAAAACAAAACCAAGACAACTCTCTAACATTCCGTTATAATGTCCATGTAAATCTTAGTGAGCTAGACATCAAAAATAACTTATGAAATTTCAGTAACTTATTGAAACATTCCAAAAATTAACAAAAAGACTGTCGTAATTAATAAATTAAAAGAAACATCATTTATGTTTCTTTGAACCAAGTCAAATAAACATTTGTGTTAAAAAGTTAAGAAATCCCAATATGTGACGCTTAAGTAGAAGGCCAACATGAAGTTGATATGTAGATGCTTTTGAACTAGCTAGTACTAATTAACTACTACATCAACTTATTACCATCATTTTACAATAAACTAAAAGAGCATATATAACACTTCACTCAGTACACTTCATCGTACATGTCGTAACAAGATTTTGTCGAATGATTAGGAAACTAGATTCAACATTATTCAAATAGAAAATACAGTGAATCGATGATCAAATGGAATATCGAAATCACCATTTATTCATAAACTTCATGATGGAATCAAATTGCTTATCACCTTCAACAATAGTCAGCCTTTGTTTCAAACTATAGTTTTCAGCTAGGAGTTCAGCTTCCCTGTTCTTGCTCTCTTCAAGCTTTTTACGCAGCTCGATTTCCGTCTCTCGGCATAGCCTAATGGCTTTTTGCAGCCTGGAATGAGCCAACTGAAGCTGTGACATCGATTCTGTTGTCCGTTTTCGCGCCCTTTTGCGGCTAAACCAGCTAGCTATCTGCTCCACATCCAGTCCTGTATCCGCCACCAACTCGATCTTTTTCTCTTTTGTTAAGTGAGGAGATTCCTCGAACGCTAACTTCAAAGCCTCAGTTTGATGTTCTTCAAATCTTTTAGCCATAACTTCTATTAATTTCCAGTTTGGTGATTATCATGGTTATGATGGTTTAATTTTCGTTGACGATTTATAGGTAAAAAAGATCATAGGAAAATGAGAAGTGAAAGGAGAATCGTGACAAATTATTTTGGACCAAGTACGAGGAATGGCGGATGAAATTAGGATGTATAAGCAAGAAAAAATTAACAAGTGAAACTTACGAGGAGAGTTTGTCAGGAACATTGGTAGTTCAAAAGAATATTTAGTTAAATGCTTTAAGAAAACATTCTCATATTTGGTAGTCAAAACGCACAAACTACAATTATTTGCTAATTTTATATTATTCCATTATATATGATGAAATAACAAAAAAAAAAAAAAAAAACTACTATATATCTCAATGTCATTAACTTAGTTATAGCAGTACAAAGTGAAGTTTTTCTTTCAAAGATGATTTCATTGCATGATATTATAGGCACATTGATTTTGTATCGACATGAAATTTTCCAATTAATGCGTGATGGTTTACAGAGGTTGAATACTTGGGCTTGGAGGGATAATAGCCCACCCAAGATTTATTAGTTCACCATATATACTAGAGTTTATTTAATGAAATTCAAACATTTTGGTCTAATTTTTTTATAATTCATTAATTTTGTGAACAAAGAAACAACTGTTAAACCCCTATTTATAAAGTTTACATGTTCTCCCACCCAGGGGCGTATTCCAGAATTTAACTTGGGAGGGCTAATCTATGAGTTTGTTTTAATTTTTAATGTTAATTTTAAATAAAAGTCTATAAAAAAGGACTAATACTTAAATTAAACTAAGATTAAAATACATAATAGCAATTCAAGTAATAAAAAAAACTAAATAAAAGAAGTAAAACATAATTATTAATATAAAGTGGTCTAACAAAGCTCAAAAGTAACAAGACAAAGATAAAAGCATGGTAATTTTAATAATAATCATTATATACTACGTGAGAAAAAAAAAAGTAAATTTATATAATAAGATTTTTCTTACATTGCTTAAGCAACTTTTTTTTTGTAGAGAGAATTTTTTTGCTAAATCTTAATCTAGAGCATATTTTTTTAGGACAATGTGTTTTATCGTTAGGTTTTAGAAATTAATAGGGATTTTGAGGGGTTATTTCTCTAGCTTTTATTTAAATATGAATTTGTAAACTTCAATAAATTTATTAGGCTTCTTTTTGTTGTTCTTTGTATGTGTGTCGTTAACACATAGTAATGATACTAGACTTCTTTTTATAATTGTTAATTTTTATGCATGTATAATAACACACACATATAGAGGGGGAATCAACCTAAACCCCCTTGTGGTTTCGAAAACCTGCACGAAACCCCCTTGTGGTTTGTTAATTGCCCCCTTGTGATTTTATAAACTCTGCAAAAAATCCCTTTTTCATGAAACCACAAGGGGGTTCTGTGCAAAACTTTTTGAAACCACAAGGGAATTTTGTGCAAGTTTGGAAATTTTGTGGAGAGTTTATGAAATCACAAGTGAGTTTTAGAGAATTAACAAACCACAAGGGAGTTTCGTGCAGGTTTTCGAAACCACAAGGGAGTTTAATGCATATTCCCCGAGAGAGGTCCCCCAGCCTTTACATACATTTTCGCCAACCCCATCACACCTTCTAGTTTCACGTAACTTATTTATTTTTTCAGGAATCAACTCAACCCATGCTTTCAACTCTTCTTTATATGGGAAGTTTTTATTATGATAATATAATTTAGACCAATGTAGCTTTAATTCGGATATGCCATTGATTTTCACTATCATTTTATTTGGTTCTGAGTCTATGGATCAAAATTTCTTTTCTTTTTCACGAAAAGTACCGAAATGTTTTTATTTTTAACTTTATAGAAACAAAACATACAATATTTTCTACGTCTATAGTAACCATTTTTACGAAACATTCGAAACATATCAAAAAGATCTCGAAACATTGCGAAACTTTTCTAATATTTAGCTTACGAAACTTACCATGGAAACAGAACTTTGATCTATGAGTCTCCCACTTTACATGGGAAGTACACCTTCAGCCAACCCCCTTGAACGAAAAATTAATTCATGTAGTCTTTGCATGATTAAGTGGTACAACCAAAGGTTGTGATTAAATATAATTCTTAAATTATATGGCAATAACTTCCCTATACTCTATCCTGACCGTACATTTACACAAATTAACGAATTGACAACACCACCTGATCGTGCAACGGTTGTACCTAATAATATTCCCTTTTGCACGGGCTCTTCATTTTTCATTCCTAAATCCTATGGATGGCAGCTGAGTCTCAACAACGAAATCATTACTTTCAAGGTCTTCTTTGCGATATTTACTCTATGCTGAAACCTCTCTACCAGCAAATAAGCTTGAATATGAAACATGGAGAAATATTTTATTGAGAGAATAAGCGGAGTGCGAGGTGATACTCCAAAGGAGTGAAACATTTCGAGAAAGACTACAAACAGTGAACGGGAGAGTTAATCCAATCCACCAAAGAATAATCAAAATTAGCCGATACTCGTACCAAAACTATTCTAATAATCACTGTTATCAGTAGTGGAATGTGTATTAATATTTCACTAATTAAAAAAAATGATGAAGAATTAAACATTAATTCTCTATTTCTTTTACTAGAGCCTTAATTAGAGATTTAGCGCCCCATAGTGTTCTTCCAAAAGGTTTTATTAGCGAGAGAAGGGATATGATCATCAATATATAGAAGCTCATATTTATTTTCAAACGATGTTAGATAGATTTCAACAAAGCCCGTAAAAATATTTACCGGTACGAACTTCTCGTAGTTATAACAGCAGCAGAATGAGAGTCAGCCAGGACTGGATATGGAGGGAAATTAATTGTTTTCTTCCTTCATGTCACAAAAGAAGCACAATTAATCTTCCTCCAATTCCAGCTCCTGGACAATTCCTTCTACTGATTCCAGTTCAGCTTCTAGCTAGTACTACGTACCACTCGATGCTGAACAAAATTCTACGAACACGGGATATATATACTATGCTCGTGATTTATAAATTATAATTCACAATGTCATATGCCATTTTTGTTTAAAATTATTAGTGGGGTACATATTTTGTACTATAGCTCACACGAATTTTCTCGAAAGAGAATATTCTGATTCTGGCTATCAGTTTCATACGCAATGAATTAGACTCGTCCGGGCAAGTGGGAGGTGATCAATTGATATGTTTATTCTGCTAATGATGTGAGCATTTTAAGTTAGAGTGACAACCTTTGTTTGATGATGTTAGAGTTTAATTAATTATATAATTAACTAATATGATTTTAGGTGTTAATTGCCAAGATCGTCACCAAACTTGGAGTTATTAGCAGGTCGAATGTTAAATATGAATAGGGTGTCTAATTGAATTTACGATCTTTTGATAATTGAAATATAGTTGATACTGCCGAATTAGGACAGAAATGAGCTCCCAAACATCCGGAATCAGGACCAGATTAGGATTGGATTTAAAACTGGTCCTAAGCATCTTTAGAGTAAATCAATTATAAAAGTGTTTAAAGAATAATTATGTTGATTTAGAGAGTGAATTTATAAGTTTTTTAATTAAATTATATACTTCCTGAGGTACTTCTATATGGTTTCACGATATTTTTTATTTTTAAGAATGAACTAAAGAAACAATCAATACTAAAATATTCATATTCATATTCATAACTCATAAGAAAATATTGTTCTTGTTGTTTTATCCCCTAATTAAGCTCTAATCTTCAATTTGTCCTTGATCAAGGCAATTAGCAAGTATCGGAAATAATGAAGAAAATTATTTGTATTGATATTAAAAATATTTAATGTATTTGTGATAATAATGAGATATATAGATTAAAAAAACTATGAAATATCATAAATCGGGGCTCGCAGTTTGAAAGTTCGTTAATAAGTAACCACAACAGTATGAAGCACTTTGCCTTGGTAGCAATGAAGACATTACTTATTATAATTCTCGATCATTATTGTCTTTCATTTTTTTTCTAAAGGGACTTCGCCTAAACATATGACCTATTATACAATTCCAACTAATCATTACGAATTTTATATGCTTTTTGGCTCCAAATGTCTCATGAATCTAGCTCCAAATCTACGGTGGCTCCCATTCTTCATAATTAATTGAATAAACATAGCCAAAAAGCAGTACTTTTCTTGATGTCCCTATAGCTGCCGCCAGACGCAAACACGAACGGCGTAAGAGGTCAGGCGCTCGCCACTTGTGGAATAGTGACATAAATCAAAATCACATATTACAGTTGGTGAGCTGATCAATTTAAGATGTCACCAGCAATAATAGGTCAATCAAAAGGACAAAAAACAAGGGGCAAAAGCATAATAACAAAACAAATATGTGAAAACTACAGACTGCAAAAAGATTATATAATCAAACCATTTTTTTTTCTTGGAATAAGACATTGCACTCCGAAAAGAAAAAGGCGTACCAAGCTGGTCGAAGAATATTTTAGCAATCGGATCGAATACGTGATTTAGTCGATTAAAATGGAGAAAATTACTGCCTAAACCAAGCTTTTTCATAATTCTGTCAAAGAGGTATTATGTTTTTTTATTCTTTTAACTTAGACTATGGAGTCGTTGGCTTAATGTTATGTTTTTCAAACTTGATTTAGGTAAAAATGAAATACCAAATAATAGAAAATTTTAAAAACAAATACCTATCTAGTTGATCCGTAGCTAATTATTGAAACATCTCCTAAGATTTGAGTAATCACAGAACTTTATTTCCTTAGTTTTGTTTCTGACTTTGTTTTTTTATTCTTGGTTGACTTCAGATATTCCACGGTAATCTTTCTTAATGGCTAGCGATATTGCCAAAGCAATAATTGTTGCTGCCAGAGCAATAGATTTATTTTTCCTAATTTGCCCTTATCAATCCGTCGCAATAAATTCCTAATTTCTAGATACCATGTTTTCTTTCTTAACTAGCCTTGTATTATGGAAAGTTAGTGTTTTATAATATTTCTACTCAATCTAATTATTTTCTCACTTCATCTAATATTCCTCAAATCCAATCAAAAACTGTAAGAATATAGATAAAGTTAGTATTTTGGTACGAAATGTACTACTTTTTAACAAATTATTCTGTATTTTTTCAATGAACTTTTAAAATGAAAATTAGCATATATAATATATAAGCCTTTACATTGAAACAAATATCAGAAAGAAAAAAATATACATAATTGAACTAACCAAAGGATAGATAATCTAAATTTACAGATATATATATATATATATATATATATATATATATATATATATATATATATATATATATATATATATATATATATATTGCATAATCTATATTCATGATCATAAATAATAAAATAAAAATGTTCAAATATTGAGAAGGGTAACGACTTTTATGAAAGCTTATTTTCCTTTTCTCAAAGAATTATAAAGTATTTTTGAATTTGGTTTGTCTCTAATAATTAAAGAGAAACATCGTATCTTTTTATATAAAGAAACTAAATAAGGAGTCGATTACTCTCTAATAATTAAAATATAAAAAAACGTCAAATGCTTTTTTATAGAGAAATTTAATCTAACAATATATATTTTTCTGATGTACTAAGTTTAATATATATATAACGTGAATATGAACATACTTGATTAAAGTAAATTAAGCATAAAAATATGATTTGCCTTATGAAGCAGCATTTAGCAACTTCTTTTATAAAAAAAAAAAAAAAAAAACAGAAAACAAAAAATACAATTGATAATATATATTACTCTTTCAAAATACTTAGAAAAAGTTGTATTTATCCTTCGGGTAATGACATATTTTCTTTAATTAATTATAGTTGATGTCTTATATACAATTTTAGCTTAAACTTAGTTTCCAGCAAAATATTTAAAGACTTATTCATAAGTAAATTATGGAATTTCGAAAAAAGTTAATATTTTGTTTATGAACAGTATTATTTTGACAAAAGTTTTGATAGAACAAGAAAAGAAATAAATTATTTAATTATGATATCATTAATTGACTTCCCATAATTTAAGAACAATTAATTAAGAAAATAATGGTACTAAAGAATTTTAGATTCTTCCCTTTTATATTGTTTGATTGACAAGGACAAATTAGAGAATTTAAGATAATTGCTCTGGAAGCAACATATTGTGCTTTGGCAATATCGCCAGCCTTTCTTAATGTATTAGTGATAAATCTATATATGGAAAGATTTCTTGAATAACCTATTGCTGGAATTCAATCTAATTTCGGACATACCAACTCTCCGTTGCAACAATAACGCGATTGAGTAGTTAAATAAATTTGCGGTTTTGTTATTCTTATAAATAGCACAATCAACATAATGAAGAACCAACCTTTTTTTTTTTTTGTGGAGAACCACTTAGAGCAATATAATGGTGAAAGGTTTAAATTTTGTGAAGTCAAATTTACTCATCCTAAAGTGAAGTTTTTTACAATTGAAGGGAGTTCGATGGAAGGTAGAGTACTTCCTAGTTTATATAGAATAGTTTGGCTAAAGTATTCAATTGATATTTAACTATTAAATGAATTACAGATTGCAAAATAATATCAAATCATGGAAGATTGGTTCGGCCTCGAATATGGAGGATATCAAAATTTTAAGGTACCCCATAGAGCCCCTAAAATCATATCGGTAATTTGGCGCGCACTATCCACTAGCAATGTGGCTGAAACGTAATACTGACATGTGTGCATTTGCCGCCCCAAATTTGAGGGCACGAGCGGAATATTTAGAAACTCTTGAGGGTTCTCACATGGTATGTTTACATTATATTTGACCTCGATGTTTGCTTTTGAAGTTAAATTATTGCATGTTATTGTTGAAACTTGCAATCGCTAGAGTGATTGAGTCTAATTGTAACTATATATGGTTGGAAAGTGACTCTACTTATGTGGTCAACTTGCTTAATTCCAAGTATCACAAAGTGTAGCAGAAAGACCCTAATGGTCAACGTGTTTGAGGTACATTAGTGGCTTACATTTTCAGGCATCACATAAATTTAGAGAAGAAACCAGCGTTTTTAAACCCGGACCGGGCCTTTGAACCGGCGAGGCACCGGTTCGCGGTTTTTGGCAGTCGGACCGGTTCGACCGGCGGCCGAACCGGTTGAACCGGTCAAACCGGTACCAAATACAAGAGACCGGGTCCCGGTCCGGCCGGTTCGACCGGCCGGGCCGGTCCGGTTTTAAAAACACTGGAAGAAACCATGACATGTCATTTTAACTTTTGAACGAAAGTTTTGTGAATTAGGTTAGTTGATCGAACCGAATGCATTAAATCCCCATGTCCTTGTTGATTTGTTATTTTATTCATACTTGAACTAGATTTTGTTTACTGTTTCAACTCTTACATAAATTAGTAAATTGATTGGATAAAGATCAACCATATCCTCCTGTAAATAAAAACAAGAAGTGTGTGTTTTGAAGCTAAGAAAGTAATCAGCTAAAACTAGCCATCATATAGAACTTAATATATATGGTACATTTCTATAGGAGAAGTTTCTATTAATCATCATATCACAACACGTTTATAGCACATATATTTAGCACTCCTCCTAGAGCGCCATTATTTCAACCCTAGCTTACATCAAGCTCAGCTGTTCATGCTCAAACCAAATACCAAATTAAGAAAAAAATACAGTATGTAGTATATAATTCATCATAAATTTCAATATTTAGCATTAGTATCACACTGTGATCAGGGCTTTTCCATGTCGTTCTCCATGCGGTCCTTAACTTTCATTTCCAATTAAACCGTTGCCATTTAAAAACCGACCGAACCACATAGCTGAATTTTTGGGATGTCTTGTGAGATAGTTCATATAATCTATGTATATCAGGCCAAATCGAACCGTGTATCCCTCAATCCATTCAAAATTGTCGCACCCCGACCAAACAAAGTAACCTTTTACGTTTACATTTCCACCTTTGAGTTTATCCCTGAATATAAATCAGAATATTAGATAAATACTCAGTTATTATAATCACTTTTAAATGTTACAATTGAATCATGTAACCTAGACATGCTAGCTAAAAAACGACCTATGAACAATTTTATAACGTAATTTGTCATTTCTGTTAAAAGAATATAAAAATAAATAGTTAAAATACGTCAAACATAATATATTACAAAAAAAAAATAAAATAGTGTAGGTTTTTCCTAAAATTGATCCAGATATCTTTTTATTTCGAACTAATATAGGCACCCGCTACTATACGAAAACTTTGTCAATAAGATTTGAAATTGACGCAAAAAAAATTGATTCAAGAACTTACGTCATTGCTTCCAGAATCTTTGCCAGATGGTCTTGGTGATAGCTAACTCGCATTGTATCCACACAGGCTTGGTACGCGGTAAGCTTGGGGTCGTTCTTTTCATCCACTCCTAAGCAAATTAATTTGCAACTAATTATTATCAACCTTATAATCATGATACCCGAACTAAAAATAAGTGTACAAAGAAATAAGTAATGAATTAAAGTTACCGTTTTCAGTAATGATTATGGCAGGTATACCCTTGTATGTAGTGTTTATATGTTTCAGAAGCTCGTAAATCCCCCATGGAACTATAAACAACCATGATGACCCCGCCTAAATATCATAAAACAAAAAATTTATGATTAATGCTGAAAGTACTGAATGAATTATACTGACATTTGTAACCATCTTGATTAAATCACAAAATCCATTAAATTCTCAAATTTCAAAAGTTAAAATTAATTACATTAGGAAAGTTAAACGTAGTGTCGTTTTGGCTGCTAGATTAGGAGACAGATGGAAAAGAAGAAAATGAAGATAAATAACAATTGTGAGGCAAGATTTAAATTTTTGGAAAGTTCTAACAAATCGAACTTCTGAATAATAATAAAACTAGAGACAAAATTTGATACTTTAAAGAGAAAAACATCTTACAAGGTTTCTTTTTAATTTATAACTTTTGTTAACTTATTAAAATAAACTGGAAACATAATTTATACAACGAGATTCAAATTTTAGAAGTTAGATTCAGATTAGGAATAATTTTTTCTTTTACATTTATTTAATAATTAAATGTTTGATTGTTACATTGATTATAATTAAATATCAAATTGAGAGTTTTTTAATATTTAATTTGAAGTGTAAGAGAACCTTTAAGATTGTAATGTAAATCCATCAAAATATTCCGGGTGTAGATTTAATTATTTGCAAATATTTGGAAAAAACTAAAAGATTCACAAACTGAAAGGTCAGGTGCAAATTTGACATTTTGTCAGATTAAAAGGACCAAATTGAATATATGCCACATTATGACATATTTTTTATGAAAAATCCCTTCCTTTTGCCATATGTTTCTTTTTTTTGCAATTTTCATAATTCCACAAATGAGGTGGATCTTTTTCTCAAAAATAAAACAAATATGATAGATGTCGTTAATTCACATAAAAGCGAACAAGTTATGATAAATATTTACGAACAAAAAGTATTTGGATCAATTCATACCACAGAGCCGATGGCCTTCCCATCTCGTTCGGCTACGACAAAAGAACCAAAAGATTAATTAATTGAAAAAGAAAACAGACAAAAGATAAATTATCATGCTTGTGCTTTGTATAATAAAGGTTGTGAAGAATTAATTACATACTGTAGAATGCAATTTGCTGATCTTTGTAATAGCCATCTTCAATTTGAGGGTTGGGATCATCCTGGGCATATCTTGCCGTATAGTAATTTAAACCCAGAAAGTCAATAGACCCTTTAAGCAAGCTAGACTCTTCTTCTGAAAATGGTTTTAGATCTTTGTCCGAAACATACTGTAACATACTTGCCGGATACTGACCACTTACTACTGGCTGAAGAAACCTGAATATATTAAAACAAACAAACAAACAAACAAGAAATTTGTGTAAATTATTTAATTTTCAATTGGTTTAGTGAATATATTGTAAAGTACTGATCAATGGCAAAAACCACAAATGTGTAAACAAGTATTGAAATGTATAGTTTGTATCAGAATATATAATATATTTTTTTCAATAGGTGTAAATAGCACCAAAAGTGAACAAGAAAGGGAAATGAGACGTACCATCCCAATAGGGCTATCAACCTAAAAACTCCATGTGGTTTGAAAAACCTGCATAAAATTCGCATGTGGTTTGAAAACTACCTAAAATCCCCTTGTGGTTTTAAAAATCCTTCACACTTTCCCCTACCGTTAAATTTTACATGACTCCGTTAGTTTTAGTCAAAAATGACTAAATCGCCCTTATTTGTTTTTAACTTCTTTTTAAAAAAAATTCTAGACTCTTTTTTGAAAAGAAAAAAAGAAAAGAAAAACAGGGATTTTGTGCAGGGTTTTCAAACCACAGGGGGATTTCGTGCAGGTTGTCAAACCACAAGGGGGTTTCATGTTTTCAGTTTTCAAGGGTGAAATAGACTTTTTAATTCGAAAAAGTACACAAAAGTTAAACCCACTCTCACGTAGAGCGAGTGGTCGCCACTCTCTGACGGAGTTTAACGGATTAGGAATTTTGTGCAAGGTTTTTGAAACCACAAGGAGATTCTGTGCAGGATTTTTAAAACCACAACGGGATTCTAGGTAATTATCAAACTACAAAGAGATTCCGCGCAGGTTTTCAAAACCACGAGGGGGTTTTATGCATTTTCCCCCATCCCAATATTAGCAGCTTTTACGCCTCTATTAGCAGCTTTTACGTCTTCAGGTTTATCAGTCAAAGGCTCGAATCAATGGGAGACAAGTGTCATTCCAGTCCTTCCTCCTTGATTTGCCTAAGGTGGTGAAGGCAATTGATCAAGATTTAAATACATATAATATAACGACTTATCAACTAAGACAAATGCATTAAAAATGTCCTATATATGTTTTTAATAACCTGCACTAAACTTGTTATTTTCCTGTGGAGAGTTCCTTTAAGTTTTCAAAACCTCCACACCCAAGCCCCTTTTCACAGAATCACTTAAGAGTCGTTAATTAAACGTTAATGACAAATTTACCCCTATTATATTTTGTGCAGGATTTCGATAATGTATACGAGGAGCTTTGGCGCATGTTTTTAGTAACTTGAAGACCAAGGTACAAGTTTCAGAAAATATAAGGGATTTTATTCATTTTTTTATCATGTTATTTTAGTCAAGTTAGTATGTAAAAAAATCTAAAAGCTAATTAAAACATATCTCGTATAACGAGATTGTAATGCATTTTCCACCCTAATAAACCAAAATGAGGTTTGTGGCAGGGTTTTTGAAACCAGATGAGATTTTGTGGGGTTAAAAAATAACACCAACAATATATTATTGAGTCACCATATTTCAAAAGGCAATAACTTATTTTCAACAATACCTACAACAACAAAAGAAGAAATCAAACCTGAAATTTGGTTCTATAGGACTTGACTGCATGTGCGTGACATAGAAGCAAATTTCTTGCGACAGTATAGACATCTTTAGCCGAACTAGAAGGAACGACAGTCCTTCGGATCATCTTTGGAGTGCCACTAGGATGAGGAACATGTCTATAACTAGGGAAGTTGTTCTTGGTTTCAGTTGGTGATAAACCAGAAGATTTTCCTCCTTTAGCTTCGAAATCTGCTGTCGAAACGGGAAGATTGCCAGGAGGGAATATGCATTCAACATATCCATGAACCGCATACGTCCATGGCTCGTTTAGTGTGATCCAATTTTTCACCCGATCACCAAAACTCCAAAAGCACAATTCCACAAACTCGCGAAAATCATTTCTGTAGCCAAATGAAAATTAATAGCATAAACTAATATGTTCGAAAACTAAGCAATATAGAAAAGAAAGAAAAAAAAAAAAAAAAAAAAAAAAGAACTAGGTTATACTGTGAAGACTACTAACTTTTCTTTTCTAGTGGATTTTGTAGGAGAATGTATTTAAATTAATAAACGCTGGTCTTACATACAAGGTTGGGCTTTTAGAGATGCATTAATTAATTAATTAATTATATATATATATATATATATATATATATATTGAAACCATTGCCTCCCACTTTTCAAAATTGTAACGTATCAGATTTTACAAAAAGATTTACAGCCCAAGATTGAAGAATGTATATATATATATATATATATATGAATAAAAAGAGTAGTTTGTTGAACGACCGTCGATCAAGGGCTTAAAGTATACTATTCTGAAACCGGATGAGTTTCAACTGTCGACCATTTGAGAACCATATTTCCGAATATCAAGAATAGGGCTTCAATGAGCCCTAGATGTAAAGGGTTCAAGAAGCCTTCTAAGCAATTATAAGAGCGCGGAACGGGCTTTCCAAGCATAAAACAATTCCTACCTATACATTCCATGGCAACAGACAGGCTGTTTTGTCGTTGTTCTTAACCTCATGCCCATTTCCTTTCCCAATAATCTCCATGAAAAGACTACCATGATTTCCGAACATGTAAATCCTCTAAACTTGAAATTTTAGAAAGATGGTAATTCAATAGATTTGTTGTGACAAAAACACTTACAAACATTTTGCTTAAAATTGTGTCAGATTTAATTTCATAGTTATTTTTGAATTTCATGAAAAATGTTCAATTTTTTCAGACCAGATGTAGACAATAATAAATTAATTAACTAGAATGTTTTGAAAAGAAATTATATTCAACAGTTGGCAATCATTAGCTTGAATTTTAAATTTGATAATGCGAAATTGAGATACTTACACCATTGGATTTTCTTCCATAGCAAAAGTATCTGAGCATAAGAAGCCACCATACTCAAGTTCCAAACTGAGAGGCAATTGCCAGTGAAAAAGAGTGACATAGGGTTCAATACCTGTATTCACGAGGTACAAGAACCCTTAAGAATTATATCATAAGCATCCAAATTCCTTAATTCATATAAAGTATTTAATTATCAAGTATCAATCCCCTTGGACAAAATGGAGCAAGAACATATGTATGTAGATGGTGATTAAATTATGCGTGAACAGAAGTAACGAAAGAATTGCTTCATAGAGTTTCAGTCCGACCATTAGCAAGGAGCGTATCGATAACGTCGTTATAGAAGTCGATCCCTTCTTCGTTGACACCAAGAGAAAGTCTTCCCCCTAACAAAAAATGTCCGAGAATTAGAATGATGCATTAGCTCAAGAAAAGTCGTACGCACATGTGTAGCATAATGGCAAGAAGAAATATATCATTTTGTATCGCAAAATGTTATTTTTCCAAAAAAATACGATACTAGACGACCTTTTTTTAAATATGTTCTAGTCGCTAAAAGATTTCTTGATTGATACACAATATATAACTTAAGAAAATTTCAATCTATATCATCCTTACCTGGCAATAACCTTGGCCATGCAATAGAAAATCTGTATGCATTAAAACCCATGCTTTTCATCATCTTGATATCATCCTGCAACATAACTAAAAAAGTAAGCGTGAACTCTATCCATAGGTACAAGTACAGTAATAAGAAAATATCACAAACACACACACACATATAAATCATAAACGAACAAACAAGTATTTTTATAGCAGCTTGTACTCCCTACAAGTTTGTAATGAGTTAATATGGTGTGATGTGATTAATGCCGCAGCAACGTTCCCATTTGATCCATCTACAACTCTGCCTGTTACTCAGAAAAAACCCACATTTTATAAGCATTTAATTAGCTACTATTTATGCCAAACTCATATGTTGGAAAATACGGTGTATTTCAATCACCGAATTAGTATGTTGTAATTATAGTACACATAATTAACACTAGTTGAAGTTAAATTTAATTATTGTAATCTGTATGGTTTAATTTCGTCAATCCTTCTGATCTATTCTGTTTATTAAACTCTCTCTTATTAAGTTAGAAAGGAAGGCCAACATATTTTTACGAAAAAGTCTTTCTTATAATATTTATTTACAGTGCTATATCACTAACAATATACACACGCATACAGACAGAGAGAGAGACCAGGACTCCTCAAAGTGAAATCATCCCATATACTCTTTCCTCTACCACCTGTTGTAGCAGCTCCTTCGTGCTGACAAATAGGACACGGAATAAAACAACAAGAACAATATATAAGAAAATAGTGTGATATTTTGCAAAATCTTGAATAATTGTGTAGTGTGACACTGAAAACATAAGGATTGATTTTCTTAGTTATACACTAACCTGGCCTGGTAAGCCGCTGTAGAAGTTCCGAAGACAAAATCTTTAGGAAAATCCTTGCGACTGATACTTACGTTATCTTTCAGTGGCAGTGATGGTTTTGATGAAGCAGTACGAGGTTTTGTTTCTTGCGAGCTCATTGTTGACAATATTAATGTAGTACACTGGACCAGGAACAATGATATGCAGTTGGTAATTTTGTGCTGACAAAAATGAAGAGCTGATTTCACCTATTTATAGATGCGCGCATAGATATGGATTATGGCATCATAAGACATTTTTTTTACCTGTCGGTGGTTGAAGAATTACTGAGCTAATTAAGCAATTCAAAGGTTAGAGTCCACTCTAAATAAATATGATTATAATATCACTATTTCTTGATAGTAGACCCTTCAATAAAACATCTCCACGATATATATATATATATATATATATATATATATATATATATATATATATATATATATATAGCCACCAACTTTAATTTTGATAAGATAAGCTGGGTAAGACCGGATTAGAGCCCCAAATTGACGAGTTTAATGTTCGGACACTCAATTCCCGAGCTCGAAGGTTGTTTATGAAGCGTGTCTTGTACGTAGCCAGTTGGGTGAGAGTAAGGTTCGTACGCTCTTGCTTTCATTTTCCTGTTATTGGAGCCGAATAGGGGGTTTTTATAGAGGGATGAGTGTATCTAAGCGTCCTTCTAGTGCCAGGTGTCATATGCGACATGGCATTTAAGGGTGACAGGTGCAAGTCCGACAACGCTTTTAAGACCCCTGTCGGGCTCATGTGGGGTAGAAACAGTTCGTCACGTGCCTTCTCCTGGGTTCTTTTAGTACTGTGGTGCTTGATTTATGTTGACCATATAACATGCTCGGGCTTTAAATGTTCGGATAATACAGTCTTCAATTGTTTAGTGGATGACATCACTCATGCTTGGCCGGGATTTTAGGAAGGTCGTATCACAATACTCGATCTCGTAGAGCTGTGGGGTTCGTTCCTCTTTGACTAAGAATTTAAAACGGAGTTAGAACCTGATCTTAGGCTTATCTGGATCATGAGCCTCTACCCCAATAAGTCTAAGTCTTCGAGCTTTCAGGGCTATAGGGCTCGTGTTTTATAGATTACGAGCTTCGAGCCCTCTAAGGGTTGAATATTTAGAGCCTCGGTTTTCTACATGCTTCGACCCTCTTTGATTAAAGTATTAGGCATAATTATATCAAATATGTTATTTACTTCATCAAATTTGAAGAGAGAAAGGACTCTATTTAATTCGCCCCGGCAATTTTATATAAAAAAAAAATCGTCCTGGCAAATCTATTGAGCAATAAATAATTTTTTATCCGAAATATCAAAATGAAACTTAAAATAGAAATATTATAGAATTTTTTTTAATGCCTGTAAACAAAAAGACATTCAACTATTCATAGCGTTGATTAGAGGTAATCGAATAAATGATTTTCTGATATATGTGGGGGAACTGCTACTGAATCAATAAAAAATTAAGTTTGTCTCTTTGTTGGATATACAATCATCTCCAAGTATGTACTAGATCTCTTTCCTGTTTAACCATGCATGACTCTTGGATCCGCTCAAATGTAAGTCTGTAACAATAATGGGATGTGAAAAATGTAGGGCTTTAGCGAAGGTGAGGAGGCCATCACGATTATCCAGAATTTCGCCTTTTGTGTTTGTTGTGTAGGCTATCGATGTTCATTTGTCAGACTTGGATTATCGAGGTGTTAACCATCGACATGAATTTGGACAAAAACTCAAAGTGGTCAGGAATGAAATGACCATTTCGCTAGGCCTATAACCATCAAATGTAGAGTTTAGATCTTACGTCGTTAAATCATACAATAAAATTTGTACGAAAGTCATACCCTAAGTACTATAGATCTAATCTAAAGTCACATAGTTTGCCGAAAGAAGAGGCCTCTTCGTACTTAAAATGATCACATGCTGACATGCACATCACATGCTAAAATTAGGTGAAAAGGAATCAATTTGGAGAAGTGGAATTAGATTTCTTCCCCCATTGAAAGACCCAAAATCGTATGATGACTTCAAATGACTAAAGTACTAGTGGAGCAACAACGAAATAAGCCCTTAATTGTATGAAAATATTATTTCATGTATTAATCTAAATTATACATAACTAACTCTATCATAATATCACTTGACCCTACATCTACACAAATAATCCAATATGTATGAAACATCTTGTCATGCACCAATTACATGAAATTATTTCACAAATAACTCTATGTTTTAGTGGTGAGAGTCGATTCACATGTCCTAACAACAAATTAAGGTGCGTTGATATGTTCAAGCCCAACAATATTGTCTTGAAGCCAGAAAATTATTCTCAAAACTGATGAAAAGAACGACAAAAAAACCCTTTTTTTTTTTTTTTTAACTTAGATGCCGTACGGCATGTACCCTCCATCAACTGAACTCGTCAATAACCGTACTAGAACCCAACTGACCTCCTATTTCCTCGAAGCTTCATCATTCGGCCATATGGTTTACAGTTAGCTTATTATATATACTGTTGTAGTGTCTAATTTTCTGTATATATAGTTGGTGAATTTTTCTTGCAATGATTCACTAGAATCGGTGCAGAGACTTGTCCAGGAGTGGTTTTGGAGTAAAAATCAAGAAACTAAGAATTGGGTTTTTTTTTTACTCCATATCCAGTCCTGGATCAGTCTTCTCCACTGCTAAAACACTTCTACTGCTCTGTTCTTTTTCTTTTGGTCAAAAAACTATTGTGCATTGTGTAGATTGCTAATTTTTCTATTGACAATACTGTGTTCCCATGTGGTTTTTCTGATCGGTTGGATGGTTTTTAGCGGCAAAGATCGAAACTTTTTTGGTGGGTTATTTAGATAAATGTGTGTTCCTAATTTTTCACATACTTAGAAAAGAGTTTGACAAGGTGCAAGAAGTGGATTAAGTTTCTGTATGAATGTCAAATGCCAGTTATTACCAATGTATTAATGAATAAGTTTTTTATTGAAGTTGATCGTTTGTACCATCGAGTGATTGTTGTACATAGTGCATACAAATGCTGAGTTTTAGGAAAGTATACTTTATGCATGTGTTGTCCACATAATATTTGCATACATTAGGAAAAGTTCATGGTGGCTCCGTCCGATTGATGCCAAGCGTTGATATGATTTCATCCAAACTATGAGTTGTGCATTTGTGCCAATGGAAAATAGCTCTGTCTAGTGGCGAGTGAACTGAAGTTAGTCAAACTTTTTAAGAGTCTTTAGAAGTTGGGGCATAATGAAGCCTTGGGGTCAAATTTAGGGAGTTTACGTGTATGACATAGACGATAAATGGCTGGCATCAGGACTCTAGACTATTGGTAATTGAGTGAGAGTAGAAAATGTGATATTGTTTCCGATAAATTTTGATTGGATACTCTAGAGTGTTGCTTCAGTTTATGAAAATATCACAAATAGAGAGTAAATTATTAGATGAGTGTTGATCTGGTTCTACATATATTGACAACTAAAGGTACTCACAGGGACGATTACAAGAACTAGTAGGAGATGAGAGATAAGATTCTTCCTAAATTTAATGATACAAATGAGCTTTCCTTGGAATCACCATCCTAAGAAAAAGATTCTTTATGCCACTTTACATAGTTACCATCTGAGTCGAAGGCGATTGTTTTATTCAATTTGGTCAATTCAGTTGTTAATGAACAGCTAGTCTGACACAGACCATCTACTTGTCCTTTTGTGACAAATTGTTAAGATTAATGAGATGAATCTGTGTGATAGAAAATGATTTGTGAACAGACTCACAGTGGTTCTTATACTAAAGTGTGGCTCGTTGAAAGCAAAATAATGCTCCATAAAGGGGTTCTATTGTTCAGAATTGAAAAGATAAAACATATGTAATAAGGCTGTAGATTGAGAGAACATAGCCTGATATGTTGGGAATTATGATACAAGTAGGATATCTCTAATGCCTGTATATGTAAAGGATGAGTTATTTTTGACGTGAATGGCAATGATATCGATCATTATACAGTTACCAGCTAGCACAATTGCCGGCGCTGGGTATCTTTGACATAAGCTTATGCAAGTGTTAGCTCATACAGAGAAGAAAAAAATAATGGTTTTAAACTTAGAAAGATACAGAAACATTAACATCTTATATTTGTGAATTTCCTGATTGCATGGCCAATGAGAATGCTAGAGATCCTTGTCTTGCTCGCCCTTCATTTGGTTCGTCTGTTTGTCACGATTAAGTGAATTTTTTTTTGGTGATTGATACTTCTCTATAAATAAGAAAGAAATGCCAATATATCTCAACCATGAGAGGCTTTAATTGCGGGATTGATCATGGCAAAGCGTTTTGAGAAACATCAGGTAGATGCACTCAAGTTGGCGTTTGGAGAATCAGAGCACTTAACCAAAGAGAAGAAGATTGAACTGGTGAGAATTACAGGGCTGGATATGGAGCAAATAGCCAGCTGGTTTAACCGGAAAAGAGTGCGCAAACGTTCGAGGGAATCAATGGGGGAGTTGGAGAGAATCAATTCTGAGCTCAAATCATCACTCAAGGTATTGAATAAACTGACTCGTCTAAAAGTTTAAGTCTGTCCTTTAATATTTCATTGTGTCTAATCGAACTCCAGGAGTATCAAGAGAGGGAAGCTAAGCTCCAAAAGCAGCTTCAAGAGAGCGTTGCTAAGGAAGCTGAGCTCGAAATTGAGAACCAAAATCTGAAACGTCAGTTAACAATTGTTGGCGTTGACGCCCAGTTTGATTCTGTAATTAGGTTCTTAAACAAGTATCCTTAAGTAATCTTCACACTGGGAGGTGAAGAGGGACGATGGTGCAAACAATCCAATTTCTAAATGTCGTATATTTGTAATCCAGACATAAATAATCTTTGATGGACGAGTATCAAAAACCAGTTGGTAAACATTGATTTCTACTATTTGTCACCTTTTTCTATTTTGTCAGATTAAAAAGTTTCTTGTAACTATCTCGTCTTTAAGTTATTTCTATTGTTGTAAGCGCCTCGTATCTTCTGTATGTGGTGAAGGCCGGCTGCCTGGCCGGCTTCTTGTTAGGATCTGTATCTAGTGAGATCGGGGTATATAAAGCGAAAATTGACTTGGTGTTTGGATGATTACGTTGTCTGTACATCTCAGGACAATAATATATTTCCCTTCTGAAATAGACTTTGCCTGAACTAGACAGCCAACTCAAAGAGTCTGCCTTGAAGCCAACAAAGTAAATTCGCATGACCTTAAAAGAACATACATATTTGTGGCTCAAAAGCTTGTAAGAAGTATTGTATAGTTACATAAACTCTAAACATTTATACTAAACAAAGCACTATATGTTCTGTTGCCTCCTGTTGCTCTGATCAGCAGTTGCTATCTACAAAAATTTGTTAAAGGCTGCAGTATTTGGATTGAGCACAGAAGATCTTTCAGTTGTTCCTTAGATTTTTTTTCTTCTATTTTTGATGTTTTGGATTAATTAACTTGAAAGTGTTGATATCATAGAAAAAGGGAAGGGGCAAGGCTGTTCCCTTGAAGTATCTAAAGCTATTTGGAAAAGAATGCATCAATCTCACAATGAAGTTAATCAAGATTCAGTTTCATACTTTTGAGCAAAGAATCAGAAGACTCTAATGTATTAGAATTTTGGCACATCAAAATCTTGGGTCTAAAACCTGGTTACTGGTTAAATGTAATTAATACAGATATGCTAGCCTAACAGCCTAGATTTTGGTCTGTGATACAGTCCCTTATCTAGTTAATTGCTGTTAGCCTCTATAATGTTTTAATTTTACTAGAAACTCTTTAAATTTAAAAATTAATAGATATACCCACTTTGAAAAGTCAAATTGACATATAAGTCCAATAGGACTCTCATTTGCCCCTGAAAGAAACCAAATACGGTAGATGTATTACTATTATGCATATATATTGTTGCATTAATACAAAAACATAGCTGAAGGAGTTTTTGCCTTGAAGCATTTTTTTTAGTCTAAATGCAAAGCAGGAACGTACTTTAGATTTTAATCAACTAAGTATGTTCTCAATCAACTAAGTTTTTCTTTTCAATATGCTGCAATTTGTATTATTTATAATTTGATTAATCATATAGATGTTTAATTCAACAATTATAAAATGCTTTGTTATTTCTTTTAAATTATCAAGTTCTCAAAAAATTATACTACCACTCCCGACTTTATGTAAAATAGCCTTGGTATTGATTTTATTGTATATGGAGGATTGGTGATCAATATAGAGCAAAATAGGGAAGATTTTACAAGTTTTGAGAATTTCTTGAACGTGGCAATGGATTCTGCATAGTGAAATTTTTATTTTTTTTTGCTTTTGTGGATGTGGATGTGGATTTCTTCTTTTAAAAAATTGTTAATTAGTGTATTTTATAATTACCAATAATAAATGATGATTACTTTATTGATAGGACTATTTCAAATTTTGCATTAATTAAAACTAATGTGTGTTTAATCTTGGCACTATGTAGTTTTTGTCTTAACTTTGTATTGTTATTTTTAAAGGGTTAAAACAGCTTATAAGGTTAGTCGTGTTCATTGTTCAAAAGAATAATAAGCTTATATATTAGTGTATAACAAAAGTGGGGCTGAATTCTATAATAAGAGAAACATGGATCAAAATGTAAATATCACATAAAGGTTGTGACTTGTAGTACCGGTTGCCTACCTATGTTGAAGACTTATGTTGAAGGTAAAAACAGGGCTGTAAACTTACAGCCCTGTCAGGATGGCATTTTCCTAATTAATATTACTTCATAATCGAGTACCAAGTTTTTAGTGTTTTTAAATTTAGTTTTGAAGTATAAAAGTCTCAAAACTATTAATGTAATTGATGAGGTTAGATATGTTACGTGAAGTTAAAATCGTAAACTTAGACTCAAGGTGTATGTATCGAACACTGTAATGTTGAGTACAAACCTTGTATACAATTGTGGTATACCTTTTTCAGCTAGTGGTCGTGTGTGGTAGTAGTTATGTGATCTTGTGACTTATTTTCATGATAAACGACTAGACTTAGAGAAACTCTAATATATATGCATACGTATCCGTGAGGAAAACCAAGCGGTTCGTAGCTCGATAGAGAGGTTGTGAAAAGAAGTTTCTTTATTGTCGATTCGTATTTACAACGCGAGAGCATTAACGATTCTTGTCACCCCGTTATCGGTAAATATTTTAAAATCTTAAGGATGTAGGTGTGATTATTTAAAACAAGATGGGGGTGAAAATAGAAAAGTGAAGTTTAGTTGCAAGTTACAATGACCAAAATTGATAAAATGATAACACTAAAGGATCAAAATTCATGTATTTAATATTTTAAGACTAAGTTCTACAATATCACACACATTAAAGGACCATTTTTCATAAATTCCCCACAATATGCCAACTCGAAGCCCCAAATTGAAAATCCAATCGTGATCATCAATTCAAAATTGAGCTCACAGTTCTCAAATTCTCGCGTCAATGGAGGAAGACGATACACATCCGCAACACACCGAAACGACGTCGCTCTTTGCCGCTTTTGCGCCTTCGCAAATCGCCCCCGCCGGTCCCACCACCACCGCCAGCGCCGCCGCGCAATGGTTGCAGAACCCTAGCTTCACCACCGACATCAGCATCATAAACAACGCTGTATCAAAATACGAAGATGACGATGAAGATGATGATGATGATGATGAAGAAGAAGAAGAAGAACAGCTTAGAGAGGAAAAAATCGATTCGAACAAACGGACGAAGCAATACGATTTGCTACACTCCGACGGCTGTTCCGAAGAAGACGAGAGTAGGAGAAAAAGGAAGAAGAAGAGGAAAAGCCGCGATAAATACGGTGCATCAACTCTGTCTTCTTCTTCTTCGAGAAAGTCTGGTGTTGAAAAATGGGCGTCTTCTTCTTCTACTACTGCCAAAGAGAAGGAATATTACTTTGATTCAAGGGGAGATCGGGATAACTTAGCATTTGGCTCCATTTACAGGTGAAATGCATTGTTGTTTACTGCGGTTATCCATTATGTCGGTTTTAGTGGTCCCTCGTTGTATGCAAATGAATGTCGCGATTGGTTGTTACTTGATGATGTCGAATCTAATTGTTATAGTGGCGTTTGGATTTTGGCGATCTTGATATCACAAAGCTTTTAAGCAGTGAGTTTGTAGTGTTCTTTGAAGTTATTCAACGGTTTGAGTTAGCATGTTATAAAGTTGGTAGGAGCATTGTGTGGAGTTGGTATCCGTATGTGGTCGAAGTTTCTATAGTGTTTTTCATTTAGTTTTGTTGACGTGTTGTTTTGAAAATGCAGAATGGATGTAGCTCGTTACAAGCTTTTCAATTCTAGTAAAGGTTCAGAGCATAAGTTTTATCATCGGAATAAGAGGGTTGGGAGTCTTGACGGGGATATTGATATTGATGCATTAGAAACGAAGCTCAGATCGGGGGGTCGGTATTGGTCTGCAAAGTATGCTGCTGTTGAACGGCATAAGAACTTGAAAAGAGTCCGGATTCTTGCTCAAAGTAAACCAACAAAGAGTTTGGATGGTGAGTATATCCCCTTTTCAGAGGAAGGTTCAGAAAATGGTTTTCCATCCAGTGTGGTTGTAGTTGAAGAGTCCTGGGAAGATGAGGTTTTGCGGAAAACAAAGGAGTTCAATAAGATGACAAGGGAACGCCCTCAGGATGAGAGTGTGTGGTTGGCATTTGCAGGGTTTCAGGACAAGGTATCTAGTATGCAGTCTCATAAAGGTGCTCGTTTGCAGACTCTTGAGAAGAAAATTAGTATTCTGGAGAAGGCAACTGAGCTCAACCCAGATAGTGAAGATTTGCTCCTCTCTCTTATGAATGCTTATCAAAGCAGAGATAGCACTGACATTTTGATTAGGAGATGGGAGAAAATACTTGCATCAAATTCTGGGAGTTACAAGTTGTGGAAAGGGTTTTTGAGGGTCGTTCGGGGTGAATTTTCCAGATTCAAGGTCTCGGAGATGAGAAAAATGTATGCCAATGCAATTCAATCATTAGGCGGTGCCTGCATAAAGCAGCATAGGCAGGTCTTCACTTTATTGATTTGTCTTCTCTTTTCCATCGCAGTAATGCGCACTACTACAAAATTGTGAATTTACTTTCTTCATCATCTAATAATTTTTGGTTATAATTCTTGTTCCTTTTTTCTCCAATTGATGCAGTGTGGGAATTTGTGAATTCTTAGTCCGTATTTAAGGATGTCTTTTGGCCTTTTCAGCTTTGCTTGTTGGAAACTAAAGTAAATGCTCGGTGAAAACTCATTTACTGCATTACACTGATGTGTTTGTGTTTTTTTAGTTCCCATTGCACTGTTTGGAAGAAATATGCAAATAATGATGTTTGCAGGGTAAAAATTTGAATACCAGCTTCTTATATGTGTTGTGAGCTACATCATGGGAAACTCCAGCGAAATTTACAACGAAGATAACATCATTAGAGCCTTTTTTTTTGCTTCCTGTGCATTTACTTTCATATATTTTCTGACCTCATCGGGGAGTATGTTCTTGAAATATGTTCTTTATCTGCGATAACATGTAGGACTTGATTTTCTCCTATTTGCTGAGCTTCTGACATTGATTTGTATTTCCTTTTTTTTTTTCCACCTGATGCAGTCTCATCCATCTGGCAGTGCAATTCCTGTTGAACCAGACTATATTCAATTGGAACTTGGTTTGGTTGATGTATTTCTTGGTCTTTGTCGTCTAGAATGGCAAGCGGGTTATCAGGAGTTGGCTACTGCTTTATTTCAGGCAGAGATTGAGTACAGTTTGTTCTGCCCCTTAGTTCACTCTGAACAAAGTAAGCAAAGACTCTTTGAGCACTTCTGGAGTAGTAATTGTGCCAGAATCGGAGAAGATGAAGCCCTTGGCTGGTCAACGTGGCTAGAGAAAGAGGAAGAGCAGAGGCAGAGGCTTATCAATGAGGAAGCCTCACAAGTAGTTGAAGAAGGTGGCTGGACAGGTTGGTTTGAACCCTTATCCAAAACTGACACTGAAATTCCAGAAAGTACCATAGAGAATGATGTGGTTGGTAGGGAGTTTGACGATGGGTCTGATGGGGGAGATGTTGAGCAGAAGGAAGACATTGAATCCCTCCTGAAAGCGCTTGGGATCGATGCTGCTGCTGAAGCCGACGTCAAGATTAAAGATGCAGAAACATGGACTAAGTGGTCGAAGGCGGAGACGGCCCGAGATTTTGATCATTGGTTGCCTCTTCGTGCAGGTTCTGGTATGCCCTCATCATATTGTTCACTGTAAATGTGCCACTGCATCTGCTCTACAAAAATCTTTTTGTACAGGACATCTGGCCTTTTATTTAATATTAGCATAGAGACTTCTGTTCGATGCGGCTTGAAACAAATTATTGGTTGCACAGGGAAAATTTCTTTGTGACTGATCAAAATATCACGTATATTTTCTTTATTTCTAATTGCTCTAATTATGTGAATTAAGGATCTAAACTCATAGTTAATTATTTAAGAAATATAAACATCACTTGTTTCTCCCAGTGCATTTGCGTCTTGTAAGTTACTTAGTACATTCAGTTTGACTTCCTGCATAAGAAGATAGTTGATTAACCCTTACTTAACAGAGCAAGTTTCAGTGCATTCTTCCCGTTTATGGTTATGACATTTACTGCTGGGCAAAACACCATGCATGCCAGAAATGCATGCAATTAGTTTTGACAGAAAAATTAGGGTACTAAGTAAAATGAGGGTGTCTGCTATCTGAAACTTGATATCATAAGTTTCTTTTCACTTCATCTTTGGGGCCTTGAGATCATCAATTGAATACTTATATCCATAATGTTTGAATTATAGTAAAGCGTTTGGAGCTCTTGCTCCTCAATATCCTTTATCTGTCAAAAATACAAGTGCCATCCCACCTTGAGGTTCTTGGTTTTCCTTGCACGATCACAAAAGTTTAGAATTATAGTAAGTTCAGTGTCATCTAGTAACTTTTTTCATTATTTTACGGAAAGTAATCTCTTGATATACAATTATGTAGGAGTGCATTTACCATTTCCAAATCGACAAAGGCAGTAATCTTAACAGTAGAAACTTCTCTTTGAAGTTGGTAACTCGAGAAACTAAATATAATCCCAAACCAAATTCAATAATTTTTTCCAACATCTGTGTCCTCTTTCGATATCCTTAACATGTGTCTTTTGGCCGTGCTATGTCCTAGCACCCACAGTTTCTGCTTAAATTAGTGTAATAATATTTCACCTTTGACTTTCTGTTTTCAGTTGTTGCAATACAAAATGGTCTTGTTTTGAATTTTTTCCAATTATTCTCTAATGAAAAATGAATATGCTGAAATGCAAAACAGATCATGCTTCTCGAGATAATGGTACAACTGATGCTGAAGATGATGAGCAGCTTTTGAGCACAATATTGTATGAAGATGTGAGCGATTACCTGTTCTCGGTAAAATCTGAGGAAGCCCGAATGTCTCTTGTATCCCAGTTTATAGATTTCTATGAAGGGAGGATTGCTCAATGGTGGGTGTTATAACATTTGAATTCTATCCCCCAACCATTTTTGTTTAGGCTTCTGCAACAGATCTGTGCTTATATATTGCTCAAGATGATGTCGGTGACCTGCACATGTATTAGAGTCATCGCCACTGCTGGATGTCTTAGTAGTTGTAGAATTTTGCCTTATTTTTAACTGCACATACAAGATATTGCAAAAGCTGTTATCTGGAAATAAATTAAACATCATATAAATACCATTAACTGCGTAAGCATTTGGAAAGTAAATGTGGCTTTTGATATGCATGGTTGCGGTTCCTGGTTGTTCTAATAGGCATCCTGTATGGTATTGTCAACCCAGAAAAGCGGGGCGGGGGGGGGGGGGGGGGGAGTCAACTTTGTCAAACAATGAAATTAGTTGGATGGTACATAGAAGTGATATTTGGTAATCAATGTAATAGAAAGCCTTGAGATGTGGATAAGTAACATCATTGACATTGTATTATATGTTCATCTAACAATGCTGGAATGTTCTTGCCTTATTCAAGCGTTTTTGAGCATGATTGCCCACAAGTGATGCAGTTTAACCGATTCTTTTTGCTTATGAGTGTGACGCTCACCGGATGTTCTGTAATAAATCAAATTCTGCTAGCTTTGTATTGCATTAGTCCAGCAAATATAATCAATTAGAACTGTTAGTCGGTGCTGGACAACTGAGTTTACTTTTGTATTGATTCGATTCTTGGGACTTAGTCTTGGTACTTGCTGATGCTGAATGTGCTTGTAGATGCTACTGTTTATTCCAATATTGCTTGTTTAGTTCTGTATTCGTTTTCTGGAGGTCTTTCCTGCATCCATTTGTCCCTATAATTAAATAATGTTAATCTCTCACTTTGTCCTGGATGCTGCTGCGGTTCCTTTTAATAACTAAAATTTCTTATATGCTTCTTGTTAACAGGACTTGTACAAACAGTTCTAGTTGGCTTGAGAAAACACTAAGTTTGGAAACTCTTCCTTATTCTGTCCTAGAGAATTTGAGAAGAGTGCATAATGTTTTAACAGAGCGGAGAACCGATCCTTCGAGTATCAGTTTGGAGCTTCTTTTAAAAAGTGAAGATGAAACAAATATGAGGAGTAACATGATGAAGTTTCTTCGAAATGCTACCTTGCTTTGTTTAAAATCATTTCCGCAAAACTATATCCTGGAGGAAGCTGCTCTTATTGCTGAAGAGCTATCAAACACAAGGATGAACTCAACAAGATGTTCTACTACTCCTTGTCGAGCTTTGGCAAAGACTTTACTGAAAAACAATCGACAGGTATTTCCTTGCAGTTCCGTTGAACTGATATGTACATATAGTTCTTCTTATACTGTATCGCATGTGAAAGTTAAGTAAGATCATGACTTTTTTGGATGCTTGCGCAAAAGGATATGAGGGGCAATCTGTAGAGGACCTCTAAATTATTAGGGGCCTACCACGCAGAAAACATTTTAAAAATGTCTGCATAACTCGAAAAGTCATGAGAGGCAGAACATGTGAAGTACTAGAAAATAATTTTGAACTGGTAATTTTCTTTTTTCTTTTTATGCATTATGGTTCATCATGGATAGAGATATTAAATTTTATAAACAGTATTGACACCTCTTAGTTTATAAGTAAATTAATGAACTCCATGTAATTTTTACACTACTTCTTTTCACCAGTAATTCATCTAAATATTGATCGCATTAAATTCTTTGACATATAATTTATGCAGTTGATTGATTAGTGTTGTAGTCATATCTGAAGACATATGTAGAGGACTCCGAATAATTCGTCCTTATACATGTGAGACATGTTAAGTAACATGTGGAGAATCTTGATTTCTTACTTAAGTCAAAATAGTTTGCTCCTTTCAAGTCACTTTTGAAATATTCATTTTTCCTAGAAGGGTTAGACTGATATTCTTTGATTGGTGCTTCCACATTATAGGATGTATTGCTATGCGGAGTTTATGGACAAAGGGAAGCGTTCTTTGGAAATATTGATCATTCCAGAAGGGTGTTTGACATGGCCTTATCATCTATTGAGGGGCTTCCACTGGTATAATCTTTATGTTTTCTTTGCTATTGTTGGTCCCCATATGCTTGATGTATGTTCAAGTAAAACTTTATGCTAATTTTCTTTTCTGACATTGTTGCTCATGATATATCTTATTGCTCTGTGGTCTGAACTTTTTTAATTTCTTCTGATAACTATGTTTTACTTTTAATATGATGAGCAAGAATTACGGCTTCTCTGCATATTTTGTGGTCGGCCATGGTTTTGCAAGACCTGCTGATGTTTGCTTCTCATCCTATGCGCACTGGAAAAACTTCTACTCAAGAGGGAAAACAATCTTCTACTATTATGTTTTTTTGTTCTTCTTTTCATCTTTTTATATTCTTGTACATGTATGGAAAGAATAAAATCTGACAATACAGATTAACATCTGGAAAGTAGGATTCTAATCAAATTAATCAAACCACAAACTGACAAAATAATATTATATTTTGCAACTTCCCTCATGTGTCATAATTTTGTTCCTCTGCTTGAGTTTATAGTAAACCTCTGAAAGCTGATGTGTTTATGATGTATTTGATTTGGCTAAGCAGGATGTTCAGCCAAATGCATCTCTTTTGTATTTCTGGTATGCGGAAGTGGAGCTTGCTCACGATTCTTCTCAAAATTCCGACTCATCATTGCGTGCTATTCATATCCTATCTTGCTTAGGCAGTGGGTCAATGTACAACCCATTTAAAGGTCAACTATCAAGTTTGCAACAGCTTAGAGCTCGCCAGGGGTTCAAAGATCGCTTAAAAATGCTAAGCTCGACCTGGGCACGCGGTGTGCTAGATGATCATTCTGCTGCTCTCGTTTGCTCAGCAGCATTGTTTGAAGAGTTGACTTCTGGAGGGGCTTCTGCTCTGAATATTCTAGAAAGCTCTTTTACCATGGTGCTTCCAGGTGAATAACCTTCCCTGTATTTTGTGGTTTTCTAAATCTTCAACTTGTTGCTTTGGAACTTCTCAAACTTCTATGATCACAAACTTCTATTTACCAGGAAGAAGAAGATATAAGACAAAATGTGATTATTGGTGGCTACATATTCCTATGGTGCTTTCTATATGTATCCAGCATACTAGCCCAATAAATATATCGTCTGTGGTTTTCTCTTATAGCTGTGATTCTTTGTTTTGTCGCAGAGAGAAGGCGGCAAAGTCAGCAACTTGAATTTTTGTTCAACTATTATGTGAGGATGCTGTGTAGAAACCGCCAGGAACTCAAGATTTCTAAAATATGGGATGCTATTGTAAAAGGGTTGCACATATATCCTTTCAGTCCACATCTCCACTCTGCTATAGTTGAAATCAGCAATCTTTACAGTTCGCCCAATAAATTGCGGTGCACATTCGATGATTATCTGCACAAGTAACCCTATTATCCTTCTTATATCAACATTGGTCTTCAGTTTCTTGTAGTATCTGATCCATATATTTTTGCTTTAAAATGTGAACTATCTTCTTCATGCTCTGATCACAGTTTGAGAGAAACTGTTTGATTATACGCAAATTATATTTGATCAATGCTTAAAAAAAAACGAAGGGAAGAAACGCGAAGAGAACTGAGTCATTGATTGCAGATGTTTAGTGTCTTTGGTTTGATTATAGAACCCTGGTGTTGGCTTTTTCCTTTAAAGAAGGTGATATACTACTAAGATGATTCATCTAATACTGGTATTGGAGAAATATAGATTTAATGGAATTATTTGGATATGTAACGGCCGAATTGATAGAAATATGCTATATTATTTTCTGCATGGTTTTATGTGAATAATACTATCAAGTATGTGGCGCTAGAGGCTTGTTGAGGAGCAGCGTACATGGAGGTTAAGGGATGCCTAAAGTAAATTTTCTCCATATTCGATCACAGAATGTTCATGAGTAAGGCGATATTGAGGAAAACGAGTTAGAGGATCAAATGATGGTGAGTTGAAGGAGAGGCTGTCTTGGTAGTTATGTACAACTGACTGACAAGTTCTTGAGAAGATTTTATGGCATTGCTTTTGAATGATGCTGTTAAGGAACATCTAAAACTACTTTGTTGTTGCGTCCGAGGATGAGAACATTAGGGTTGAATCGTCAACGCAACAGAAGATGGAAGAATGCGCTTATGTGCATATTAATTGCTTGATATATTCTTTCTAAGAGTGGAATCTTCTGGAGTATGCCTTAGGAAAATTAAGGAGTATGCCTTAGGGAAATCTTCTGGGGAGGCCAGATTCCATTAGCTAGATTGGTAATAAGAGTTCGTGGAACTTAATAGTATTTAAACTTGGAACTAAGAAGGTGGATTTTGTAGTAGTAATTAGAGATTATTTGACATTGTTTCTTAAGATGGCCCTAACAGTACAGTGGAAGTGAAGGAGCCATATATACAAGCCTAATTACTTTTGACGAGGTTTTGTTGCAAATGAGTAGATCTAAAAGAAACAAATTCACTCTCTATGATTGTTGATTTTTGTGTTAATTCTTCTACTATCATTGCTCCCTATTCTATTATATGTATCGCAACCCCGTTCTATTTATGGGTAGCATGATTACTGTTATATTTTTGTCCGAAACTTTTTTGAAGCAACCTGCATGAATCTTCTCTCAGTTTTTAATTAGATTCTTGTCTTAAGATAAGCATCAATATTTTACTTAACTGTTTTAGGGGCTGTGGTGTTCTAGAATTTTGGTTCAGACGTATTCATTTATTCCCCCTCCTTCACGTTACAGTTTTCTCTTGAATCTGCTTTGTTTTTAATGTACATATATTAGTAGTTGAACTCTAAATCTACCATTTCGTGTGTATGTTTTAGTTAAGGGCTGTAATTCTTATAATTTGCTACACTTTTGCTTGTGTTAGCAGGAAACCATCTGTAATTACATGTATATATGCATTGTCATTTGAGTTGAGCACGGGAGGCTCCCAGCATAGAATACGTGGACTTTTCGAAAGAGCATTAGAGGATGGCAAATTGCACAATTCAGTGATTCTCTGGCGTTGCTACATTGAATATGAGAGGAGCTTGGCATGCCACATTTCTGCAGCTAAAAGAGTGTTCTTCCGCGCGATACACGCATGTCCCTGGTATAATTTCTTTGATAAGTAACATTGATTGGTGCATGCATACATTCGAGGTTCTAGGATTACCTTTGAACAAGATTTATTTGTTTACTGGGTTCTTATGTTTCCAGTCATCATTCAGTACCATGATTTTATTGTTCGACATAATTTATGAAAATTGTTGGACTTCTGAGAATTAGAACTTGAATGTCAAGGTCGAGATAAATTTGGAAACTCGTATTCCTAGGGTCTATATTAGTGGATAACACATGACACATCGATTTTTTTTCAAAAGGAAAGATATTACTCGGATTCAAAAGGAAGGTGTTTCTCATTTCCGCATAACATACAATAGCAATAGTATATGAACAGGAGAGCTGAAAATGCTGTTTCAATTATTTGCTTTTACTCCTTTTCAATATGATGACCTAGTGAATTTGAACTTTCCAGGTCTAAAAAACTGTGGCTCGATGGTTTCCTCAAACTCAATTCCATACTAACTGTGAAAGAACTTTCTGACCTCCAAGAAGTGATGAGGGATAAGGAACTCAATCTGAGGACAGACATATATGAGATTTTGTTGCGAGATGAGATTGATGCTTAGTGCTTCGGCTCTCTCCCTGTTACGATGTTAGGTCGGTCTCAAGTCTTATGCAAGGTATCAGGTGCCTAATCAACCACCATCTCTTAAGTTCCTGTTCTTGGTCAGTTTGCCCGGAGTTCAAGAACATTATGGTGTTGAATTATTCAAGATCAGAACCTGAAACTGTGCGGATTAAAGAGACATGGCTCTGATTGTTGGTTAAGGAGAATTGGAGATTTAAGTTGTGTATAAGTTGTACTGCGAGAAGATATGCTGATTGCAGACTGCAAAACTACAAGATTGCATTTCTGTACCTTGTGAATTAAACATCTTAGCGTCCAAGCCATGGTTATCTTTTCAGAGCTAACATATTTTGTACCAGTATTCCATAAATGTATATTTGAATTGTTGAAGAGGCAATTAGATATAACTGCATTTTGTTTTAGATATGTGGCAATCAAAAACTTAGCTCAAAATTTGTTTTTTTGAATTGTAATTGTGGAATATGCATGCACATGGACCTTAATAAATATGAACGTGACATTATTATCGAGAATTTGATATAATTAATATAAAACATTGATGTGATAACGGTTAGACAAACAATTCAACCTAAATTAGTAGCAACAAAAGTTAACAGTCATTAATTACACGGTATGTATTGATTTTCAGGAGCCTGCCTGTATGATATTTTGACGCCAATTTCTCTATTAATTGAAATTAAAATAATCCTTTTGGGGCTCGTTTGGTTGGGCAGGAGGGATTAACCCAGTTTAAGCAGGCTATTTTAGAGATTTTGTGAAATTTATTTACAATAATTAGACAGTTTTAATGACTGTGTTTAAACTTTAAACGCATCAATTTTGGTTTGCGACTTTGCACCCCTGTTAATGTAGTAATTTTCTAAACAGCCCCTGGTCACCCTAATACATAAAATAAAAATAAAAATAAAAATTGGGTATATAAAGAAGAAAAAAAGAAAAAAACAAATTAATGTCACGTGCATGATCAAGAGCAATTTCACAAAATAAAAAAATAACGATTCCATCATTCTTCGCTATAGCTAGACACTGATTCTGCTGCAATTTTGCATTGCAATTTCTTCGTAGCTTAGAATTTAATTAGACTCGGCGTTGCGAACTTGCTCTTGTTCGTCGCCATGTATCTCTCAGTGAACCAGCAAACGGCGTCGTTTGATGAAGCATATAGTATTATCCACAATGCCATTAGAGTTAACAAACTACATAAAGTTCGTCAATTATTAAAAATTATCTTCAGTTTCTGCATTTTCAGACGAAAGATTAAATTTTTCTCTGTTCCCATTTATTTTTTTATTGTTCCCTAGGTGAGTTTGCCTTTTTGGCATGTGGGAATTGCTTATATTATTGTTCACTTCTAACTGGGGCCAAACTATTTTGTTATTTTAAATCTTTACTGCTTTGTTTTTTGTAATGTAGCTTTTTACCCATAATTTTAACATATCTTGTAGTCATTTTTCATTTATTTACAGACAGTGGTGGTGTTGGTGGAGGCTGCACTAACTTTCTCTGCTGAACTTGAGGTACTTGGCTTTTGGGACTAAGTTCTTCATTTGCTTTAGCGGGAACCTTTTTTTGTCTTTTTCTTTGTGATTGGTGATTGGAGTTGTACTTGTTAGCAATACTTTTGTGGGCTGCTATTAGATTTTGAAAACTCCTAGATTCGAAATCCTTCCAGTGTGTGTTTGTATGTGCGTGTGAACCTGGTTGTTTTGGTACTACTTTTATTAGAGTACTCAATGAATGGTCTATAAGAAGTAGATACTTTTTTGTTGGGTGATGAATGATAATATAAGTGATGAAATTTTGAAATATAAACCCCACGAGAGATGAGGAATCCTGCAGTTGGTAGCTTCTGAAATGAGGAATCCCTCAGAAAGTATTTTGTGGTCTCTGTCGTGGTGATACAAATTTTACACGAAACTTTGGCACAAGTGAGTTGCAAAAGGTGAGTGGGGTGAAAAGAAGAGAAGAAGGGGATGGTGAAAGGGCTTACTTGCTTAACTAGTTAAATAGTGTCATCAATGCTTCAGTAAAAAGAAGTATTGCAGTTGATGTTTTATGCGAGTCTTCAGTCGCAGTTGACCCCTTAGTTCAGTACGATGACTCCACCTCCCTGTTGCCAAGGTGACAATCTTTGTTAAGTAGAAAATATGATATTTAATAATATTTCTTTGAGTTTAGGTAAAAGGAAGAACCTCCCACTTGTACAAAGCTGATTGAATCTCGAGAAGTTTATTGAATCTTTTCTGTGTTTCATAGTTACTGTTGTTCCTAGTGTAGATACATAAAACCAGGTTTCGTGAAGCTGTGTTTTTAAGGAGATCAGTTCATGAAATGGTTTCTGAATCATCAACCATTCTCTTTTATTCAGCCCTGGTGACAACCCTTTCTTTTGATATCGACGTCTTTACGTGCAGATATACTTGAGGAATGGATCATTCCGAAGAAGATGATATGCCTATGCTATCAGCCACATTCTTACAATCAGATAACCGTATTGATTCTACAAGTAGGGTTTATCCACGCAGGACGAGAAGTGCATCTGTGTCTGTTCCTATGAACTCTTTGTATTCCTCTGAGCCTCAGAACAACCTTGTTGGTTTCACTGGCCCATTGAGAAATGAAAGACAAACTTCCCATGTACAGATGAGTGGTCCTTTATATGTTAGACGTAACCGTGAGGTCATCTGCCAGCCATCTCAAAGTGAATTTCTGCAAAAGACTAATGAGCTAAAAACAGAAAGATACTTTTCAACTGATGGGATGGAGAAAACTAATAGGCCATTGGATAACTATGTGGGCGGAAACGAACATCTATTGAGGTCTGGGCAACTGGGAATGTGCAATGATCCATACTGCACAACATGCCCAACATATTGCAATACTAAGGAGCGCCCGAAGCATTCACGAACGTTGGAGTTTTCTGATGCTAAGGTATATACTCGTGCTAGCTATTTTCTTGAGATAAAACCATTTTTCATATCATAACTTGGCACGATTTTCATTTTCATACCTTAATTTGGCACTCATCAATTTGCATACCATAAGTTGAGCACTTTCTTCACATCTGGTACTTTGATGTCGGAAACGTACGTGCAATTGACGTGGAATATGTTGAGGTATAAGGTTGGAATCGGTCTTAATTACTCTAAACCTCCGAATTTGATTTCATCGGATGGCACATTGTACTTTTTCGGGGCCGAAGTACCCATTGTGAAGAAATTGTCCAACTTATGGTATGCAAATTGATGAGTGACAAGTTAAGGTATGAAAATGAAAATTGTGCCAAATTATGGTATGAAAAATGATTTTTTCCCCTATTTTCTTCATGGAAGATTTGTTACATCAGAGTTTGGGAATAAATCATTTTTCATACCATAACTTGGCACAATTTTCATTTTCATACCTCAATTTGATACTCATCAATTTGCATACCGTATGTTGGATACTTTCTTCACAATGGGTACTCCGGCGCCGAAAAAGTACAAGGTGCCATCCAATGAACCCAAATTTGGAGATTTAGACCTATTTAAACAGATTCCAACCTTACACCTCAGCATATTGCACGTACTTTTCCGGCATTAGAGTACCCAATGTGAAGAAACTGTTCAATTTATGGTATGCAAATCGATATTGGAGTGCCAAATTAAGGTATGAAAATGAAAATCGTGCCAAGTTATGGTATGAAAAATGATTTTATCTTATCAGGGTTCATTACTGTTCATCACATTGATTGGCTTGTAATCTTGTGCTGCATCATTTGCAATGATTCGCTAAAGATCGCTTGGTGTATTGGTTTCACTTAGGACAAAAACATGTCATATAACTATGTTATGCCATATTCGGCTATCCTCCTTTAGTTGTTTATTTATGTGATCTAACTGTTCTATCGTGTTGATTCTAAGGGTTAACTATGTTTATGAAATTACTTCCTTCAATACCATTGACTTTATTTACCAGATTTTGGGGGGAAAGGGAAGATAATTCCAACATAAGATGCAACGAACATCAGAGATTCCATAACACTTGTTCTCATGGACTACGAAATTTAATGTTATATGGCTTACTACCTTAAACTTCCAACAACTTGTCCAGCTTGGACTCCTATGAAAATCTCTAATTCATTTTGCTGAGAGATTTGAAACAGAGGCATAAATTTAAAAGCTCCCAATGTGAAAATGGAGCAGCAGAAAAAGGTGAGATATTGTGGCATGAACTGAAGGTGTTACTTTTATCTGGACGCAATAAATTCAGATTATGTGGTGATTTTATAGCTGCATATGCTCTATGGTTCATTTAGTTTATATGATGTGCGTCCTACTATATAGCTCTAGCTTTATGAGCTTGAAGCATTTGGATTCTCAGACCAGTTAAGGAACCCTAACTTATTAAGGAAATCTTGCTCCGATATGGGGCCAATTATTTTTCTTAGCTAGCTCACCATATGCACGTAGTGGTGAAAATATGTTAAATATGTGCTAATGTAGCATGAGGTCTATTTCCCTATAAAATCACAGCTTGACTGGTTTGAAACTATTGAAATGATAACATTTAACATAATCTGAAGAATTTGGTACATTTTTGGAAAGCACCAAAGTTTTGAGGTCCCTATTGTATTTATGATACAAACGTTATGCTATCACTAAGTTGTTCTTATCGTCAAACTTTGTCACAGAAATGCAGCTTATATGTTCTCAAGGGTCTTCACGAGTTGCTTCTTCACAAAACGGACTATGCCTTTTGAAATTATTTTAACTGTCTCTAAAATTGCATTTTATGTTCTTTTTTACACTTTCTTATACGATTTCTCACTTGCAACATATCCCAATATTAAATTGAAATAAGCATTATAGGTGTAGAGTTTTTAGATGCACTACTGCTGTTTCTTACACCTTGTTTTGCAGTATCACAACATGCTTAACGGAGATGCAAAGGGCTGGGCGAAGAGAACATGTTCGTCTTTTCATCATTATATTCCTGGAGTCATGAATCCTCATGCAAAAGTTGTTCAGCGATGGAACAAGTTCTTCGTGATGTCGTGCTTGTTCGCGACATTTTTAGACCCATTATTCTTCTTTATGTTGTCTGTCGAGAAGGTATTCTTTCAAGAGTTATTGAACTGTGGAGATGATGTATTGATGTACAAGTTTTAATGATATAAACTTGAACCTTTTGCCTCAACTTGGCACATAATAGAGAAAAGATTATGAATGAGCTATACTTTAGAAGTATCGTATTTTTATTCAGGATAAGAGGTGCATAGTATTGAATTGGCCCATAACAAGAACAATGGTGGTCTTCAGGAGCATAACCGACTTTATCTATTTGCTCCATATGCTACTTCAGGTGACTGTTCCCCATTGTCATTGACTATATAAGCTTTTTGTTATTTTATAGTTGTCCTTGTTAGTTATCTTGATCCGAACTCGTTCATTCTATTATCTCTTCTTGCGGAGCATTTGAGAATGTTAACTGTGGGAAACCATATAGTGACATTTGTTTTTTCAACTACTTTCCTGAGATATATTTTATGTTTTCAGATATTCCTCTGTCCTTAGAGAAACTCTCCCAATTGTTTATTGGATATACTACACTAAATAATTGAGTTCTTAATGTGGAAAATATATAAGAACCCAACTAAGTAGAAGATCAAACAATCTTTGACCTATATTCTTATTTTAGAAGTTACTGATGATTTAAATGTTTACTTGTATTCTGCTTCACTAAATTCTTGATGTTTTGTTGTTAAATGCTTCTAAGGTCTCTGCATTCTCTTGGCATTAAGATCTTTACTTTTTTCTTAATCTGGTTCCTTGACCACCTGTTTTGATTACTCCATCTTCACAGACCATTCCTTCATTTTTTTTTATATTTGAGATCACTCATGTGTCATCCTCTTGAGCTATGATTGTTTTCTTTTCTCGTCATTTCTGCTCTCTTGGGAAACCGAGCATGTTGCTATATTTCTATTTTGAATTCTTTATTCCCTGTGGAGAAAATGATTAGCATCATATTGATTGCATTCTTGGCTGCAATTTATTTCCAGTTATTGTCTCCTTGTTCAATAAGTTCATTTAACATTTTTCAATTTAAATGTTCATGTCATTCTTTATGAAACCAATTCAAATGTGAAAGCAAAGGATAAACTAAGGATGGCTGTAGGGTTGCACCAGCTAATCACGACTAATGAATTCAATAGTCCCATTGTCAATGAAGCTCCTAAACGCAGCGCGTTTGATCAATCCACAATTCTATATATCATAAATTCTGACACACTTTTTGGTACTTCAGCAAAATCTTTTCCAAATTGACAGAACCATGTGGAGTATCATAAAATATTGGGTCAACCACTGAACTGTGATGACACTTTATAACGTTTGATAAAATTACAGCAACACCCCTCACGTTTCAAAATGACCAAAACACTCTCCCGTGAATCGGCTAAAACTGATGAAAAGAATGAACTTTTTTCGATTTTACTCATAATTCTACATGTTTGTAAAATTTGAATAATTTAGGGTGTTAAAACTTCAACTCTGTTTTTTATTTGTCATAAAATTGTTTTTTTATTCATTATCTTCATTACAGTCTCCAGAACGAAATGAAGCAAAAACAACTGTCGTGGTGATGTTTGCTTAGTGCTATCAGTTGACATGGGAGTTTTTTGTAATTTTTGGAACTCGAAGGAACGTCATGGTAATTTGACCAAAGACCAGGAGTTGTCATCTTCATAACTTTCATTTGTTTTCGATATATGTTATACAATATACATCCAGTGTTCAGTATTATCTATTTTGGATGTTGAGAATCATCCTCGCAATCAATTTTACTCCTTGAACAATCAGTTCAAGTTTATTGTACTGTATATCAAGGCTACCATCAGAAAGTCAGTAAACTAGAAGAAGTACTTATGCTGAGATGCAAGTTCTGTTACAGTTACAGTTAGTCACAGTTTCCTGTGTATTATATACATTTCTCCACTGATCTTTAGTTTCAAGTGCTTATAATACTATCTTAGGCACATCTTGTAACAAAAACTAAGAATAAGAATTCCCTAATCGCATTCTAGTTGCAGCATTTGTAGTTGACTAATCAATTTAACTTCTTTGGAATTCTTTTCCAGAGCATATAACTAGTCTTCCTGTGAGATCATCGAGTAATCCTAGCTTATGTAGTACTTACTAGGATGTGAAGATTTATGCTGCATTATAAGTTTCGTGATATGATCATCATGCGGTATTACTGTACTAGGTTTAGCTGTATTGTGTTGGACGAGTGTTTTATTTTTAAATTATGAGTCCCCTGCTAATCCTACATGACGCATGAATGTTTTCTTTCGAATTTCCTGATTATAGTATCATAAATAATAAAAATTAGTTTATGTTTCCTTGGAAGGCCTTGAATAGTGATGACAAAAGCATGCTCACTTTCACTTTGCAGTTCAGACTGGCTTACATTTCTCATGAATCAAGAATTGTCGGAGCTGGAGGTTTAGTTGATGATCCAAGAAGGATTGCCAAGAATTATCTTTTTGGATACTTTATCATTGATCTCTTTGTTGTACTACCCTTTGCACAGGTTTGTACCAGTCCTGTAATTGCTAATCTGCCGCATGATCATAGTGCAATTTCTCATGTTACATTTTCTCATGATATTTATTATGGTAATGCATACCCATGACCATAAAGAGTGAGTGATGTTTAGTTTACTGACTACATTCTCATGTACCAAAACTGAATGCTAAACTGCATAGGACAGAAAATGTAGGGAGCCTCATATACTTATTTGAGGATGGTTTCTGGTATTTAGTGCATTAACTTGCCAATGTCAGGATATGGTGTAATCCTTCTTGAGTTTCGTGACTATATTTAGTGGTGAAAATGTAGCCTACTAGAATATAGCAACTGAATCTGGGTTGTTTACTCTCTGTAGATCATGATATTGGTTATATTACCGGATTCCATGGGAGCAACTGGGCAGAATTTCTCAAGAAATCTTTTACGGGCAGCCATTCTCGTTCAGTCTATACCCAGGCTGAAAAGAGTCTTACCTCTGCTAGCTGGCCAGTCTCCAACTGGCTTTATATTTGAGTCGGTATCAGCAAATATTGTTATACAGCTTCTTGCTTGCATTTTGGCTAGCCATGTGGTGGGTTCCTTCTGGTATCTCTTTGGGCTACAGGTCTGCCTCTTGTTTTAAAGCCATGCTGCCTTTACTTCCTCGTATTAGGACCTCTTATTTATGCTTTTGTGATATACAACCTGCAACACATTCAATAAATTCCGAGCAACCCTTTTGCATTCATGGCGTTCTTAATTGATTTACTAATGATTACTTGGCTTTCCTTACCACTAGCAACTTATGCAGCAGAAAAGTGACTGCATTAAGTTATACTGGCCCCTATTTATGCAGCCAAATGAATAAGCTCAAACCTCATTTACTCATCCTAACCGCCTCCTTTTCCTTACTCTTTTTGACATCCGAAATAGTTTGCATGTCTCTTTATTGTACATGTAGGTTGATATTCTTCCTACTTTGTTTTGTATAATGTCTTTAGTTCTTAGTATTAGTTTATGTTGACGTTCTCCTTATTTACATTATGTAGAGGGTGAATGAGTGCCTTCTCTATGTCTGTAATCGCTCCAACATTACAAGGTGTGCGGAGTTCATTGACTGTGGACGTGGAAATGTTTATGTGGGATTTGAGAATGATCTAACATGGGACCAGTGGAAGAAAGATGAGAATGCAGCAGCTTGCTTTGAGGAAGGTTTTTTTGATTTTGGAATTTATCGGGATGCAGTAAATTTAACCACCGAGGAAAATCTGGCGACAAGATATGTATACTCATTATTTTGGGGTTTCCAGGTATCATTTCAAAATGTACTGTTTAAATTTTTATGTGAAACTTTACTCTTGTATACTCTCATGAAGAGCACAGAATGCTGAAACTTATTTTGAGGATTTTATATCAAATTCTGCAGAAAGTATAACAAAAAATGTTCATTTCCTAGCTTTTGTTTTAGGTATCCTGGAGGAAACTAATACTTAAATTGTTGTATTATAAGATAATGGCATTTGTATTGAAGAAGCAGCCTGGAGTTGGCTTATTCAGAAATTTTTTGAAGGAATAACAAATATGAGTATGTCTAGGGGAATAATATCAAGCACTCAAAAGATGTCTTTAGCAACTCAAAGGGTTATGGCACATTCTATGATTTCATGAAGTGTGTTTGAACAAAATAGTAGAGGTCATTGCCAAGAAGATGATGGAAATAACTGGAGACATTGTCTTCATGCAAATTTAATTAAATTTGACAGTTTCTTCGGGAAAAAAATGATACCATCTGTTAGAGAATAGCTCGAAATAATGGATCACTGGAGCAACTACCCCGAACGCAGCTGAATCATCTAAGGAAAACCTGAGTTTCTGCTTATAATATCAGATACACAATGGAGGGCAACTCACAGCTAGCCTTTAATATCAATAGCAGCGGTAGATGGATCAATCCTTAAACTCAGTGCTGGGCTAGAGTTTGTGTTCTCTTTCTTAGGCTACTTACATTCAAGTCATCATCGGTGAAAACTAACTTAAGCAGTCGAAAAAACAAAATTGAATCAATTTAATACCCCTACAAGCTCTAATTAAAGATTTCTTCACTCTAAACTTAGCTCTGCATCATACTTCATTAACTTCCACGTGGGAGTTCAGAACACAAATCAAATTTATGATAATTTGACATCAATATCAGCTAGATCTGAGTTTATGTTGCTTGACTATTTTTCCAGCAAAAAGATACCAGTGACCGCATGCTGCTTGCCTTAAGAAGTTAATTTTTGGCATTATGAGACTGTAACGTGTTTAGATTCTTTTTATCACTGTAACATTATAGGCTAAAAAGTTTGATATTGTTAAATCGAAAACGCTGACATTCCAGTTGACATTATTGCATTTTTGGTGCTTTACAAAGCAAATTAGTACTATGGCTGGGAATCAAGTTCCAAGTTATTTCTTGTGGGAAGTTCTTTTCACAATGGCCATTATAGGGGTGGGCCTATTTTCTTTCGCTCTACTTATCGGAAATATGCAGAATTTTCTCCAGTCCCTTGAGCGCAGGTAAGAACTTTATACGGGAGACGTTTCCATTTTGTGCCTACGCTGAAGACATGCTAGATTTTACAATTTGTTGTATGACAAGTTTCTGCATTTTACTTTTTCCTGCAATACTCTTTCAGCAACTTCTTCTATATGCACCCGTTAGTTATCTTTGGTGTAGTGTTATCTCAAATTATTCTGTGTCATGATTTCCCTAATGTCTTGTGAAGTTGTGAAGTTAGATTTATCAACAGCTTTTCTCTTTCAGGAGGTTAGAGCTATTCCTAAAGCGCCGTGACATTGAGCAGTGGATGAGCCATCGTCGCTTGCCAGAAGAATTAAGAAGGTGCCGTCTTAAGTTGCTTTGTGTACCATAATTGTGTTATGAGTTTTTCTTTATTACTTTTCCCTTTAGGCTTAGTTTGATTCCAGGAAAATTAGGGGGGAAATGAGGCAATGATTTTTCAGCAAAAGTTGCATGGAAAAAGGGATTTTTCCCGTTCTCGCTGTGGTAAGGCTGGAGTAACTGGTAGAAGATTTAGTTATTTCATATTGACAGTGTTTTCCATGGATCTGGAATCGAACCTCTATCCCACTTTGTAATCTCGCTTGCTAGTACTGCTTGTATTAGTTAAACTCTTGTTAATTAAACTCAAATTTAGTTAATTAAACTCAGAATAGAACCTTGTGTCTAGAATTAACACAAGTCGATTTTATCTTAAGAAGTGTGAAGTTATTGCGGCACCGCTCTTCTTGTGCATCCTCATTCAGGTGCCTTATCCATCTCAAGTTGAGTGTTCTTGTTTAAACGAGACACAATGTGTATCTGGACCTTCGACATTTCAGTTATATTCCTTGATGGATCAGCAAAATGTATTTTGATTTATCCAGAGGAATTTTCTGCTATACTTCAGCTATTTCCTAAATGATTGTATTATGGGTTCTTGACAAGGCAGAAAGATATCTTGATAAATTGTGATGGATTTTTATTGATGTAATACTTGAGGCTGTTCTTTACAGGCAAGTTAGAGAAGCAGAACTTTTCAATTGGGCTGCCTATAGGGGCGTAAATGAGGAAATGCTGATGCAGAATTTACCAGAAGACCTTCAAAGAGATATACGCCGTCATCTATTTGATTTTGTTAAGAAAGTAAGTTCAGTTAAGAAACTAATATGATAATAAACTTATTCTAAAGGAGTTTCGTTTAGAAACTAACATGATAATTAACGCACTTTAAAGGAAAATAGGAAACGAACAAGGCTGCCCCTTAAATTTAATACTTGACCTATCTTGGATAAGAAAAGTATTTGAACTTTTCGTAGTTTGTACCAACAATCTTTTTTAGTGTTCCAGCTCTCACTGGCTATTCTCAAGGAAAGTTGTTTCTATCCTCACTTGATGAGGTTGACCCGCATGATTTAACTATTGCATAGGCTTACCATAACAGTGGCAGATAATTATGAGTGTGATCCTTCTATCTAGCAAGTGTTTGATTTGATCTTAATTGCAGGTCAGAATTTTTCAACTGTTGGATGAACCTGTTATAGATGCCATATGTGAAAGGCTAAGAACAAAAACATATATCAAGGGAAGCAAAATCCTATACCGCAGTGGTGTCGTTGATAAAATTGTTTTTATAATTCATGGAAAGATGGAGAGCATTGGAGAAGATTTAGTTGTGGTTACATTGTCTGATGGGGATGTTTGTGGAGAACAACTCTTCACGTGGTGCCTTGAGCATTCTCCTGTAAGTAAAGGTACATAAACAGCTGGTGATCTCGTTTTCTCTTTACTTGTTTGGTTTATGGAACACTAAAAAACTTTTAGTGTTCATTTTCTTAGGTACCAAAAGAGAATTGATTTGCTCTAAAAAACTTTTAACTACCAAAAGCAACTATGCAAATTTAATAAATGGCATCTGGAATACAATATCCCACCTGTGGCTGCATGAAAATTATCGGTCACAGAACAAACTCTTTTCTTTAGCATCCATTTCATCATACCAGGATTTCTGGAATTGTTTCTCGAAGAAGTTTTTTGACAGACCATCTTAAGATAATATATGGTACTAACCGAAACACCAACGCACATGGAATTTCCAGATGGAAGAAGAATCAGAATTCTGCGGCATAGATTGTTGAGCAACAGACTTGTAAGATGCTTAACGAATGTTGAAGCATTCATATTGCGACTTGATGATCTTGAAGAAGTTGCAAGTCTTTTTTCAAGATTCATGAGGAACCCTCGTGTTCAGGAGGCTATAAGGTGCTTAGATTGTTTGTTTAAAAAGTTTTCTTGATAAAACACACAATGCTTTGAATGGAAATGTTTCTTGTTCACATTGTTTCTGTTAGCTCTATCGTTTTTTATTCTACATGTGGCTTTCCTAGAAGGAACCATCGTTTGAATGCATGAGTAGGCCTTACCTGATGCCATTACAAATTAGTTTGTTTTCTTGAAAAGCCATTGTGCTCGAGTTTTATATGAAGCTTCCTCTGTATTTCTTATATGATTGAAGCCAACCCACAGCAAAGCAGTTGCACTATTCCTCTTATCACAAAATGCTCAGCTTATAACTAATTACTATAACTACACTACCCTTGCAGGTACGAATCACCTTATTCGCGAGGGCTTCCTGCTAGACGAATCCGAGTGGCATGGAGATCTAAGAAAAAACGTTCAAGCCTTAGTGACTCCAGCTCCATGACGAGGCAGGCTTAGGAAAAGAAGAAAAAAGGCGGTTGTCGCATCTCTCTTGAACAATGCATGTGAATGTATATTGGTACTGTGATGAAATGCAAGTCTTGGACATTAATACAGGGCATGGTTCGAAGTCAAAAACATGAAAAGAACATATATCAGGTAACAGATTGTATAAATAACATAATAATGACCATATTCATAAGAAATCTTTGTTCCAGAACGTATAGTCTTTTCCTTTTCTTTTTTACTTCTCTGTTACGCTGTGCTAATATAAACTTATGTGAGGAGCTATAACTTACACGAGGTCTTCTACAATCCCCACTAACGAGAAGCTAAACTTATAACGCGAGGTATTTTATGATCCATATAAGCATGAGCTTTAGCTTATTAATGAAGGCAGCATTCAATCTCTATACTGGATAGGAGCTTCAACTCAATAAAATCGAAATGAGCTTCAACGAGTTGGTGTGGTCGTAATTCGACCCATATATTGGCTAGGAGCTGTAACTATCCATAACGGCGAGGTCCTTCAACTTAACCATATGCAAGGAACTTTAAATCATAAGCAATGAACTTCAATCGAATCTTTGCCAATGTAAATGGTGATGATTCCATCTTTGAAATCAAATGACTCCTAAGTAGATAGGTCTTTTTCCTTTTCTTCTATTTCACTGAACGTTAGGTGGATGATCTGTTTATTGCAAAAGGAATCTTTGCAAAACTAAAAAGTATTTTTACTTGCACCTTGGATTGTATATCACGTGAAAGTACAGATCACTATACTCAAAAAAATTGCATCATAGCAATTCTTTATTTTTTTGTTAACTATATAATATAATGAGCCAATGGAATCTTACTATGAAGCACGAGATGGAATCATACTTTTAATAATAATAATAGTAATAATATTGACATCTTAAGATGTTTGGATAAGATTAAACGCGATTGGCCAAGTCTTGCCAACGCTAATAAATTTTTCCCTATAGTTCATAAACAAAAAAAGCAACTCCTTCATTTTTTGGGATATATAATTACGTTTACCATAAAGTTCTATCTAATTATATAAAATTCATCTAAATTTGAAGTAACTGCTGCGACAATACTATTGAAACTTCAGGTGAGTCTATTTGTATCGTTTTTTTAAATACAGTTGGGCCCTAATTAATTAATCGGGTTGTTGGTTAGAGCCTACGGGCACCGTCCTAGGTATAGGGATGTTTTATTTATTAATTCTTACACATTTGCGTCACGTTTTCAAGCCATATTAAAGGATATGGTTTTATTCGTTTTTCTTTTTTATTTGATGCACATTGACAAAGGGTCAAACGGGGAAGTCTTCCTACGTATTCTATGGTCTTAAAAATCTAATCATCTGTGTACAGGTCACCGTTCTCAGTCTTTCTTACTAAGTCTAAGATTATTTATAAGTTATAACTCGTCACACACGCAAACATTTTCGCCAGTCACTGTTGTTACAATTGAGTTCATTTATGCACTAAAGTTTTAACTACATCACATATTAAAATTATACTATTTTTAACTTAATTAAATTCACATCTATGTCTATAAAAAAAAAAAAAATCACATCTATTGTATTTCAGAAAAATGACTTACCGAACAAAATTATAAAAGAAATATATTAATCAATATATCTCCTACACATCCCTTATAATACTTGAAGTGGTTCTCCGTCGAAAAAAAAGAAAAAAACAATTTATCAACTCACAAAATATTCTGAAATAATTTCATCTACATCTTTGAGGTTTACTCCAATTTAATCGTTTAATTTCAAACATTAGATACCTATAATAATACTCTTAAAATCTCAAAAACATTACAAAATTACATTTAAATACTTTATAAACTTTCAACAAACATCACTAATATGCTCTCTACTTATCATATGTTTTTGAAACTTCAAATAATCTTTCTATAATTCTATGAAAATCTAAATAAATAACTTTATAACCTAAAAAAATTGTAACTATCGCTTATTTATTTTTTTTACTTTATTTGCCTTTGATTATAATAAAACGGACACCGTTATAAAGTGTCTTTACAAATAAATTTAAATTTAAACTATTCTTCTTTTTTTTTTAAAGACGAAAGCGAAGTTTTAGGAAAGTCCGCATGAACTTCCATTGGCTTATGCTCTCCTTCTCTATTTCAGCTTTTGTCTTCTTCTTTTTCACATACATTTTTCTCTAAATTTTCACCTTTTTTTTTTTATCAGACTCTTGTGTTTTTAATGCGACACTTTTACGACTGTGTCTCCTTATAGATTGCTGGTGGTAGCAGCAGTACTGTTCTTTTTCTACTGAACTTGAGGTACTCTGCTTTGTTTAGTTCTTCTTCTTCCGATTTTTCTGCAAAATTGAGCCGTTGATCATCAATAAAATGTGTGTTGTTCATGTTTTTGCATCACTATTGTTGCCGATTTTTAGGTTTTGTTGCGAGATTATGATTTATTTTGGTACTTTGCTTGTGTGTGTGTGTGTGTGTGTGTTTTTGGGTGTGCTATTTTGTAACTGTTGCATGAATGATTTTTCCCCTTACTGTTGTTGTTTTTGTGCAATAATAAACGTTAAAGCAAGTTTAATAGCTTGAAGCTTTTGAATAATTTAAATTGCTGTGAGAATTTGAGGAGTCCTGCAAATTTTGTAGCTTGTGAAGTGAAGTGTGATAGCAAGTTTTTTTTTATGGAATCTGTGATGGTGATATAAAATTGACGTGTAATTTTAGCGCGAGAATTGAAAAAGTTGGTAAGAACTGAAGAATGTAGTACTGAATTGAAAAAGTATATTGTAAAATCGAATCATCAGTATTCAAGTACTTTTACTGATGATGTTGTGTGAGTGTCTTTGGTTGAACTTTTGACCTGTTAGTTCAGTGGATGACTACATAGACTGGTGTTAAGGATAAAGGGGAAATTGCCGTTTTGAAATATAAGACATCGTGCGTATTACAATACTTCATAGAGTTTAGGCAGAAGAAGAAAATGCTGTGCGTGCTGCTCAAAACTTGGTCGAAAAGTACTTACTGAATTTGTACAAGAATTTCATGATTTAAGGTTTTTTGAGTATAGATAAATGAGACCAGATTTTACGAAGCATTATTTTCAGGAAATCAGATCATGAAATGGTTTTCTTCTTAAAATATCAAGATGCTTTCTTCCAATTTGCGTCAATGACCGCTGTTCTGATGTAGGAAACTATGAAATGCCTCAAGAAACCAGTCTTTTAAGTTTCAACACAACCGAACAGCATCTTTTGCTTAATATTGACGTTCTTGATTGCAGGTCCATTTGAGGAATGGATCCTTACGAAAAAGATGAGATACCTATGCTGCCGACTACAGTTTTCCAATCAGACAACCGCAATGACACTAGAAATAGGATTTTTCCAACCAGGACGAGGAGTGCATCTATGTCTGCTCCTATGAGTTCTTTTAATTCCTCTGAGGCTGAGAACAATCTTGTGGGTCTCACAGGCCCTTTGAGAAATGAAAAGCGAACTTCCTTTATGCAGATGAGTGGTCCTTTATTTGTTACCCATAACCGTGAGGTTACCTTTCAGCCTCCTCAAAGTGAATTACTTCACAAAAATAATGAGCTGAAAGTAGAAAGATATCCATCGACTAATGGGATGGAAAACAATGATTGGCAATCGGATAACTATGCGGGCAAAAACGAACATCTTCTGAGGTCTGGACAACTGGGAATGTGCAATGACCCATACTGCACAACATGCCCAACATTTTACAATGTTAAGGAGCGGCCAAAGCGTTCAAGAACGTCAGAGATACTTGATGCCAAGGTATTATACTTCTCGTAGCTTTTCTTTTCACCAGAAGATTTCTAACATCAGAATGCTATTTCCTTGGAGGATTTGGCGATTATGTTTTTTGCTTTTATGTGCGTGTGATATTGAACTGCATTTCTTACAATGACTCATTAAGGTTGCTTATTATGTTGCTTTCCACGTCAATAAACATGTTCACATTTATGGTTTGCCTTACCATGTTGTGTCAAATTCCTCATGAATTAGTTTTGTGCTATCTAAAATCAGAGTTTCTCTATTGGGAATCCTAGCATCAGAAGTGCTTTGGAATTATCAGATGTTAGCATTTTTAGCCCCTTTTGATATTTTTGGATAAAAACAACTTCATTAGTCTTTTTGAAAAAAAAATCACAAAAGACGCAAAGGGTCATCTCTCCTTATATGTGGTTCTTTTACCCATACATTTTATTACATGGCTTGAAGCATTTGAAATCTCAAACCATCCAAGGAACTGTTATTTATTTTGTTCCTTCTCTTACTCGTGAAATGCTAACAGCTATTTAACACCGTGCCAATGATTAAATTGTACCTAGCTCACAATGTTCAAATAGTGGTGAACTATGCTGATGTTCTCTCATCTAACACAAAGTCATATTTCTTCTTTGGTCAAACAACTCAAGCGGTTCAATACTTCAAAGAAAGAATAAACACCAACTTAATTCACAGAATTTGGTATCCTTTTAGAAGAACTGGGGTTTTAAGGTCCCTATTTAAAAATCGCAATGGTGATACAACTGTTACACTCTCACCAAGTTTATCTTTTTTGTCAAGTGATATGCCATGAATGCAGTTCTCTATTCAGCCCATTCTGAATGAGTCAAGGTTTATATGTTCTTCAAGGCAAGTCTAGTAAAGATCATTAATTCGTAAAACGCGGAATACCTTCTGAAAGTAGTTTAACTTTGTTTTTTTAACCATTTTTGTACAAGATTATTCTCTTACTATGTAACCATATGATTTGAGTTGTCGTAAGCCTTATAAGTGTAAAGTTTGTCAAAGACTGATATTTTTGAAACATGCACCTTGCTTGCAGTTTCATAATATGCTTTATGGAGATGCAAAGGGTTGGGTAAAGAGAATGTGTTCCTTTTTGGGTTGGTATATTCCAGGGGTCATGAATCCTCATGCAAAAGTTGTTCAGCAGTGGAACAAGTTCTTCGTGATTTCTTGCTTGTTTGCAGTGTTTTTGGACCCATTGTTCTTCTTTCTGCTGTCCGTGGACCAGGTATTCAGCTAAGTATTGTTGATTATGAAGAGATGATTCTTAATCTTCAAGTTGATATAAATACAAATATGCAACTTTTTATGATAAATTTCCCATAAACATGCAATACAAGAACTCCTACTCTCTCGACACTGAACTTTCATACATCCAAATCTCCAAAATTCAAAAAAAGAAATACCTATTAGCGTATTCACCAAGTTGGTACAAGGAGCAACTTTAAGCAGATCAGCCAGCAAAGCAAGGATACATCCATCGCACCTGACGGAGTTTTGTTTTCTCGTTTCCGAAGAGACCTAAACTACTAGGATGAATGACCTCTTGTCAAACTAGAATATAATGTAATTTGGGCGACAAATTAGACCACAATAGTTTGATTGATGGGAGGCTTTATCATAAACAAAGTCATAACTAAGTTTTATCAGGTGAAAACCCCTATTTCTAATTCAACAGTGATGGAGGCCATTTTGGCATTTCTATGGTTCATTTCGTTAAGATGAAAGTGGGTTTGTCATAGCTCATAGGTGCAAGGTCACCCTTTATGAGAGTATGTTTTAATTGTCTATTCGTTTGCTTATTGCTTTGAGCTGTAGAAAAGGTTTGCATCTGTTCCAGCTTTTGCAGCATGAGCATCCCTCATCATGGTGCAATGTTGCATGCTTTTCTCCTTTTTAAATCATTTTTATGACTGAAGTCATAAATTGATCAATCTTTCTGCTGTTTGCTAATCTTTTTCAGCCTCCATTAATAAGATTGTTGCCTAAATTTTGCACATTTAACTACAAAAGGTCGATGATGAACCCTAGTGTAAAAATATATTATCTTATTGTTGCCAGGATAAAAAGTGTATTATATTAAATTGGCCCATGACAACAACAATTGTGGCCTTGAGGAGCATGACAGACTTCATATACTTGCTCCATATTCTCCTTCAGGTGACTTTTTGGTAGCTTGTGTTTCTTGTATAATTTTCTTTCCTACCTATCTTGGTTCTTGTTCAATATCGTATTTTTTTTCCTGAGCATCTGATAATGCTATGTGATGAATGTTATGTAATGGTCATTGTCTGAGATGGGTCGCACTGTTTCAAACATGACTTTGTTCTTTGTGAAACATTCTCAATTGTTAACCAGGGATTGAAGGTTCCTTCTTGTTTCTAAGTTAACTGCACAGGCGCTTAGTTCTGAGTGACTAGAAGAACTTTGGAATTTGAACAACAAAAATTTCAATGAACAAATTGTGGGAGTTCTTATGGACCTTTAAAGTGTGGCTCTTGAAGTGCATCTGCATCTCACATGTATAGCTAATCTCTTGTTTGAATATAATTATTATTTAATAAACTATTAAACATGGGGATAGAAAAATTCAACATCAAATTTTATTGATTTCAATATTTAAGTAAAGAGTTCAGAAAGACTGATTCGCTTACATCATAATCCTAGAATCTAGAATGTCGTTCATGATTAAAGAACAATAACTACAGTCACAAGTATTAAGCATGATCAAGAGAAGAGAGTTTTAAAGGAAAATGGTAAAGAACATATCCGATTCCCCAGGGGAAGGTAGGTCTTGTGTTGTTTTCTTTGTTCTTTTCTTGTTATTCGTCTTCAATTTCTGACTTTAGGTCTTCTTTTCTGCTATACAAGTCCCGTCCCAAGTCTATGAAAACTCTATTTATGTTTACATCAAAATCTAGAATAAAAAGAAAGATTAAATGAATATGTGTGTGCTTACTTCGTGTACTCAAGGAAGAGGTTTGCTCATTCTTCCCTCTCTTTTTGTCGTGCTTCTGTTCAAGCTCAGTGTCATTGTTATTTAAGTCAAATTCTGTCATGCTCTGAGTGAAACTCTAACCTGAAAAATATTCTCAAATTCAGCATATTTGCTGTGTTGCACCACAATAAAAGGCCCAAAAACTAAGTTCAGAACCATGAATTTGTTAATACAAAATGAGCCTCTCACTGTTGAATGTGTTTAGTGGCTACTACTGAAAACTCTGGTAAACTAGAAAAAATGATTCTTGTGCTGAGATGCATAAATTGTTACAGTTACTTGCACATTTCTATATCTCATGTCCATTAAAGCGCATCTCACGTCCATTACGGCTGATCATTTCACAATATCTTGATAAATATATTTTTAATCAGTTTTGAAGTGTGTTTAGAATTTTATTCTCTTCAGCATCTTCTTACCAATAAGAATCAGAATCTCTTGATTCATTGATCTGGCAGCACTATGTGGTCGACTATCAAGTTGACTTTTTTGAAGTTCTACCACAAACTATGTTACTGTCTAATTGTGCAACAATTTAGTAATATAAAATTGTCTAATATTTACTAGCATGTGAAGTTTTATGATGGAAAACAAAAGCTACTACTGCACTAGAGCTAGCTGTATATAGTATCGGATTAATATAGAAACAGATATGTGTTGATTATTGTGGAAGACACGTTTCAGTTATATGGCTGAGCATTTTCCTATAGAATTGTAGCCCCATTACCAATCCCGGTGCGTATAATTCCTTGTAGTTTCCTGATTGTGGTACCATAAATGATTAAAATATGCAATATGTCATGAATGAGGTTGAACAGTAACAAAAAGCTGCCATCTTTCACTTTGCAGTTCAGGCTTGCTTATATTGCTCCTGAATCTAGAGTTGTGGGAGCCGGAGATTTAGTTGATGATCCTAGAAGGATTGCGAGCAATTATTTTTTTGGATTCTTTATCATAGATTTCATTGTGGTATTACCTCTTCCGCAGGTTAGTCACAGTCCTCGTGCAACTCTTATGCTGCCTGATTATAGTGCAACCCTTGCATATTAACTTTTGTTATTACTTCTTTATGGACATATATATGTCCTTGTAATCATCTAGATTAAGTATTTGCTTGAATAACATAATTATGTACCCAAACCGACATGCTAAACCCTAAGCAAGTTCCCTGTAAAGTCATTTGAGAATGGCTTTGCTACTTAATGCATTTGTATTGCTAATATTAGGATGATGTACTTAGTGGTAATTTTGTTGCAATCTAGCACATGGTAAACTGATAGACGGTGGTTTCCTTCTTGTAGATCATTATATTGATGATCTTACCAGATTCCGCTGGAGCAACTGCTGCAAATACTGCAAAAAATCTTTTACGGGCAGCCATCCTTGTTCAGTATATTCCCAGGCTGAAAATAGTCTTACCTCTGCTAGCTGGCCAGTCTCCAACTGGCTTTATATTTGAGTCGGTATCAGCAAATATTGTTAGACAGCTTCTTGCTTGCATTTTGGCTAGCCATGTGGTGGGTTCCTTCTGGTATCTCTTTGGGCTACAGGTCTGCCTCTTGTTTTAAAGCCATGCTGCCTTTACTTCCTCGTATTAGGACCTCTTATTTATGCTTTTGTGATATACAACCTGCAACACATTCAATAAATTCCGAGCAACCCTTTTGCATTCATGGCGTTCTTAATTGATTTACTAATGATTACTTGGCTTTCCTTACCACTAGCAACTTATGCAGCAGAAAAGTGACTGCATTAAGTTATACTGGCCCCTATTTATGCAGCCAAATGAATAAGCTCAAACCTCATTTACTCATCCTAACCGCCTCCTTTTCCTTACTCTTTTTGACATCCGAAATAGTTTGCATGTCTCTTTATTGTACATGTAGGTTGATATTCTTCCTACTTTGTTTTGTATAATGTCTTTAGTTCTTAGTATTAGTTTATGTTGACGTTCTCCTTATTTACATTATGTAGAGGGTGAATGAGTGCCTTCTCTATGTCTGTAATCGCTCCAACATTACAAGGTGTGCGGAGTTCATTGACTGTGGACGTGGAAATGTTTATGTGGGATTTGAGAATGATCTAACATGGGACCAGTGGAAGAAAGATGAGAATGCAGCAGCTTGCTTTGAGGAAGGTTTTTTTGATTTTGGAATTTATCGGGATGCAGTAAATTTAACCACCGAGGAAAATCTGGCGACAAGATATGTATACTCATTATTTTGGGGTTTCCAGGTATCATTTCAAAATGTACTGTTTAAATTTTTATGTGAAACTTTACTCTTGTATACTCTCATGAAGAGCACAGAATGCTGAAACTTATTTTGAGGATTTTATATCAAATTCTGCAGAAAGTATAACAAAAAATGTTCATTTCCTAGCTTTTGTTTTAGGTATCCTGGAGGAAACTAATACTTAAATTGTTGTATTATAAGATAATGGCATTTGTATTGAAGAAGCAGCCTGGAGTTGGCTTATTCAGAAATTTTTTGAAGGAATAGCAAATATGAGTATGTCTAGGGGAATAATATCAAGCACTCAAAAGATGTCTTTAGCAACTCAAAGGGTTATGGCACATTCTATGATTTCATGAAGTGTGTTTGAACAAAATAGTAGAGGTCATTGCCAAGAAGATGATGGAAATAACTGGAGACATTGTCTTCATGCAAATTTAATTAAATTTGACAGTTTCTTCGGGAAAAAAATGATACCATCTGTTAGAGAATAGCTCGAAATAATGGATCACTGGAGCAACTACCCCGAACGCAGCTGAATCATCTAAGGAAAACCTGAGTTTCTGCTTATAATATCAGATACACAATGGAGGGCAACTCACAGCTAGCCTTTAATATCAATAGCAGCGGTAGATGGATCAATCCTTAAACTCAGTGCTGGGCTAGAGTTTGTGTTCTCTTTCTTAGGCTACTTACATTCAAGTCATCATCGGTGAAAACTAACTTAAGCAGTCGAAAAAACAAAATTGAATCAATTTAATACCCCTACAAGCTCTAATTAAAGATTTCTTCACTCTAAACTTAGCTCTGCATCATACTTCATTAACTTCCACGTGGGAGTTCAGAACACAAATCAAATTTATGATAATTTGACATCAATATCAGCTAGATCTGAGTTTATGTTGCTTGACTATTTTTCCAGCAAAAAGATACCAGTGACCGCATGCTGCTTGCCTTAAGAAGTTAATTTTTGGCATTATGAGACTGTAACGTGTTTAGATTCTTTTTATCACTGTAACATTATAGGCTAAAAAGTTTGATATTGTTAAATCGAAAACGCTGACATTCCAGTTGACATTATTGCATTTTTGGTGCTTTACAAAGCAAATTAGTACTATGGCTGGGAATCAAGTTCCAAGTTATTTCTTGTGGGAAGTTCTTTTCACAATGGCCATTATAGGGGTGGGCCTATTTTCTTTCGCTCTACTTATCGGAAATATGCAGAATTTTCTCCAGTCCCTTGAGCGCAGGTAAGAACTTTATACGGGAGACGTTTCCATTTTGTGCCTACGCTGAAGACATGCTAGATTTTACAATTTGTTGTATGACAAGTTTCTGCATTTTACTTTTTCCTGCAATACTCTTTCAGCAACTTCTTCTATATGCACCCGTTAGTTATCTTTGGTGTAGTGTTATCTCAAATTATTCTGTGTCATGATTTCCCTAATGTCTTGTGAAGTTGTGAAGTTAGATTTATCAACAGCTTTTCTCTTTCAGGAGGTTAGAGCTATTCCTAAAGCGCCGTGACATTGAGCAGTGGATGAGCCATCGTCGCTTGCCAGAAGAATTAAGAAGGTGCCGTCTTAAGTTGCTTTGTGTACCATAATTGTGTTATGAGTTTTTCTTTATTACTTTTCCCTTTAGGCTTAGTTTGATTCCAGGAAAATTAGGGGGGAAATGAGGCAATGATTTTTCAGCAAAAGTTGCATGGAAAAAGGGATTTTTCCCGTTCTCGCTGTGGTAAGGCTGGAGTAACTGGTAGAAGATTTAGTTATTTCATATTGACAGTGTTTTCCATGGATCTGGAATCGAACCTCTATCCCACTTTGTAATCTCGCTTGCTAGTACTGCTTGTATTAGTTAAACTCTTGTTAATTAAACTCAAATTTAGTTAATTAAACTCAGAATAGAACCTTGTGTCTAGAATTAACACAAGTCGATTTTATCTTAAGAAGTGTGAAGTTATTGCGGCACCGCTCTTCTTGTGCATCCTCATTCAGGTGCCTTATCCATCTCAAGTTGAGTGTTCTTGTTTAAACGAGACACAATGTGTATCTGGACCTTCGACATTTCAGTTATATTCCTTGATGGATCAGCAAAATGTATTTTGATTTATCCAGAGGAATTTTCTGCTATACTTCAGCTATTTCCTAAATGATTGTATTATGGGTTCTTGACAAGGCAGAAAGATATCTTGATAAATTGTGATGGATTTTTATTGATGTAATACTTGAGGCTGTTCTTTACAGGCAAGTTAGAGAAGCAGAACTTTTCAATTGGGCTGCCTATAGGGGCGTAAATGAGGAAATGCTGATGCAGAATTTACCAGAAGACCTTCAAAGAGATATACGCCGTCATCTATTTGATTTTGTTAAGAAAGTAAGTTCAGTTAAGAAACTAATATGATAATAAACTTATTCTAAAGGAGTTTCGTTTAGAAACTAACATGATAATTAACGCACTTTAAAGGAAAATAGGAAACGAACAAGGCTGCCCCTTAAATTTAATACTTGACCTATCTTGGATAAGAAAAGTATTTGAACTTTTCGTAGTTTGTACCAACAATCTTTTTTAGTGTTCCAGCTCTCACTGGCTATTCTCAAGGAAAGTTGTTTCTATCCTCACTTGATGAGGTTGACCCGCATGATTTAACTATTGCATAGGCTTACCATAACAGTGGCAGATAATTATGAGTGTGATCCTTCTATCTAGCAAGTGTTTGATTTGATCTTAATTGCAGGTCAGAATTTTTCAACTGTTGGATGAACCTGTTATAGATGCCATATGTGAAAGGCTAAGAACAAAAACATATATCAAGGGAAGCAAAATCCTATACCGCAGTGGTGTCGTTGATAAAATTGTTTTTATAATTCATGGAAAGATGGAGAGCATTGGAGAAGATTTAGTTGTGGTTACATTGTCTGATGGGGATGTTTGTGGAGAACAACTCTTCACGTGGTGCCTTGAGCATTCTCCTGTAAGTAAAGGTACATAAACAGCTGGTGATCTCGTTTTCTCTTTACTTGTTTGGTTTATGGAACACTAAAAAACTTTTAGTGTTCATTTTCTTAGGTACCAAAAGAGAATTGATTTGCTCTAAAAAACTTTTAACTACCAAAAGCAACTATGCAAATTTAATAAATGGCATCTGGAATACAATATCCCACCTGTGGCTGCATGAAAATTATCGGTCACAGAACAAACTCTTTTCTTTAGCATCCATTTCATCATACCAGGATTTCTGGAATTGTTTCTCGAAGAAGTTTTTTGACAGACCATCTTAAGATAATATATGGTACTAACCGAAACACCAACGCACATGGAATTTCCAGATGGAAGAAGAATCAGAATTCTGCGGCATAGATTGTTGAGCAACAGACTTGTAAGATGCTTAACGAATGTTGAAGCATTCATATTGCGACTTGATGATCTTGAAGAAGTTGCAAGTCTTTTTTCAAGATTCATGAGGAACCCTCGTGTTCAGGAGGCTATAAGGTGCTTAGATTGTTTGTTTAAAAAGTTTTCTTGATAAAACACACAATGCTTTGAATGGAAATGTTTCTTGTTCACATTGTTTCTGTTAGCTCTATCGTTTTTTATTCTACATGTGGCTTTCCTAGAAGGAACCATCGTTTGAATGCATGAGTAGGCCTTACCTGATGCCATTACAAATTAGTTTGTTTTCTTGAAAAGCCATTGTGCTCGAGTTTTATATGAAGCTTCCTCTGTATTTCTTATATGATTGAAGCCAACCCACAGCAAAGCAGTTGCACTATTCCTCTTATCACAAAATGCTCAGCTTATAACTAATTACTATAACTACACTACCCTTGCAGGTACGAATCACCTTATTCGCGAGGGCTTCCTGCTAGACGAATCCGAGTGGCATGGAGATCTAAGAAAAAACGTTCAAGCCTTAGTGACTCCAGCTCCATGACGAGGCAGGCTTAGGAAAAGAAGAAAAAAGGCGGTTGTCGCATCTCTCTTGAACAATGCATGTGAATGTATATTGGTACTGTGATGAAATGCAAGTCTTGGACATTAATACAGGGCATGGTTCGAAGTCAAAAACATGAAAAGAACATATATCAGGTAACAGATTGTATAAATAACATAATAATGACCATATTCATAAGAAATCTTTGTTCCAGAACGTATAGTCTTTTCCTTTTCTTTTTTACTTCTCTGTTACGCTGTGCTAATATAAACTTATGTGAGGAGCTATAACTTACACGAGGTCTTCTACAATCCCCACTAACGAGAAGCTAAACTTATAACGCGAGGTATTTTATGATCCATATAAGCATGAGCTTTAGCTTATTAATGAAGGCAGCATTCAATCTCTATACTGGATAGGAGCTTCAACTCAATAAAATCGAAATGAGCTTCAACGAGTTGGTGTGGTCGTAATTCGACCCATATATTGGCTAGGAGCTGTAACTATCCATAACGGCGAGGTCCTTCAACTTAACCATATGCAAGGAACTTTAAATCATAAGCAATGAACTTCAATCGAATCTTTGCCAATGTAAATGGTGATGATTCCATCTTTGAAATCAAATGACTCCTAAGTAGATAGGTCTTTTTCCTTTTCTTCTATTTCACTGAACGTTAGGTGGATGATCTGTTTATTGCAAAAGGAATCTTTGCAAAACTAAAAAGTATTTTTACTTGCACCTTGGATTGTATATCACGTGAAAGTACAGATCACTATACTCAAAAAAATTGCATCATAGCAATTCTTTATTTTTTTGTTAACTATATAATATAATGAGCCAATGGAATCTTACTATGAAGCACGAGATGGAATCATACTTTTAATAATAATAATAGTAATAATATTGACATCTTAAGATGTTTGGATAAGATTAAACGCGATTGGCCAAGTCTTGCCAACGCTAATAAATTTTTCCCTATAGTTCATAAACAAAAAAAGCAACTCCTTCATTTTTTGGGATATATAATTACGTTTACCATAAAGTTCTATCTAATTATATAAAATTCATCTAAATTTGAAGTAACTGCTGCGACAATACTATTGAAACTTCAGGTGAGTCTATTTGTATCGTTTTTTTAAATACAGTTGGGCCCTAATTAATTAATCGGGTTGTTGGTTAGAGCCTACGGGCACCGTCCTAGGTATAGGGATGTTTTATTTATTAATTCTTACACATTTGCGTCACGTTTTCAAGCCATATTAAAGGATATGGTTTTATTCGTTTTTCTTTTTTATTTGATGCACATTGACAAAGGGTCAAACGGGGAAGTCTTCCTACGTATTCTATGGTCTTAAAAATCTAATCATCTGTGTACAGGTCACCGTTCTCAGTCTTTCTTACTAAGTCTAAGATTATTTATAAGTTATAACTCGTCACACACGCAAACATTTTCGCCAGTCACTGTTGTTACAATTGAGTTCATTTATGCACTAAAGTTTTAACTACATCACATATTAAAATTATACTATTTTTAACTTAATTAAATTCACATCTATGTCTATAAAAAAAAAAAAAATCACATCTATTGTATTTCAGAAAAATGACTTACCGAACAAAATTATAAAAGAAATATATTAATCAATATATCTCCTACACATCCCTTATAATACTTGAAGTGGTTCTCCGTCGAAAAAAAAGAAAAAAACAATTTATCAACTCACAAAATATTCTGAAATAATTTCATCTACATCTTTGAGGTTTACTCCAATTTAATCGTTTAATTTCAAACATTAGATACCTATAATAATACTCTTAAAATCTCAAAAACATTACAAAATTACATTTAAATACTTTATAAACTTTCAACAAACATCACTAATATGCTCTCTACTTATCATATGTTTTTGAAACTTCAAATAATCTTTCTATAATTCTATGAAAATCTAAATAAATAACTTTATAACCTAAAAAAATTGTAACTATCGCTTATTTATTTTTTTTACTTTATTTGCCTTTGATTATAATAAAACGGACACCGTTATAAAGTGTCTTTACAAATAAATTTAAATTTAAACTATTCTTCTTTTTTTTTTAAAGACGAAAGCGAAGTTTTAGGAAAGTCCGCATGAACTTCCATTGGCTTATGCTCTCCTTCTCTATTTCAGCTTTTGTCTTCTTCTTTTTCACATACATTTTTCTCTAAATTTTCACCTTTTTTTTTTTATCAGACTCTTGTGTTTTTAATGCGACACTTTTACGACTGTGTCTCCTTATAGATTGCTGGTGGTAGCAGCAGTACTGTTCTTTTTCTACTGAACTTGAGGTACTCTGCTTTGTTTAGTTCTTCTTCTTCCGATTTTTCTGCAAAATTGAGCCGTTGATCATCAATAAAATGTGTGTTGTTCATGTTTTTGCATCACTATTGTTGCCGATTTTTAGGTTTTGTTGCGAGATTATGATTTATTTTGGTACTTTGCTTGTGTGTGTGTGTGTGTGTGTGTTTTTGGGTGTGCTATTTTGTAACTGTTGCATGAATGATTTTTCCCCTTACTGTTGTTGTTTTTGTGCAATAATAAACGTTAAAGCAAGTTTAATAGCTTGAAGCTTTTGAATAATTTAAATTGCTGTGAGAATTTGAGGAGTCCTGCAAATTTTGTAGCTTGTGAAGTGAAGTGTGATAGCAAGTTTTTTTTTATGGAATCTGTGATGGTGATATAAAATTGACGTGTAATTTTAGCGCGAGAATTGAAAAAGTTGGTAAGAACTGAAGAATGTAGTACTGAATTGAAAAAGTATATTGTAAAATCGAATCATCAGTATTCAAGTACTTTTACTGATGATGTTGTGTGAGTGTCTTTGGTTGAACTTTTGACCTGTTAGTTCAGTGGATGACTACATAGACTGGTGTTAAGGATAAAGGGGAAATTGCCGTTTTGAAATATAAGACATCGTGCGTATTACAATACTTCATAGAGTTTAGGCAGAAGAAGAAAATGCTGTGCGTGCTGCTCAAAACTTGGTCGAAAAGTACTTACTGAATTTGTACAAGAATTTCATGATTTAAGGTTTTTTGAGTATAGATAAATGAGACCAGATTTTACGAAGCATTATTTTCAGGAAATCAGATCATGAAATGGTTTTCTTCTTAAAATATCAAGATGCTTTCTTCCAATTTGCGTCAATGACCGCTGTTCTGATGTAGGAAACTATGAAATGCCTCAAGAAACCAGTCTTTTAAGTTTCAACACAACCGAACAGCATCTTTTGCTTAATATTGACGTTCTTGATTGCAGGTCCATTTGAGGAATGGATCCTTACGAAAAAGATGAGATACCTATGCTGCCGACTACAGTTTTCCAATCAGACAACCGCAATGACACTAGAAATAGGATTTTTCCAACCAGGACGAGGAGTGCATCTATGTCTGCTCCTATGAGTTCTTTTAATTCCTCTGAGGCTGAGAACAATCTTGTGGGTCTCACAGGCCCTTTGAGAAATGAAAAGCGAACTTCCTTTATGCAGATGAGTGGTCCTTTATTTGTTACCCATAACCGTGAGGTTACCTTTCAGCCTCCTCAAAGTGAATTACTTCACAAAAATAATGAGCTGAAAGTAGAAAGATATCCATCGACTAATGGGATGGAAAACAATGATTGGCAATCGGATAACTATGCGGGCAAAAACGAACATCTTCTGAGGTCTGGACAACTGGGAATGTGCAATGACCCATACTGCACAACATGCCCAACATTTTACAATGTTAAGGAGCGGCCAAAGCGTTCAAGAACGTCAGAGATACTTGATGCCAAGGTATTATACTTCTCGTAGCTTTTCTTTTCACCAGAAGATTTCTAACATCAGAATGCTATTTCCTTGGAGGATTTGGCGATTATGTTTTTTGCTTTTATGTGCGTGTGATATTGAACTGCATTTCTTACAATGACTCATTAAGGTTGCTTATTATGTTGCTTTCCACGTCAATAAACATGTTCACATTTATGGTTTGCCTTACCATGTTGTGTCAAATTCCTCATGAATTAGTTTTGTGCTATCTAAAATCAGAGTTTCTCTATTGGGAATCCTAGCATCAGAAGTGCTTTGGAATTATCAGATGTTAGCATTTTTAGCCCCTTTTGATATTTTTGGATAAAAACAACTTCATTAGTCTTTTTGAAAAAAAAATCACAAAAGACGCAAAGGGTCATCTCTCCTTATATGTGGTTCTTTTACCCATACATTTTATTACATGGCTTGAAGCATTTGAAATCTCAAACCATCCAAGGAACTGTTATTTATTTTGTTCCTTCTCTTACTCGTGAAATGCTAACAGCTATTTAACACCGTGCCAATGATTAAATTGTACCTAGCTCACAATGTTCAAATAGTGGTGAACTATGCTGATGTTCTCTCATCTAACACAAAGTCATATTTCTTCTTTGGTCAAACAACTCAAGCGGTTCAATACTTCAAAGAAAGAATAAACACCAACTTAATTCACAGAATTTGGTATCCTTTTAGAAGAACTGGGGTTTTAAGGTCCCTATTTAAAAATCGCAATGGTGATACAACTGTTACACTCTCACCAAGTTTATCTTTTTTGTCAAGTGATATGCCATGAATGCAGTTCTCTATTCAGCCCATTCTGAATGAGTCAAGGTTTATATGTTCTTCAAGGCAAGTCTAGTAAAGATCATTAATTCGTAAAACGCGGAATACCTTCTGAAAGTAGTTTAACTTTGTTTTTTTAACCATTTTTGTACAAGATTATTCTCTTACTATGTAACCATATGATTTGAGTTGTCGTAAGCCTTATAAGTGTAAAGTTTGTCAAAGACTGATATTTTTGAAACATGCACCTTGCTTGCAGTTTCATAATATGCTTTATGGAGATGCAAAGGGTTGGGTAAAGAGAATGTGTTCCTTTTTGGGTTGGTATATTCCAGGGGTCATGAATCCTCATGCAAAAGTTGTTCAGCAGTGGAACAAGTTCTTCGTGATTTCTTGCTTGTTTGCAGTGTTTTTGGACCCATTGTTCTTCTTTCTGCTGTCCGTGGACCAGGTATTCAGCTAAGTATTGTTGATTATGAAGAGATGATTCTTAATCTTCAAGTTGATATAAATACAAATATGCAACTTTTTATGATAAATTTCCCATAAACATGCAATACAAGAACTCCTACTCTCTCGACACTGAACTTTCATACATCCAAATCTCCAAAATTCAAAAAAAGAAATACCTATTAGCGTATTCACCAAGTTGGTACAAGGAGCAACTTTAAGCAGATCAGCCAGCAAAGCAAGGATACATCCATCGCACCTGACGGAGTTTTGTTTTCTCGTTTCCGAAGAGACCTAAACTACTAGGATGAATGACCTCTTGTCAAACTAGAATATAATGTAATTTGGGCGACAAATTAGACCACAATAGTTTGATTGATGGGAGGCTTTATCATAAACAAAGTCATAACTAAGTTTTATCAGGTGAAAACCCCTATTTCTAATTCAACAGTGATGGAGGCCATTTTGGCATTTCTATGGTTCATTTCGTTAAGATGAAAGTGGGTTTGTCATAGCTCATAGGTGCAAGGTCACCCTTTATGAGAGTATGTTTTAATTGTCTATTCGTTTGCTTATTGCTTTGAGCTGTAGAAAAGGTTTGCATCTGTTCCAGCTTTTGCAGCATGAGCATCCCTCATCATGGTGCAATGTTGCATGCTTTTCTCCTTTTTAAATCATTTTTATGACTGAAGTCATAAATTGATCAATCTTTCTGCTGTTTGCTAATCTTTTTCAGCCTCCATTAATAAGATTGTTGCCTAAATTTTGCACATTTAACTACAAAAGGTCGATGATGAACCCTAGTGTAAAAATATATTATCTTATTGTTGCCAGGATAAAAAGTGTATTATATTAAATTGGCCCATGACAACAACAATTGTGGCCTTGAGGAGCATGACAGACTTCATATACTTGCTCCATATTCTCCTTCAGGTGACTTTTTGGTAGCTTGTGTTTCTTGTATAATTTTCTTTCCTACCTATCTTGGTTCTTGTTCAATATCGTATTTTTTTTCCTGAGCATCTGATAATGCTATGTGATGAATGTTATGTAATGGTCATTGTCTGAGATGGGTCGCACTGTTTCAAACATGACTTTGTTCTTTGTGAAACATTCTCAATTGTTAACCAGGGATTGAAGGTTCCTTCTTGTTTCTAAGTTAACTGCACAGGCGCTTAGTTCTGAGTGACTAGAAGAACTTTGGAATTTGAACAACAAAAATTTCAATGAACAAATTGTGGGAGTTCTTATGGACCTTTAAAGTGTGGCTCTTGAAGTGCATCTGCATCTCACATGTATAGCTAATCTCTTGTTTGAATATAATTATTATTTAATAAACTATTAAACATGGGGATAGAAAAATTCAACATCAAATTTTATTGATTTCAATATTTAAGTAAAGAGTTCAGAAAGACTGATTCGCTTACATCATAATCCTAGAATCTAGAATGTCGTTCATGATTAAAGAACAATAACTACAGTCACAAGTATTAAGCATGATCAAGAGAAGAGAGTTTTAAAGGAAAATGGTAAAGAACATATCCGATTCCCCAGGGGAAGGTAGGTCTTGTGTTGTTTTCTTTGTTCTTTTCTTGTTATTCGTCTTCAATTTCTGACTTTAGGTCTTCTTTTCTGCTATACAAGTCCCGTCCCAAGTCTATGAAAACTCTATTTATGTTTACATCAAAATCTAGAATAAAAAGAAAGATTAAATGAATATGTGTGTGCTTACTTCGTGTACTCAAGGAAGAGGTTTGCTCATTCTTCCCTCTCTTTTTGTCGTGCTTCTGTTCAAGCTCAGTGTCATTGTTATTTAAGTCAAATTCTGTCATGCTCTGAGTGAAACTCTAACCTGAAAAATATTCTCAAATTCAGCATATTTGCTGTGTTGCACCACAATAAAAGGCCCAAAAACTAAGTTCAGAACCATGAATTTGTTAATACAAAATGAGCCTCTCACTGTTGAATGTGTTTAGTGGCTACTACTGAAAACTCTGGTAAACTAGAAAAAATGATTCTTGTGCTGAGATGCATAAATTGTTACAGTTACTTGCACATTTCTATATCTCATGTCCATTAAAGCGCATCTCACGTCCATTACGGCTGATCATTTCACAATATCTTGATAAATATATTTTTAATCAGTTTTGAAGTGTGTTTAGAATTTTATTCTCTTCAGCATCTTCTTACCAATAAGAATCAGAATCTCTTGATTCATTGATCTGGCAGCACTATGTGGTCGACTATCAAGTTGACTTTTTTGAAGTTCTACCACAAACTATGTTACTGTCTAATTGTGCAACAATTTAGTAATATAAAATTGTCTAATATTTACTAGCATGTGAAGTTTTATGATGGAAAACAAAAGCTACTACTGCACTAGAGCTAGCTGTATATAGTATCGGATTAATATAGAAACAGATATGTGTTGATTATTGTGGAAGACACGTTTCAGTTATATGGCTGAGCATTTTCCTATAGAATTGTAGCCCCATTACCAATCCCGGTGCGTATAATTCCTTGTAGTTTCCTGATTGTGGTACCATAAATGATTAAAATATGCAATATGTCATGAATGAGGTTGAACAGTAACAAAAAGCTGCCATCTTTCACTTTGCAGTTCAGGCTTGCTTATATTGCTCCTGAATCTAGAGTTGTGGGAGCCGGAGATTTAGTTGATGATCCTAGAAGGATTGCGAGCAATTATTTTTTTGGATTCTTTATCATAGATTTCATTGTGGTATTACCTCTTCCGCAGGTTAGTCACAGTCCTCGTGCAACTCTTATGCTGCCTGATTATAGTGCAACCCTTGCATATTAACTTTTGTTATTACTTCTTTATGGACATATATATGTCCTTGTAATCATCTAGATTAAGTATTTGCTTGAATAACATAATTATGTACCCAAACCGACATGCTAAACCCTAAGCAAGTTCCCTGTAAAGTCATTTGAGAATGGCTTTGCTACTTAATGCATTTGTATTGCTAATATTAGGATGATGTACTTAGTGGTAATTTTGTTGCAATCTAGCACATGGTAAACTGATAGACGGTGGTTTCCTTCTTGTAGATCATTATATTGATGATCTTACCAGATTCCGCTGGAGCAACTGCTGCAAATACTGCAAAAAATCTTTTACGGGCAGCCATCCTTGTTCAGTATATTCCCAGGCTGTACAGATTCTTACCTTTGTTAGTCGGTCAGTCTGCAACTGGCTTTATATTTGAGTCGTCATGGGCAAATTTTGTTATAAACCTTCTCACATTCATTTTGGCTAGCCATGTGGTCGGCTCGTTATGGTATCTCCTAGGACTACAGGTAGGATTTTTATTACTTTAATTACATTCTGCATTTACTTTGATAGAATTATGTCTTCTTTGCTTGTTGACTTAATTGCTTCTAAGGCTTTCTTAATTAATCTACATTATAAAGATTTTGGTAATTGCTGCTAATTTTTCCTGTATGACGAACAACTTCGTGGCAGAATAAATATATGCTTTTAATTTGAATTGACATGGATTTATGAAGCCAAAAGATTGAGCTAGTTCCTTCTTTCTCATCTTATTCCTATCTTTATTTCCTCCTATCCTTTCTCTTCTTTTGTCCTGGTGAAGCTATACTGTTGTTTACATAGCATTTTGTTATACATGTAGGTTAATTTTTGCAAATCCTAAACTACTATTAATAGAACTCCGATGAAGTTTTAAACACGCCCATAATTCCTTTGAATTGTGCTCATGGTGACTTGGAGATCATGATTTTGCGTCATGTTTGAATGCACTCTTAATTTTTCTTTTTTCCTGTATAATAATCTCTAGGTCTTAATCTCAGTCTGTATTGACACGCTCCCTATTTACATATGTGTAGAGGGTGAATCAGTGCCTTCGTAATGCCTGTCATGACTCCAACATTACAAGGTGCATGAAATTCATTGATTGTGGACATGGCAATGACTACCGGGGGTTTGAGAATGATCCAGCATGGGGTTGGTGGAAAAGCAATGACAAAGCAATTGCTTGTTTTGGAGATGGTGGTTTTGATTTTGGAATTTATCAGTATGCTGTTAATCTAACAACCCATGGTAGTGTGATGACAAGATATGTTTACTCCTTGTTTTGGGGATTCCAGGTATCATTGCAAAATATATCTTTTAATTTCTGAGGAAATAGTATTTTGTTACACTAAGTGTAGATAAAAAGAAAAGAGCGCAAAACTTAGTCTTCAGAAACTTTGCCCTTGCTACCTATAAAGCAGTTGACGCTGCTTATCACAATTTAACTTTCTAAATGCCAAGAAACTCAAGCTATACCACGTCAAGTGGGATTGTCAAATAAAGCGTAGAGTAATAAGCAAAAAAAGAAAGAGCATCAGAGCATCGATATAGACTGGTATTAAGAGCTTTTGAAATTTGCCTCAAGAGCTGAGAGCTTGGAATTATTCTTTTGGCTTGCTAGTTTTTTAAACTATCACTGTAGTGTGTTTGTTTGTAAGGGAGTTAAAAAAATACACTCATAAACAGAGTAAGAAATTGAAATCATGACTCCTGCTGAAGACAAATATCACCAGTATACATAAATTTCACCTCCATATGAAACAAAGGAGCACATAGCATTTCGGGATGATTTCACACCTATATCAGAGGTTATGTTGCTTGGCTGTTTGTTCAGCAAAAAGATACAACCAGTTGCATGGTACTTATGATATGATTCTTTAACATGTTGAATAAAAAAAGGCATGTTTTAGGATTCCTTTCACCCGTATTACACGATGAATTAAAATTCTTGGTAATTGATTGGTTGAAGAGGCTGATTTTCCAATTGACATATTGCATTTTCTGGTGTCTACAAAGCAAATCAGTACCCTGGCTGGTAACCAAGTTCCAAGTTATTTTGTGTGGGAAGTTCTTTTCACAATGTCAATCATAGGGGTGGGCCTCCTGCTTTTTGCTCTCCTTATCGGGAATATGCAGAATTTTCTCCAAGCTCTTGGGCGGAGGTAAGACCTTGATATCAATGGATACATAAGACATTTTCTTTATACATTCATTTAAGAATGATTGGATTTTACCTCTCTATGATCTATAACAACTTAGTGCCTTGGTTACTCTCTTCCAAAGCACACTTCCAACTGATTTACTATGTGTACATGTTAGCTACTCATCTCAGTGTGTTTCCATTTGATTGTTCCATAACATATTTATCTTTTTATTGAATATCTTTCCAAGTCAAAAATCTAACTTTGGCAGAATCTTTTTTATCCCCCCAGGAGATTAGAATTGTCTTTAAGGCGTCGTGACGTAGAGCAGTGGATGAGCCATCGTCGCTTACCAGATGAACTACGGAGGTATCATCTTTGGTTGCTTTGTTTGCCATATTTGTATATCAGTTTTCCCCCATTAGCTTTCCATCAGATGAATTTCTCAATACACATTTTGTGGGTTGTCTTATCCTATTAAGTTCGAGAATCTCACTACAATAGTGCTGGAGTGATCTGGTTTAAGTTTGAACCGTGTCATTTTTGTCTTTTTCTGAATTGCATTATTTTTCCTCAAATTGTTTTTCTTGTTAAGCTTTTTCTTTTAATCCTTACTTGTGGCTTGGTTATTCTCAGTCGTTGCAGCATCCTATCTATTCATTGAGCCAAATTGGAAATGAGTGGAGAGGCTATAAACCGTAGTTTGTTGGAAATTTAGCAACACTTTCTGCATCACGCATTTGATCCTTAAGCATTAATGTTATCAGATTTGTTCAGTGAGAAAGATCAAAACAAGGGTGATCTTAATTCATCCAATTGAGTTAACTTGAACAATACCACTATTTTCCTATTGCTATCTCTAGATAGGCTTTTGGCAAGAGGTTCGGACAACTTCATAGCTTATTCGTACTATCCACGGCTTAAACATAAGAAGTCTCATGTTTTAGTTTTGAGTTAATTATATGTGCAAGCTAACTGTAATAGAACCAAGCCTTGTGTCTAGATTTAGTAGAAGTTGATTTCATCTCAAGTAGCAACATTCTTTGACCAAAGACATGATGACTGTTTGGCTACCCAATGCTTGTGCACCCTTCTGGTTGTGTTAGCTTTTTCAGTTTCATATATAATCTTTTGATTTTCCATTATGACCTTGTTTATATGGTAACTTTAGTCAAACAAAACCACCTGAAGTGAGCCACTTCAATTTGTGCGACCTATATAATGTGGTATATGAGTTATACACAGTAACTTGTCACTAAGCTTCAGCTATTTCCATAATAGTTATATTTTTAGTTCCCAGTAAATAAGAAATTATATCTTGATTTGATTTTCAGCTGTGATAGATTTTTACTTGACACAAAATGTCGATCCTAATTGCTCGAGACTATATACAGGCAAGTTAGGGAATCAGAACGTTTCAATTGGGCCGCCACAAGGGGCGTAAATGAAGAAATGCTGATGGAGAATTTGCCAGAAGACCTTCAAAGAGATATACGCCGTCATCTCTTTAAATTTGTGAAGAAAGTAAGTTTCATTATATAACTAATCAGCAATTAACATATTCTACTGGAAATAAACAAGACTGCCTTGTGTATTTAAGAGAAAGATGATTTAATAGTTGATGCATCTTGGACAAGAAAAAGATGAAATGTTTCAAATAATCTTATTTTATATTTTTCAATTGACTATTTCTAGTACATATATTTCAAAGTCTGCAATTTCTGATAAATTTTTTATTTGATTCCAATTACAGGTTAGAATCTTTCAACTGTTGGATGAACCTATAATAGATGCTATATGTGAAAGGCTAAGAACAAAAACATATATTAAAGGAAGTAGAATTCTATGTCGGGGTGGTCTTGTCGATAAAATGGTATTTACAATTAGGGGAAAGATGGAGAGCATTGGGGAAGATTTGATTGGGGTTCCCTTGTCCGAAGGGGATGTTTGTGGAGAAGAACTCCTCACTTGGTGCCTGGAGCATTCTTCTGTAAATAAAGGTACATCTACAATCGAGGCTCTCTCTCTCTCTCTCTCTCTCTCTCTCTCTCTCACAGATAAATTATTCAATTTCCATTTAATCAAAAACATTGGAAGATTTCTTGGGCATCTGTTTGACTGACGAGTGACGACATGAGATAATTATATGGTATCAAAACTAAAACTGTTGGTAACAAAATGAAGTTTGTCTTTTATTTGTAGATGGAAAAAGAATCAGGATTCCAGGGCACAGACTGTTGAGCAACAGATTGGTAAGATGCTTAACAAATGTAGAAGCATTTGTACTTCGAGCTGCAGATCTTGAAGAGGTCACAAGTCTATTTTCGAGGTTCTTAAGAAGCCCTCGTGTTCAAGGAGCTATAAGGTAAACAATTTTTATGCTGACATCTCAATCTATACAAAAAGATCTCTTTCTTCTTCTATTGATAAACAAAAATACTTAAAAAGTTTAGAATGGAACATGTACAGAGGTATGTTAGTAACTTTGAATCCTTTTGCTGGAATAACCTCATGAATCCTCTTGACCAGTTGCATCAGTGGCTGATTTAAGTCTTACTACTACACTGCCCTTTGCAGATATGAATCGCCTTACTGGCGTGCACTGGCAGCTAGAAGAATCCAAGTTGCATGGAGATATAGGAAGAAGCGTTTAAGCCGTGGTGATTCCTCAAGCCCACCACATAGTTCTTGATATAGAAGTTGATTTAGATATAATCCATGGTTAGTAACATTTATACTCATATAATTATAAAATTTTCTTTACTATTTCTGTAATTACAAAATTATGGTGGAAAATTACTTGAAAGTTTACTATGAACAGCCAGCTTGGTGATGGATTTTGAGGAGGTCAAGATTGAAACGTGTTTTCTTTCGTTTAGAATTGACATATTATGTGGTCGAAATGGTTCACAGATGAATGAGAAAATGATGTTCAAAGAATCTAACTAGCCAACTTAAAGTTATGAGATACTTGAAACTAAAGGCTGAAGTGGCTTCTTGAATGAGATAAATATCAACACTTTGAAGTGTATACATGTGGAAGTCCATCTTATACTTGATAAGAATGTGTTCCGAAGATACTCTCTCTTGCACTCACACGAGTACACGTTGATATCGGTCTTGGCTTATTGGATTTGCCGCAAGGGCTTTGTTTTGCACTTTTCATTATTTACTTTTTTGTTACAGTCTATTGGTTGTTTAATGACCAACATTTATCCCAAAAATCAAATAATTATGTGGTGTACTAAATGACACGTTTAAACTTTTACTTATGAATTTCAAGAGCCAAATGATAGCAAAGGGGTCCTTCCCTAAAGTCAAACACAAAAGGGGACTATTCCTAAAATTTTACGCTGATTATGAGGAATATACATTAATTGTGATGACAAAATAACGAGAAAACGTTTAACTTGAACGGTGGATTTTAGGTAATCAAAGTCCAATTGTAATTGGCAAATTGATGAAAAGTTGGAATCCTACCAAATAGCCTCCAGAGTTCAACAATTAATTCGAGGATGAATCATTTCCTTATCTCGTACTATTATCATTTATAAGTCAAAAATCAAGGAACTATTGGTGTATTTTCCAAAAATAATTATTATTTTGAGGGAGATGGGAAAACCATGTATAACTTAAAAAATTGCATATATTGGATATGTGGAAGCACTGATTTAGAAGACTCCGCCTTTTCTCTTTTTGAATTGTAAATGATATTGTCTTTAAATATTTATAGTGCTAACATAAATAGTTCGCAATCACTAAATTAAGTTGTAATATTTGGATGGTTTCAAAATCTCAATAGAGCTCGTCCCATGTAGAAACCATCATTATATATTCGATAAGTCTTTGGATTCCTAAAAAGGAAAAGCATTTCGTAATATTTTCCATGCACTTCCATACCATAAGAAACTTTAACTCGCGAGTTCAAAGACTAAAAGAAGTATATTGCTTGTCATAATCCTCTTTAGTATAGTTACTGAAATTTTCCAAAATAAGATTACTAGAGATTGTGATCCAATTTCATAATAATGAATAGGTAGATTCTAACAAGCAAGAACTTTAATACATGCTTGATTACTTTTCACTTTATATTCACACATGAACGTACTGAGTCTATGGTATTAATGATTATTCTGACTAAGTTTCTAGCAAGTTAATTTAATGGGTTGCAAAATGAATAACTTAACTTTGATGCATGATTGTATTCTTTATGAAGGTGTAATATATTCAAGTGCAAGCCTTTAATTTGTTTAGTAGTAATTAACTTCTATTGAATCATTGATATTCAATTCTTTATGAAGGTGTAATATATTCAAGTGCAAGCCTTTAATTTGTTTAGTAGTAATTAACTTCTATTGAATCATTGATATTCAATTGTATGCGTAATAATTGAAAGGCAATTTCAACAAGATTAATAGGCAGAATGATAGTAATAACGTTATCCGTCAAACAAGAAAGTTTATGATGTACTCTATTGGTATCAGATACTTTAATACTCCAAATGTTCTTTACCTCCAAAGTTCGTGTTCAATTTATTGAAATTCTTTAATCAATTAATCATATCATTTTTCATGTTATATTTATGTGTTAGAAACTATTGTTTTAAAAAACTTGCCACAGCACTATCTTTTTACCCCAAAACGTCTCGAGGCGGTCTTACTTAGCCTTCACGGGATTTAGCCCCGTAGTATAGGAGTTACGCCCGGAGGCAAAAACTACGCCTTTTGCGTCCCAAGTTTTTGGCTAACCCTATGAGAAAGTGAACAAATAAGGTTGATTTTGTTCTCTTATTTATATTTTTTCTTCTTTACTTTGCCTTCAAATTATATATTTGATATAAACTAACAAGTCTATTGGAAAATATTTAAATTCTTGCTAAATCATTATCTAAATTTAAAAAACGTCTTCTTTTAATTAGTTATTATCATTATTTTGTGGGATTCTTTTTCTATATTTATGTAGTGTAGTTGATATGAAATTTATACAATATGTAAAGTAAAATAGCTTTTCTTAAATGTTTTTTCTAGCTTTATAGTGGCGCAAATATTTTTTTAGTTTATTTCAAGAATATCTTGTTATATATATTTATAATTTCAACTCCTACTTTTTATTACAAAATATCAAAATTTATGAGGTATACGTCCAAAACCTCATAGCTCACACCCGCCTCTAGGTCCACCAAACACCCCTACGCCTTTTGAAAATTGAAACTAAGTATTACAATTCTCGCTCAATATACATCTGTGTATGCTTTAAGTAATTTCTCATAAATCCAATTTTCTTTTAAAAAATATTAAACACAGAGAAATTCAAGTACTATAACCAAATTACTATATCTCTAGAGCCTAAGAGAATTAGCCAAATTTTCCGATAATAGTTCAAAGCCAACAGCGCACTCACAACACCTACAACCACTTTGTATTTAGTATAGTTTTTTCGAGTTTAATTTTAGAACAATTTTTTTATGGACGAGACATACGGCAACTTAACAAATTGACCTCAATTTTTTTGCGTCAAAACTATTTAAAGTTCCTTTATTTTCTTTCAATAACGATAGTTTTGTTTCCGTAACCAGAATGAAATGATGTCAACAATAATAATATTATTATTTTGGGGTGCCATTGAATCGTAAATTCACGATTAAGTTTTTCACGTAATTCCCAACACGTAAAATTACTACTGTTATTTGATTTAATATTAAAAGTTGTCATTGTGATTTCACCCACTTTTTATTTTTTCCATTCCTTTCTTGAACAATGTGCTAATTAACTAGATACAGAAGCATCAAAACAGAAAGGGGCATATTTTTCAGCAGAGCATTAATTTTCTTGGATGAGTTTTACCATCCTTGAAGAAATAAAATAAAAGATTCAAATTCTACACCTGGCCACGAGTTAGCATTTGTGTTCACCATTAACTACTAGTACTTGTCCTTTTCTCCCTTTCTTTTAATTTTCAACCAGAAATAAATGAGTTTGAACAAACCCAAAGGCCCTGATACAATTTTGTAAGTTAACTTCAAAATTCCAATGGAATTTTCAATATTAATCCTACAACTTAATTATGTATCAATTTCTGTCCTTTGATTAAAAAAAACAATCATTTTAAGTATGTGCCATCAAATTCAATTTAGGGCCTTGTAGATTGTGCACGGCCCTTCTAGTTTGTGAATCTTTAGATTTTACCCCAACAAATTTAATAATCACACCTACACCCCTATAATTACATTTACAATTTTCTCTACTTCAATTTTATTTATAAAAAAATAAAACTTTCGAGTAAAATCAAAAGACTCACAAAAACGTGAGGGATGTAGGTGTAATTAATTTAAATATTTTGGAGGTGGATAAAAAAGATTCACAAAATTGAAAGACCATGTGCAATTTACCGGCACTTAAATTGTATTGATTACGCATTGTAAGATTAAAATAGAACGTTCTTTTTTCATAAAATACTGAAGTTAATATTTGAACAAGTCATAAGAGCAATTTTTACACGATCAATAGTTCAAATTTGCAAACAGAATAATTTACACACCATTAAGCTTTTACATAAACACAGCCATAAATAATGTCACATCACACGTTAGATATACTAACACTTTAAATTTCTAACCTCTTGTAATAAATAATAAAATGAAAAAGTAAGCTTGTATATGGAAGATGTTTTTCTTTTGAGGTCTCAAGATTATTTAATCTTAAATAACTCTATACTAAAAAAAGTTCTTTCAAACATATATTACCAAATAATGATAATTGATTAAAAAGTTTAAGCCTCTAACTTCCCTCTCTCTCCATAAATACATCATGCAGTTTAATACACACACACACACACACACAGTAGTAGCAGTAGCATAGTAGCAAGAGCCTTTGTTGTAGCAGTAAATGACTACGTGTGTGTGTGTGTACGTAGGTAGCGCAGCATTAATTTATTATCATTGTTATTATTATTATTATTATTATTATTATTATTTTTTAATACAATGCGTTGGCTTTAGCTTTACATCTTCCCTTATTCTTCTTCTTCTTCTTCTCCATTTCATTCTCATCACAATCACACCAACTCACATATACACACAAACTCACATATATAAACATATTCACACAAGTGTCACACATTACACATAAATGACATAATATAGCACATGTTATCTATGAGCGTTACACAATTTACCCTGCCAAAAATGAAAACTTGGCTAGTGCCTTGACCGTTGCTACCTTACTCAAAATAAAAATCAATTTTTTTCCATATCAAAATCACAGATATTCCTTCTTCTTCTTGTTCTTCTTGCCTTGCCCTCATAAGAAATAATTGTTCTTGTTGTTTTTATAGTAACTGCAGTTATTACTATTATGGGAATAGCTTGTTATCTGCTTGAACAAACTATTTATACTAATATTGACATCTTTAATATTTTTCTCTTGTTGTAACAAAAAAACTAATTCAATAGTAGTAGTAGTAGTAGTGATGGAGTTCAGCAGCGGCAGTGGCGATCCAAACGACGCCTCCGATCCTCACCGGAGGCGTAAGCGGTATCATCGACACACTGCTCATCAAATCCAGAGGCTTGAATCGTTAGTCATTTTTATTTACCATGCATATATAGTGAAAATGATGAGAATGTTTTATTTGTGTCATGTTCTTTTTCTTTTTGGCTAAAAATGGTGTTTGTTTGTTTAGGATGTTTAAAGAGTGTCCCCATCCAGATGAAAAGACAAGAAATCAGTTGAGTAGAGAGTTGGGTTTGCATCCAAGGCAGATCAAGTTTTGGTTCCAAAACAGGAGGACTCAAATGAAGGTTTTTTTATTTTATTTTTAATTGTGACTCTTGTTTTTTAGGATAAAGCTTGGAACTTTTTAACTTTTTGATTTGTTCCATGATGTTATTTTTTTCTCCTTTTTAATGGGAGTGTGGATTTATGAATGTAAGTATTGCTTTTTGTAGGCACAACATGAAAGAGCTGATAATTTTGCTTTGAGGGCAGAAAATGATAAAATTAGATGTGAAAACATAGCTATTAGAGAGGCCCTCAAGAATGTGATCTGCCCCTCTTGTGGAGGCCCCCCAGTTACTGAGGATTCGTACTTCGACGATCAAAAACTGCGAATCGAAAATGCGCAGTTGAAGGAAGAGGTCTTTGATTGCTCCATTTTTGAATATTGACTCTAATTCAATTTTTACTATAACTTAGTATACCCCCAATTGATTGTTTTTTCTATCTAAATTTTGATTGAGTTCTTGGAATTAATCTGTAGTTGGACAGAGTTTCTAGTATAGCAGCAAAGTACATAGGAAGGCCTATATCACAGCTCCCACCAGTGCAACCTATTCATATATCTTCTTTGGATTTGTCAATGGCAAGTTTTGGTGGTCATGGAATCCCTGGCCCTTCACTTGATCTGGATCTCGATCTTCTTCCGGGGAGTTCATCTAGCGTAATACCGAATAGTTTAGTGTTACCTCCAATGAGCTTTTCTGATATGGATAAATCCCTGATGGCTGATATCGCAACCAATGCCATGAATGAGTTGATTAGGCTCTCACAGGGCAGCGAGCCATTGTGGATTAAGTCCAATACCAATGGAAGGGAAATTCTCGATCTTGAAAGCTATGAACAGATGTTTCCGAGGCCTAATATGGGCTTAAAAAATCCAACTATTCACATTGAAGCTTCGAGGGATTCTGGTGTCGTGATAATGAATGGTTTGGCATTGGTCGACATGTTCATGGATGCGGTTAGTTTCTTTGTAATTTGTGTTTTTTTTTTCCTTTATGAAACTTTACCTCTATGATAACAAGACTGTAACATTCTGCTTTTATATATCAAATGCCAGAATAAGTGGGTGGAGTTGTTTCCTTCCATTGTCTCGAGGGCAAGGACTATTGAAGTAGTATCGTCTGGGATGCTAGGAAATCATAGTGGCACATTGCAGTTGGTAATGAGATTTTGATCGTTTTCCAAGTGTCTCGTACACCTTCGGCATAGTTCTGCTTGCTTATCCTTCAAATTTGCTTACTTTTTGGCAGATGTATGAAGAATTGCAGGTACTTTCAGCTTTAGTGCCAATTAGACAATTATATTTCCTTCGTTTCTGTCAGAAGATTGAACAAGGGTCGTGGGCGATTGTCGACGTTTCTTATGATATTCCTCATCAAGAGAGCCAATTCTCTTCTTCATGCAAAGCTCGCAGACTGCCTTCCGGTTGTTTGATACAAGACATGCCTAATGGTTACTCAAAGGTTGTTAAAAAATGAACACAATCTGGTTCTTATGATACCTATTCTTGTAAGAAGTGGAAATAATAGTTTGATTGATCGTGTTCTTAGGTTACTTGGGTCGAACACTGGGAAGTAGAAGAGAAAACTCCAATTCATCGGCTTTATAGAGATCTTATTCACAGCGGATTAGCCTTCGGTGCTGAAAGATGGCTTTCGACTCTTCAAAGAATATGCGAAAGAGTTGCTTGTTTGATGGTAACTGGAAATTCAACTCGTGACCTAGGAGGGGGTAAACTCCTAACTGAACTCCTCTTGCTTTTTTAAGTTGCCAAATTGTCAAATAATGTTTGCTGCTTATTGTGACAAATGTTTGTATATCATATTGACAGTGATTCCGTCGCCAGAAGGCAAAAGAAGCATGATGAAACTAGCTCAGAGAATGATCAGCAACTTTTGTTCAAGCATTAATCCTTCTAATGGTCAACAGTGGACAACACTTTCAGGGATGGACGAATTTGAAGTTCGAGCTACTCTTCATAAGAGCACTGACCCTGGGCAACCTAGCGGTGTTATACTTAGTGCAGCCGCTACAATCTGGCTCCCGATTCCTCCGGAAAATGTCTTCAATTTCTTCAGGGACGAGAGAACTCGGCCTCAGGTGATGAGCTGTCGATCTTCTTATAACAAAATGGAATCTGAAAGTATCGGTTGATCTTAGGCTTTTTTTTTAATGATGCTCAACTCCTGTTTTAACTTCTTATCATCAAAAATCGCAGTGGGACGTTCTCTCCAATCAAAATCCAGTTCAGGAAGTTGCGCACATTGCAAACGGTTCACATCCAGGGAATTGCATATCCGTACTCCGGGTAAAACTACGTTCCTGATAACATTTCCCCTGATTTTGCCTCTATAGGATAAGTTCATTATCGTTACATATTATATATAAGACAATAATACATGTCCAACGTGCTTTTAGATCAATATGGTAAAATTCAGTAATGTATCTTAATCGAAACTTAAAAATTTACTATTGATTCATCCTGAACTAACTATAAACTGACATTACTAACTAGTCTAAATTCTTGAATCAGGCTTTCAACGCTAACCAAAACATGTTAATACTCCAAGAAAGCTGCATCGACTCATCAGGCTCACTCGTCGTCTACTGCCCCGTCGACCTCCCCGCCATCAACTTAGCAATGAGCGGCGAGGACACGTCGTACATTCCCCTGCTGCCATCCGGTTTCACTATTTCCCCAGACGGTCGGTCAGACCACCGCCAAGCCGACGAGGCCTCAACCTCCAGCGCGGGCGGTAGGTCCTCGGGTTCACTAATAACAGTCATGTTTCAAATACTAGTGAGCAACTCTCCAACAGCAAGAATGAGCCCTGAGTCAGTATCTACGGTTATTAACCTTATTGGGAACACTGTGCACCAGATTAAAGTTGCCTTAAATTGCTCTAACTCCTAATGCGCATCACTACCAAACTTTTTTCTTACTCCATGATCATAAGTGTTTTTGTCTCCTCATGTGTCTACCACCTTTAAATATGAGTACAGATCATGCATGACTGATACAGATTTCAGAGTCCTGTGTTTGCAGATTTAGTGATGATGGTATTCAATGAAGAAAAAAGGAACTATCTTTGGTTAGTTGAGGGTTTTAATGCTCCTTACTCCTCATTACAGTTCACAACAACCTCCTCACTATCATTTTTTTTTAAGGGACTTTTTTTTTTTTTTTTTCATTATGGGATTTTTTTTGTGTTTTGGTTTGTTTTTAGACAACCACTTTTGTTGGTTTTGGTTGAAAAAGGAAGTCAAGAACGCACCGTACTTGTCTTTTTTTCTTGCTGTGGTCCTTTTAAGTTTTTATTGGATTTGCTAAATAGTTAGGCTTTGTATACACAGCAAGGAACATTGTATGTATGGTTCGGGTATTGACTTCTGTTGAAGAAGTTAATATTCCTTATGGGAATTGTGTAAGGATTTGTTGTTAAGTGTAATGTTTGTAAGGATTTGATTGGCATGGCAATGGATTTGATGGTGTATTTATGTTATGTGTTTCGATTTGTGGTCCAGTGTTGGGAATAAAGAGGGTTGCAGTGGGGCAATAACAATGACAGACTGGATATAGAGAGACAGATTGGGTTGGTTGGTTGGTTGTTACCATCAATGTTTAACTAACTTTGGACTTCAAACTTCTTAGGTTTAAAAAAAAATAAAAAAATTACTTAGGTTCGGCACTCTACCATGTGTTTTACGATAGTGTTGTCTATAGTTTTTGCTAGTTTGATGCATCATGTTAGATGGATAGATCAAAATTTCTAAACTTTTCTTTAAAAGATTATGTAAACTAAGATTTCTATTAAAATGAGTAGGGAAATATTTTTGCTTATGCATTTTGTGGAATCGAAAGTCGAAATATAAAATTATTTTCAATCTCAAGAAAGTTATTTTTATAATGTTTCTGAAACATATCCAAAAGCTACTAAAAGTATACGAGGAGTTGATAATAGGTAAATTCTATTAATGATTAAACCTCCAACATATACCTCTTTTACAAGTTGTCCCTTAACCTTTTTTTTACAACTAACTCTCCAACTTATTGAATAATGTGCGAACTGCTCTGTGGGGTCAAATCTAACGGACAAAAAGGAAGAAATTAGTCTGAATTCAACGGTTGATCAGCGACTTAGGAGGCAGTTTGCACATTTTTTAATAGAATTGAGTGTTAGTTGTAAAAAAAAAGGCTAGGTGGAAATATGTAAAAGAGGTATAGGTTTGGTGGTTGATACATTTTTACTCTTTAATATTTAGCCGATTCAAACATTCACTAAACTGAAATTTTGATAAATTCTGATAAATATGATATTGTGCATTAAAGAATTTGCTTATGTTTGATCAACAATAGTAAATGAGTAAATTGTAAAACCCACGTTTCATAATGTTTTTAATTGACAAAAAGACTCTATAAGTTTTATTTTAATATTCTGATTATTTGCAAAATCTAATGAACGCTATTATCTCAAAATGACGGTCAAAATATTTAGATGCATCATAATGAGAGTATAACTGGATTATCGATATAGGGGCACACAACCAATATCGATTAGTGCTTTTCGTAATGTCATAAGAAAATATGAAAATTGACAACTTTTAGCTCAATAAACACAAATATACAATACCCCTATTTTCATAATACTTATAATATATTTTAAGAAACTCCTTAATGGTTTCTAAACAGTTCTTGATATTTGGTAGGTTAAAACCTCGTTGAAAACAAAATTAAAATTAGTAAAAAGTAGCAAGATATCCAAACAATCTAGGTGTTATTTGCTATCTTTTCTATTCTACAAAGGGCAAAAACTTATTTTAAAATCAATAGAGAAGAAGGTATTCACCAATTAGAAGTATCACGAGAGTTTTTTTTTTTATTTTTGATAACGAGTGGTTTTTAAGATGTATTACAAGGCAATTCGAAAAACAAAAACAGATTTAATTTGAGGCTAAGAAATGGTGTACCGACTTAATTTCAAATATCGTGGAACTTCAATACTCAAGAAATCTCAACAATTAATAATCGTGAAAATCTGGTCCTCAAGAGTGCTCTAACAAATTTTTGGTGGGGTTTTAATTTTATGTTCGAAATGCTATTTTCAGGTTGTACACATGAGATAAGACTTAACCCCCTATATATAAAATTAAGTTGTGCCCACATCAAATTGCATTGAAATGTATGTGTTCTTCTTTGGTAGAAAGCAACTTGTATGTGACATTAACACCGAAAGGAACCATTCGAGTGTGCAAATTTAGTCCTAATAAAAAACTTTGCTTTCTTGTATTAATTTCTATTGGAGCCACTTTCTGTGATCGAGACTCCTCCTCAAAATTTTCGTGATAATGCCACGAAGACGTGTCTATTCAATCATTAATTAGCAACAAGGATTTTTTCTTTCTTTCATAGAATCCTGGAAAATGATGAAGGCTTGAAATGAAGGCAAATATTAATGCAACAAAACAAATGACGTATATAACTAATGTTATGTTTAATTCGACTAAATTATTAAACTTGAATAAGAATTATGCTAGAGCCGAACACAGACTATTTTTTCTCTTTTTATTCCGATCAAACATGATATTGTGTTCAAAAATAAATGTACTTACCGTATTGGACTGCTAGCTCAAGCAAAGACAAAAATGATAATAACGTTTTATCTTTACTAATTTTCGTTCATTTCGCTTCAATTTTAGTCTTCTGAAGCCAGAAATCTTTAAGCCGCATGAGAATTTCAATTCTGGGGTTCTGATTTTTTTTCTCATTTTCATGCCTACGTGGTATGTATTAGGATACTTTTGTTTTAATTGGTCACACGATTATCAAAAAGTTATAGTTACAAACCATAATTATAGAGTACGCGCGTATACTACGCGGTCCTTTTATATATGGAAATACAAAATTCTAATGGCATGTTAATTTTATATTTTATATATACACTGAGTCTATACAACTAGGTGTCCCAATTTAATCATATTGAACTTCTTTTTTTGGTTTATGATAGAGTTAACTGCAATAAACCAGGCGTATACCAAGCATAATTATTAAACAAGTATTTTTTGTTAATTTATAAATATTCTTTAAGTATGCTAGTAAGTTAAAGGTAAAAACTCCTTCGTGCAAAATGTGCAACCGAAGCACGAATATTGCATTTGGAATAATCGGGGTTATGAATATCATGTGAAAAGAATTTTTTCAGAGTGTGTAAACCCCTCCTCCCCGTGTTTGTTAATTTTGTCAATGAATATACACTGATTTGGGCCTGTTTATATAGAGATAACATTAGATTATATATGTGTAAATATATTGTATTGGATATAATTAATTATGTAATTTATAAAATTATGTATTAGTGCAAAATTGATCAACTAATCTCTGTAATTATTAATGATACTATATGCATTATAAGAAGTAGAAAAAAAGAGTCGATCGTTTTTTAAATAACAATCTCTTCAACCTTCCCATCCCATATTCGTGGGAGTTATGTTCTTCCTCGAATTTCAACTTTATTTTTCTAGAGTCGTGTCCTCGCTTGAAGAAAAAAAAATTAATACTTTAGATCCTATCACTTAACTGTATAAGTATAATTGCACACAATTTATCAACAACTTAATTATAGTAATTAATACATCTTTAACATGACTGGATAAATAACATTTACTGTGGCCTTGATTATGACTTTTAGACTAAGAATATCTGAGCTAGGGACTTTATCATGTTACCTTCTCAAAATCATTATTCGAACTTCGAAGTGTAAAAATAAGAAAAGATAAGGTGTCTGTAGAAAATAACGAAAAGTAATTCATACATAATTATATATATTACTGTACCAAAAAAAAGAAACAACTATTTATTCTACCACGTGCGACATAATTTGCTAAACATATGCAAAATTTGAAAACTTCATATATATTACCATGGTCTCAATCACAATTTATCTTTTACCTCAAGATGGAAGACGAACGTCTGGTTGAAGGAGTTCAACGGAGGTGGACATAAGTTAGAAATAAACTGATCAAGCTAACAGAGTGTCACAAAAGGCATCATAACAAAAAAAGAGAACTCTTCTAGTTTCTTTATTATTATTATTATTATTATTATTATTATTATTATTATTATGAAGATATTAGTTGCAAGTAAAACTTTGACCAGTGAGTTGCTTGATTCTTGGGCCAAACCTGGTGGAGTTGGTCATTAGTCAAGCCACATTAAAATTCAGTGCGTCATATTTTACTTGTTTAATTAATTTATGATTTATAAACTGTTATAACAAAAAGATGGGTCAATATTTAAGCTAAGATCTTACATAATGCTTATTAAAGTCACTTGATCCGATTTACTAGTACACTATCATCCCTCCACACATCATGAGGGATTTTGGGAATTCACTCTACTTAATTGTTATGTTAATTTGACAAATTATAGCATGTGGAAGAAAGAAAAAGCAAATTACTTCTTCTTGTTATTTTAAGAAATATAGCACATTAGTCACCTCCTTCTATATATGGTATTTATCATTCTTTCTAAAAGTTCAAGTCTGTAGAGAGTTGCTACGCATGATAAGACCTTTTATTAGACCTGAGCTCTGATACCATATTAAATTGTTGTTCTCGGAGAGGTTTGACATTTATCCATTTATATATATTCCTCGACATATGGAATGTGTATATAACCTCTCATCTAAACTCAAGAGTAAGAGTGATTTTTTGCGTGAATAAAGGTAATTATAGTTTGTTTTTAGAAACATGCATCTCTTCTGTTTTTATAGCTTGAATTGTGGAAAAAAAAAAAGACTTAAATTACAATCACAATTCATTAATATATATATATATATGTGTGTGTGTGTGTGTGTGTGTGTGTGTGTGTGTGTGTGTGTGTGTGTGTGTTTGTTTGGTATGTATACTTTATAGTATAAAAATATAAAAGTTACTATATATAATTAAATCTGAAATTACAAAAGTACGTCATAAAAACACCGAGGGTACTTTGGTTATTAGAATATACAACAAAAATCAACAGGGAAGTGTGATACATTTTGAAATCACGAGGGTACTTTTCTTTTCTCTTTTCACATATAATTGGCCAAATTTACATAACATATTATCCACATCACGATCGACCATATATGCAACCAGGACCATTAACGCTCAAGAAAATCTTGCTTTTAAAACCCTCATTTCACGAGGAAAAAGCGTTGTTGGCCAGTGTGGTTTACACTATTTATCTGTAAACAAGGAGCTTGTGGAGAACAAAACAGAAAGATATCATATGTCCAAAAAAAAAAAAAAAATTGTAACAATAGTTTAATTAATTAATTAGTTTATGTGAGGGACAGACTTAAAGGGCTTGCAAGGAACGTTTCCAAGAATCTACAAAAGAGAAAAAGTGAAATGTGACTGATCAAAGACAAGGGACTTTGATTTCTTTTATATATAGACACATTGATCATGGCTCGTGATTGGTGCATATATAATAGTGTCATAAATATTGCTCAAGGGTACGTACGTACATAGTCCAATAACCGACGGTGAGTTTGTATCATGGCTCCAGTGGGATTGCCTCCAGGTTTCAGGTTCCATCCCACTGATGAAGAGCTTGTGAATTATTATCTCAAGAGGAAAATCCATGGCCAAGAAATTGAGCTGGATATTATTCCAGAAGTTGATCTCTACAAATGTGAGCCTTGGGATTTAGCAGGTTAGTGTATATTTATCTTGTGTTAAATCAACAATGCACACCATTCTTTTCTAATTCTTTTCGATTTTATCGTATTCACATTATGATGTTAAGTTTTGATTTTGATGTAAGTTTCGATCAGCCAAATATTAAAATTTAGAGAACTATTCGAGATATTTCAAGAATATTTTGAGAAATGATTGTTGCGATGAACTTAATAAATGTTCTTAATTAATTAGTTTTGTTTTCACTTAGTTCAAAATGGAAACATTTTGGTATGTTCCATTGGAATGTTGGGAAATTTTGATATGCTTCTCATACTAACATAGACAATATTTAGGGAATATTGTAGCTACACCTTTTGGATTCGGTATAATTACAAAAACCTCTCATTCTGTTTGAAAAGAACACACTGAAAAACATGAAAATTTAGAGGGTTTATCTGTAATATATTTCCAAACTTCAAAGATTATCTTTGCAATCATCCAAATCTCAAAAGGTCTTTCTGCAATATTTTCTTTTCAAATTTCATAGTGTTTGTGTAATTATTCAAACAGCTAGCAATGCATGTTTCTGTAATAAGACCAAATATAATCATCCCAAGCAGAAATGTTTATTCTTTCGAATGTCGCAGATATGCATAGGACAAAAAAATATTTTCGATGTTCTTTTTTCACTCATTTGAGTTAATTTTCATTATTTTGTAGAGAAATCTTTCTTGCCTAGTAGGGATCCTGAATGGTACTTTTTTGGTCCGAGGGACCGGAAGTATCCGAATGGGTTCAGGACTAACCGGGCAACCAGGGCCGGGTACTGGAAATCGACGGGGAAAGACAGGAGGGTGATGTGTCAAAATAGGGCCATTGGAATGAAGAAAACGCTGGTGTACTATAGGGGGCGTGCGCCTCAGGGAATAAGAACTGATTGGGTCATGCATGAGTACCGTCTTGATGATAAAGAGTGTGAAGATACTTCTGGGATCCAGGTAGCCCGTATGGTTAAACTGATTTATTTCACTTATATAATATGACTAAAATATACATTGTTTAAAATATGAGGATAAACATACCATATATGCGACGCATTCATATCCATACTTTTGGATAATAGTTAATCACTTGACGTTGAAGTAGATTTCAAAATTTTCAATGCATAAGCACACTCAGAGAAATATGTATATATACAACTAAATATACAATATATAAATGCACAACTATACACATAATATATATATATATATATATATATATATATATATATATATATATATATATGTGTGTGTGTGTGTGTGTGTGTGTGTGTGTGTGTGTGTGTGTGTGTTACTAGGTCCATCGTGTTTCTTGATGACAATTAAGGACAATTTTTGTCTTTGAGTTGTTTCCAATCATTTTTCATGGTGCTTTAGCTTCATAACTTAGGAGGTGTTTAATTTGTTATGGGTATAACTTACGCACGTTCATAGATCTCGTCGATAGACTACATAGACCTGGTTTTGATTATGCTAGATCACCATAAATTTTAGTACTATATTACATGAAATAACTGGAGCCACGAATTTTAATACATAAATTAATTTTGACAACAAAATCTTGTCTATGTAAAATATTTTTATATAAAGGATAAACCACTTGGTACTTTCATTAAATGACTACTATTAAGATAGTATAAGGTTTAAGGCTTGAAGATTCTGTCAAGCTTTCCTTGCCCCTTCATTCCTTTTCTCCATTTTCAAAATTGATCCGAGACTTATTTTATATATATAATATTATTATATTGTGGCTTCAAGCTTTAGTCATTGTTAGATTAGAATCCTACAGATGTCATCATTTGACTCCAAAAGCACGAATTCCAGTCTCTTAGTTTGCTGGAAAAAGCATTTATCTCTCCATTTTTCATCAACTCTTTTTACTCCTATTAAAGGATGGATAAAAAGCAAGATGCCTACATTTTTGACATGTGCTCATCACATTATTATATTTTCTGTTGATTAGGGAAAGACCACTACTTGTGAGAAGCTACAATAAATTAGTATTCCCAAATAATATACTTAATCATCCAATATATTTGAATTTGATAGGAAAATAACTATTGTATGTATGGTCAAATTTTCTTCAAATAAATGAAGTTGATACGGACTATGGAGTGTAAAACGTGAATTCATGCATGGCATGCATGGGAAGGGCTGAACTTTTGTCACATTTAATAATCAAGCTTTACTTATTCTTATATAATACATTTCAGTATGATTCTTTCACGATCGCAACATAGTAATAAAAATAATGAAAAGAAAAGAATTGCTGACATGTTATTCTTTTCTTGCACATGAGCTCTTCGATCTCTTGAGTGACAAAGTTTATTAGCTTCACTTTGTCTTTCAGTAATGAGACAAAAGTGCAATCCTTCCATAAGACTGAATCTCATATTATATATCACCCAATCATAAGCTGTTTTCTACCCACCAACCACCCCACCCCACTTTTGATTATCATATGGCCTGATCTAGAATCTCAAGATTCTTGCAAAATCATTTCATTTGATATGTGGTAACCTTAAAGTAGCATGCAGCACTTCACTTTGATTTTTGTAAGAATGTGTCGGCTACTTTACACTTTATTCTTCCACAAACCTGAATAAGCCAAATGCCTATCCCCACCCCCCCCCCCCCCCCCCCCCCCCGCCCCCACCTATGTGTGTACCACACAGAAAGAGCTTTAATAGAATGTAAAATTGCCCATAATTAAAGTACGTATAATCTTCGTAAGATAGCAAATTAATATGGTATTTGAACTCAAGCCAAAGAAAGTCCATTGATTCGAATTTAACAGATAAACAGCTCGTACTTAAGGAGCGATTGATTAATATATAAAAAATTAATAGTCAATTACATTCACAAGTTTGAACTTTTAGATGAGACGGTAAAACAATAGATTGAAACAGAAGAAATGTAGAAAGATTGCTTTGTACTTGCAACAATTTTTACAGGAACCATGATTTTTGCCTTTTGGCAAAATTTATGCTGCTAGTTGCTGCTTCTTTTTTCTCCCAGTATCACTTTAATTATTTTGCCAGCTGAAGTCTACCATATTACTAAATCCCACAGCCCCTATAATTGACTGATAATATATTTATGACCAAAGATTTTCTTTGCATCAGATCTCACTCATCCAAGATTCTGCATGAAACTTTTCCTCCCCACATAAAAAATGCACACATTTTCATATATATATAAAAAGTAATAAATTCTATTTGTCTAAACTCAAAGCGCGAGTTTACATCAGCAACAACAAAAGCTATTATACCAATTAGTTTGTGATAGGCTTTATGAACCAAACAAGAATCAAATATAGAATCGAACACCTACGTGAATTTTCCTGTTTTGGAAATCAAATTTGAAAATGCTAACTTCGTGTTTGTATCTTTTATTGATTACAGGATTCATATGCATTGTGTCGCGTTTTCAAGAAAAATGGAGTGTGCTCTGAAATAGAAGATCAGCAAGGACAGTCTAGCAGCATATCCTTGCTCGATTATTCACAAGGAATTGCCGGCATCACCGAGCACGAAACAATGTCACCGGACTTCCCGTTGGCGTCGTCTTCCAACATTTACATGGAAGAAGAGGATAAAGATGACAAGGATGAATCGTGGATGCAGTTCATTACAGATGACGTGTGGTGTGCATCTAACACGCCATATGGTGGTGAAGAGGTGTCTCATGTGGCATTCACAAACTATTAAAAGGATAACTTTTGAAGGGCTGATTTATAACTCGATTCTAGACATTAATACATCATGTGATTATTTATTGTTGTGAAATATTTCGGGGTTTATTCTGCATTATGATGATCATCATCTCTAATTGTACTTAGATTTTTCCACAATTTCTTTCCTGTATGTATCTCTGTACGGCCAAGGGTATGTGTTGGCTCTACATACAGATTTGGTTTTTGAACTCTTTTATGTGAGTTCTCTTTTGGGTTTTACTTATGGAAATAAAGGACTTATTCACCTCAAAGGACATTCACATGCACAAAAACATACATACATACATATATATATATACATACACACACACACACACACACACACACACACACACACATATATATATATATATATATATATGATGCGATATATTTTCGTTAGTTGACTAAACACATCGTTATAGTCTCATTAACAAGTTGGGCTTGTTTAGAGAGTTAAAACTCATTCGTATTATCATCTAATAAGAAAAATGTATTTTATCATCTAAAAGTAAATATTGACACCACCCTTTAACAAAGATTGGTTCCTAAAAATCCATTCTTTAAAAAAAAAAATTTGTACATATTTTTAAACTTCCAAACGTCTAATATCTCCACTGACCCGAATATCCTAAAAACTCGATTTAGCAGCAAATCCAAAAGTTTTCACATTTCAAATTCTCTAGTTCTAGGCTTCTAGCTAAATGCCCCCATTTAATAAATAAATAAAAAAGGTCAACAATTTCTATCATATTCACAAGATCTCATTGAAATTGAACTCAGAATTGACATGATAAAACGAGATTAAGACACACACGGCATTTATTACCATTTGCCACATCTGCTCCGGGTAGGGGTCCTTTAATTTGTTTCACGTACAAGAAAGATTCAGGCAACAATCAACATTAATTATATGAGTCAAATTCAAATGGGGTGTCTCAATCATATATATCTTAAGCACTAAATAAACATTATTCAATAAGTGTAGATAAAGCTTATAACGACAGTTAATGACTACAGCCCTATTATATGTATCAAAGCGAAAAACACCGTACGTGTACTAGTGTAATCCACGTTTCTTCTCAAGTGCAATTAATTTCGATGGACGTTTTTCTATCAAGTGCAATGTAAGATGTTAACTTTACTTGAACTGGATTATGATTGCGATTATGATTTGCAAGAGTATATATGCTGCTCCTATAAGACAAAGTTTTTCCTCTATTCAAACTAATAACCAAAAAAGAATTTACACAAATGGTTATCAAGATAAGTATGAGCGATGATAAAATAAATGATGTAGAACAAGAACCCTGAATTTTAGAGATTTTAGCGATAGAAAAAAGTCTGCATAATTTTTTTACTTGGTGCTCCACTTGAAGCTTATAATATGTTAAATGAACGGTAGTGCCTTAGTTGGTTCACTTGTATACGTATGTAGTTTAATTTGAGCCCAAAAAACATCATCTAAAGCACATTTGGGAAAAACTTTTTCACTATATACTTTTATTAGGAGTTCAGTTTTATCAAGATTTTAGTTTTAATGAGATTTTGATATTATTAGGATGTAGTATTATTAGAAATTGTTTTAATTCATAACTTATTTCTTATATGTTTCTAAATAGAATTATGTTTCATACTTTAGTTAAGTTATCTGTGGAATTATACAACATAACTCTTCTTCATTATGTTTTAGTTATCTCTTGATTATTTACTAATAAAATCGAGTTTTATTTCATAACTTTGGTGTATTCAAGTTTTTTTTTTTTTAACGATTACACGTATATGTGTTGATTTCAAGTTTGAGTTCTGCGTCAAGTAGTATAAAAGCAAAGTTGCCCAATTGGTTGGACGTACGTGAGTGGCGACGGAGAATCTGGCCATTCAACTTCGTGATGTTCATGGAGATGTCAAACCAAGTCATTAGACAAAGAATAAGAAATACAAGCCAAAGATATGAAGAAGGGCCATAAGTTAAAGAGGGATCAAATAATGACTTTTCTGAGGAATGAGAGATTTTCAATAGGGACGTTCAACTAACTAAAGTTGAGAAAGTATGGTCCTTATAAGATACTGAAGAAAATAAATGATTATGTGTTTGTAGTTTATCTTCTTGGGAACATAATTATCCCAAAGACCTTCAATTGACGGATCTATAAAAAATCCATGATGATGATCTATTATATTCTGATATTAGGTCGAGTTTCTATAAGTGAGAATTGATATGGAACAAGAGACCCTGCAAGTTGAGAAAAAACTTGACAAAACTTCGGCCGACACGAAAAGCAGCCGTAACTTTGGACTCGGGCTCCATTTTGGGCTCATATTATATGAAATCGGACATCTCAATGTTTCCTACACTTGCTAAACTCGAAATTTTCAGGCCCAAAAACGGACAATTAATGCAACTGTGCAGAAAAAAAAAATTATTCTCACTTTAATCAGGATTATGTTAGATTTCCAGATTTTGTTTCCTTTTGAATTTGTTTCCAAGTAGATTATGTTTCCTACTTTCTGTTATTTAAGGGGCTATATATAAAGTCCTTTTTTTATGTTTAGTTGTCTTTCATCTTGTGATCCTTTATTAATAAAAGAGAGGTTTGTTTCAAGCTCTATTGAATTCCAATTTTCTTTCATCTATCCATGTTAGTATTTCGTTCTCTAGTTACCGTAAGCTTGACACCAGTTTGAGGATGTGAAACATCGATTACACTTGGAGGAGTTGGGTTAGTTCCATCAACCAAAGAGGCCATGGCCTTTAAGGTGAGGCACGAGTTGTGATTTCCAAAGAAGGTTATTATCTTGAATGACTTAAAGGGAATTCGGTAGTGACGGAGCTAGTTGAGGAAGGAGAGAGGAGGACACTTTAAGATTCTTGAATAGACGTTGGTCTTTTCTAAAGCTCAAAATGATACCATGTAACGCGTTTAACTTTTCATCGAGGGGAATATGTTTGCGATTATGATTTACAGGAGTATGATGCTGCTATACAAACACTTCGGCAACTTACCATCCTATACGACAGTACGTTCAGAATCGAAATTAAGAACTTATCACAACAGAATTAGGATTGGATGTCCTCCAAGTTTTCCTCCAAAACTTCAGCAGCAGCGCAACATCTACGTGAGAATATGACCTGACAACTTGATCTTCTGCATGCAATTAATCCGAATAACATTTTAAAGTTCTCCTGCCCCAAACTAAAAGATATTTAACCTTTAAGCACACAACATATTTTTGAAACTTAAAAGAGTTACTATGTACATGTGGTTTTTTCTGTGCTTAACAGGGTCTCCGCACTGCAAATTTACCCAGGAAACAGACATAAATATGCACAATCCTCGAGTGAAATCCGATAACACTTGACAATAGTACTATTTTGTTGACCACAGATGACATCTGCGACTTGATAAAAAAATCAAACATTTTATTGTTACAGTCTAAGATTGTTTTCTTTAAAAAGAGATGTCAGATAATTTAACAAATTATATACACCCTCCCTCTTCTCACTTTTAAAACAACGAGGTTTATCAAAATTCTTTTTAATGTCTAACACTACGGATAAGCGTCACACCTTCCACTTCTGAAACTCTGCACTGTTTAACATGAACGAACTGGCATTCCGATGCCCTCCACCTCCGTATCCCTGCATATGATTTGAACAAATTTTTTAAAGTTAAAGTGTCAATGAAATGTTACATAATCTCCAAAGGAGAACTAAACCAGTTTGAGAAGCGCTATGGACCTGTGATATGGGGGTAGTGTCCTCTTCCTTGATGCTCCGTAGGCTAATTTTCAAAAGTGAGTCGTTTTCAAGCTCAGGTACATGGTATACAACAGCTCCAATTCCCCTAATGCATTAAAGGCATTATGGTAAGGATAATAATGGTGAATAGGTTCATGCATAATTCAAGCAAATTTTATACACGCATGCATGTTAGCAAGTCAGAATTTGGCCCTTGAACTCATCCCATACCAATAATGGCCCCAATAAAACTACAAACGGAAAGAAATTTTACAGTTTGTTACGCTTTCTTGTATTGACAAGGACATGGTACATTGGCCTGTGTTGATTGACATGTGATTCGATAGTTCTGGATTCTTAGAGCACTAACAGTCCCAGGACCATATAAGTAAACTCCTGCAGGTAACCTGTGCATTAGTGGCTTCTTCACTCCAAAATATATCATTGACGTGACTGCCAATACAATTTCCCTATGTCAATCTCCTTATAACCTTCTCTTTAATGCTCGGCAAGGATGCCTATGTAATATTGTAGGACTTCTGGAAGTGTTCCATACAAGTAAAAGCATACTGGAGTCAATTGGCCTTCATTCTTCACAATGAAATTTGTAAGAGATCATAACTGCAAAGCTGATTTATTAGTAATTTTTCAGTTGCATTGCTTAAGAGATTTCAAGAAGATCTTTTAGGAAAATACAATGGCTTGTTGCACGTGTACAGCAGCAACTAGGCCTTTGATCTAATAAATTTGGGTTAGATTATACGAACAAAGATGAGAATCACATTGATTTGCATACATGCAATTATCTTCTCCACTAATTCCAGTTCAGAAGAGTGTCCTGAACATAGTTTTGGACACCTAAAAAATGTCTCAATCCGGTCTTCCCAACTTCATATTTATAAACACCGTCTCCCAATTACAAGATTGATCATTTGCACTGTATTTCTAGCTTATACTCCCAGATCATCATAAAAAGTTGCAAATGAGAGAGGAAAGACAAATTAGTATGTGCAGGACAGTAGCTACAAACCTCAACTTCGTTTGGAGGCTTTTATTAGCTAGTTGATGTCCGAGCTCACTCCTTAACTCGGGTATAGAATCTGCATTAGCAGCCTACAGAGAGAAAATGAGGAAATAATTAACATTGAACCAATCCAAACTATTCCAGCAAAGATCAATAAATTCAAAGGCCCGAGTTATGTTTAACTGTTGGACTATGGTTGAAACCTATCAGGCAAATGTTTATGCAGGACACAGATATGACGAAAAAAATATACAACCTCAAAAACTCTTGAATTAAACAAAAAACTTTAAACATCAAAGGTATGGGAGACCAAATTTCTACTCATTTCCCAGAATGGTGAAAGTATCGTAAGAAAAACATAGTGGTTTAGTCATGTGTAGATCTACAATGCACCGACGCAAGATGTAGAACTTCTCAAAGTTGAGTAACTGAATAAAACGGTGAGATAACATGGATAGACGTGTTATGAGAGGGGATGCCAACAGACATGAGTGGAAAAAGGGAAGTTAATGAGAGGGATTCAATGTATTCTCGTTTGATTCATATTATATGCCCTTTGTAGTAATCGTTGTAATAACCATAAAAAGAGTACCTTGCAGTTGCATTTTTCCCAAAACGGCAAGGGAACGCCCCTACCTCTACTATCTTAATTTGCAGATTCACATAGGAAATCCACCACCATGTATCACGCTTAAGCTCCTAGAATTCTAATGGCATGGCATCATAAATTGTCTTCTGTCAAGCAGCAGATTTACCAGCTTCTGGTAACACCTGTTGGTTCCTCTCTTATCTCGAATATTTTCAGGATCTTTTCCAAATGGTCAAGTGAATAGATCTAGGAGTTACAGTTGAAAAGTGAAGGTTCAAACAGTGCCCTAGTTCACTGTTCAACCCTCAGCAAATGATCAACTATGTACCTAATTATAAGTATCATGTGGTATTCATAACAGCTCACAAGAGGCAAAAGAGGTGCATGCACAAGTTCTGCTAGGAAAATACCCCATGAATTTCTATCAGATCCTTTATCTCCCTTGCTCTCTATTCCCCAAACTGAGTACTTAAAATACAACAAAAGTACGAAACTACAACTAATTATAATATATTAGGGCCACAGCGTCAGCACACAGACCCCAAACATACCCAAATATATGTGAGCTAAAACTAGCACGCTTGAAGTTGGTTTTTGATACTAAAAGAAAATAGCCATGTTTGCTTGATCCGTAACGTGGATTTATTACAAGAAAGAACTTTCAGTTACAATTTCATAAAGAGAACTAAGGTGTTCCATGCAAGTAACTACAGGAAAAGCAGTTAAGGTGAAATTGTATCAAACTTACCAGGCAACTTCCAAACGCTCCACCACCAAGTGCAATTTCATATGACTGCTCGATAACTTCATCTATAAGCCTCTGTTTATGGGCTAAACTTGAAGCACCTTGACTTATAACAGAGTCAAGGTCCAGAGAGAGCAACTGAAAATTATGCCAACCTTAAGAGATATACATAGAAACAGAAGTATGTAATAGAGTTTGAGTAATGAGATATCAAATCAAAATCAATGAAGAATGAAGGCTTGCACATCAGACCTGAAAAGACCAATTTATAGAGATCACAATAGTGGCAGACGAGTAAAAATAATAAGTCATGCCCCCTAAAACAAGCATAACCCCAATAATAAGGCAGGGTCAGAAGTGATATACACTCAAGTAACCATTAAGGCCAGGTTGCAACACTGCAATTTTTTTAATCTTTAATTTAGACAAGATTGATTTTGTGAAGGATGTTTTGCCAATCATATGATACTAGACGAGACCAACTTTTTGCACGCTAAACTTGAAAAGGAAAACAAAAATTACTCTTCATATTTTTTTCAATGTGAAATAAATCTTTGTGCTGATAAACCCAAAGAAAAAGGAAACAACAGTGGAGGTACTACAGCACAGGACAAACAAATATTAGATAGCTATAGCACTCCACTTCACACCAAAAAAAAATATCTCACGCCAAAAAGAAGAAAAATTATAGACAATAGAAACCCCAATATAGATATTGACCCCTAGGCTTGTACTACGGTAACTCAAATGTTGATAGTGATTTCGACTTGAACTTTCAGCTACATTTTTTCTGGCCTTGCCGCAAAGAAATAACAGAAAAAACATATATATTTATATAGATTGAGTGAATAGTTTCATCAAATTTCTGGGAGAATGGAGTGACAAAATGATATGTGGGATATGACCAAGAAGGAGTACTGGTTATGGCATTGAAGCGGCTGCATAAAACATCTTTTGACTAATGACTAGGAACTCCTAACAAAGAGCACTTCTCGAAATCTTTAGTTAAGATAAACTGCCTAATGATTGAAAGAATAAGAACAGGCTTATAAATCTGGATCTGTCTTAATCTGCAACATCGAAGCGGATATTATCATGACTAACTAGAAAATCCCTGCCTCCTCTCTCTATTACATCATAGATTCATATACTTGGTGGCTTAGTCATAAACATATCCCAAGATCTGTACCCCATAATCTCACAATTAACAATGCAAATTACCACCGTTTAATGCTCGAATATCTTTTACCCTTATGATTCTTTATAAATATTGGTGTTGGTTATACAATGTCATAGCATGAGATATTTCAGATTTCAGAAGTCAAACATTCAACACTAAAAGGCTAACCCATTCATCTAAAACAATACTTCACGTGCACGCGTGCTGTAAGTGTGTCTTCTCACAAAGTTATAGTACCTGTTGGAACAAGGATGGGTTTGATGTGACATCAAACTCGAGGTTTAGATCCTTTAAACCACTGCTAAATGCTTTACTATTAGGAAGTTGCCACCTCCAAAGATCTGCATCCTCAATGTATTCAAAAAGCCTCCTCACTCTTTGAAGTTCCTTAAAGGCATCATCTTTAACAGTGTTCCCACCAAATAGTTTTTCCTTGAAATAATCATAAGCAATAGTAGCTCCACTCCTCTGCATGTCAATTACTTTAATCGTATTTCCCCTGATTGACCTCCCCGAACCCAACATCTCAAGTGCAGTCTTATGATGATCCAAGACCACTACCCTGTGTATCAGTAAACAATGAGAGTGTCAAAAAAGAACAAACAAAAAAGAAAACGATGTGGTTCTAAGTTTACCAATACATATAACATATATAGTGCTAATCCACTCATCAAATATCTTCTAAACTCCAATACTTGCAACTTGCAGAACCAAAAAAGAAACTAAACGCCACAGCGAAACCAACAAAAAACTCAAAAAAGTACTCAAACCCAACAACAAAAATATCTACACGAATCGAAAAGGCAAAAATTTGAGCTAAACATAATTTAAAACTGTGATTCATAGCTTCAAGTTACACATAACAACAAAAACATCTACACGAATCTAAATGCAAAAAAATGAGCTAACCATAATATAAAAATGTGATCTTTAGCTAAAATCTACATCATAACATGCACAATCAACTCAAATTAGAAAAGAATTCTCTACACAATGATAAAAATAGGAATAATCAAATTAAAAACAAAAAATAAGAGTTTTCAAAATATCACCTTCCAACTTTAGGAGAAAGCTGCTGGATAAAACCAGGGGGGCCCACAAAATCCAAGAGGTAAACATCGTCGATTTCGTTAAGGGGCAAATCTTCTGCTCTGCAATAAAACAAACACCTTCAGTGCAACACTTTAAAACACAATTAAAAAAAAAAAAAAAACATAAAAAAGATTTACTTGAGAGGAGAATAGACGGTATTTGGGAAGAAGAGAGCGGTTGTGTTTGGAGAATTGGACAAGTATAAATGCGCCGCCAAAGCCGCAAAAGCGCCGTCGGGGCAAGGGTAGTGATATAACACCGCCGATCTCTTCGTCGCCGCCATTATTTAAGATTTATCTAAGCTAGTTTATGTAAATACATTGTAAAGAAAATAAGTGTTTATGACTTAAACTTGTTTCAAGAATAAGGTTAAATCATTAATTAGTAGGGTATTTGAAAAATAATATAAACTTAAACTAGAGTCAAAAATTAAGATTGACTAAATTATAAACATGAAAGTTTAATGTAATTTAATGTTGGTGTCGTAAAGACTGTTGGAGTCAATAATTAGCGAGATGTTAATTTAATCAGCTAAATTGAGAGCAACATATTAGTGAATTCATTAATATCACATTTAATCTAAAACGTCAAAATTTTAAGTTATTAGGTCTATGAATATTTTTCGGTAATAAACCACTCATTTTGCTTTTTTTTTTTAAATGTGGACAATTACGGACTTGGTTTCTAATAGGTGTGAGCATTCATTGATATATTTAACGATTTGACCTAATTATTGGGTTTTTTGTAATTTTAAGGAAGATCACCGTAGATGTTAGTGATCATGTGAAGTTTTTGTTACTCCACCTGATATATGGGATTGTATCTATGATTATCACCATATTCTTGAGTGCAAAAACCACTACTGTGTTCGTTTTAGTTGGTAAATACATTTAAGTGTTATTTTAGTTAACAAATACCCTTTTGTTAATGATATTTTAGCACACTTTTTTTTAACCACATATTAGCACTTTTGCCTCGTTTTAACTTTTAAGTCATTTAAGTCCTTAAACTCATAATTCATGAAAGGGTTAATTGAATAAAAAAAAAGAATCATACATTCAATTAACCTTATGAGTTTTTTAGCTTTGCAAGAGATTGCGTTGAATTTTGTAAATTAACTGAGCACCATCTTTTTGAAATGCAAAAAACGTCTATCCTCGTCCTCCTTGACTAATAGTATTACAAAACTCAACACATTTGCACCTGTGGCAAATATATCACTCTCTCTAGGGTTTTTTTTTTTTTTTTTTTTTTTTTTTTTTTTTTGCCTTTTACTTGCCAAGGAAAAGGGTATTTCCTCATTAAAATAACATTGGGGATTTTGCCAATTAAGAAGATCCTAGGGGTAGTTTTTGCATATAACTCCAATATTCTAATAACTTAAATCGTTTTACTAATAATTTATAGATATTGTGATTACAATAGTATCTTATTAATCTCTAAATATTTTTTAAATGATATAGTAAAATATGAGATCATTTTGGAATTTATGGTTAAACACAAGCAAGTATCACATAAGTTAAATTTTGTGCTTTTACTTGCTAGGAAAAGGGTATTTCCTCATTAAAATAACATTGGGGGTTTTGCCAATTAAGAAAATCCTAGGGGTAGTTTTGGCATATAACTCCAATATTCTAACTTAAATCGTATTTACTAATAATTAATAGATATTGTGGTTACAATTGTATCTTATTCATCTTTAAATATTTTTTAAATGATATAGTAAAACATGAGATCATTTTGGAATTTATAGTTAAACACGAGCAAGTATCACATAAGTTAAATTTTGTGCTTTTCAAATATTATATAAGATTTTCTGCAAACTATATATTTTCATTAAGACCTTGAAGTGACGAGCAACCAATCGAGATCGGATTGGCTATTATAAAATTAAATGATAATAAAAACAAATTGCATGAAGTTAACTTCAAGGAACGTACGTACTATATAAACTCAACAAAGTTATGTGATTTTATTTTATTTTTTTTGGTAGAAATTTATGTGAATTTTGATTAAGCAGAAGTTCAACTTTGAGTCTTACATTACAAAAGAGGAAATTTACGTAGTATTGAACTAATTAGGTCGCGCCCCTAATAATGACGAATTAATGTTTCCAGGCTTTATAAGTTAATTATCCATTTTTACTCTCAACGGGTAAATTACATATAATGGAAAGACATTTAAAGCTCTGGAGAATTAACTAAGAATTTAAGTCGAGAGTTATCCACTGTCATTAAATGTCTTTGCGTTTAATGTGATATTATTGTCTACAACTTTATTGTCATATGAATAGGAAGATGACAATTGACGGTTATGTAATTATTTGATATACTAAGACTTACAGCGCATTCAGTTTTCTGTTCCTAGATATTTAAGTCTTTATTTGCAAGCGCGCCCAACTACTGTCTTCAATCCTCCAGAAGTTATATACTTATATAGTACAAATACAATATGAGTATAACCAGTTCTTGAAAATTATAAATAGAAACGCTGCAATTATTATTGTCATTGCTTAGCAATTTGTTTGATGATTTTTAAGGATGTAAAAGACTATTTATCTAGTTTTGATAATCAATCTAAATTTATAGTGAACAAGTAATAAAATAAATACAAATAAAGTGAAAGACTCACTACCTTAATGTGATTTGGCCAATGACCTACTCCAAGAGGCCACACATACATATCAAATATATAATTAACTAAAGAGTATCAGCTTACAAGTTACAACAATCCTCTTATTCAATCTCATAAAGACTTTGTTTTTTAAACCACTTGCAAACTTTTCTTGAAGACTTGTTTGATGAGACCATCCGGCTTCTCTAATTCTATCAAAACCTCTTTGAACAAAGTTGCCGTCTCTCGAGAGCCCATATTCTTCTTTTAAAAATGTATGGTAAAATATATTCAAAAATATTATTAATATTCCTTAAAGACCCCTTTAATTTGTTGTCTATCTTTCTTTTCCTCCACATTTTCCTCTCGAATATATTTGAGAATCCAAAGCAATATCCCTTTATTTGAGAATCCAAATCCCAAGATCCCAAACATAAGTGGCATGCATGTATCAAAATTGTTTCATATATGGCCAAACAGATGGTGGCCCCTAATTGAATGTCACGTTCTATATTTCTTGAAGTGGATTGGCCTTGTCAATTAATTTCTCTATCTATCTTGATGACATCCCATGGCCACTATGGTACCAAACTGTTGGTGGAATCAGATTAAAGAAAGCTCTAGAAAAGAAAAAAAGAGGGGGCAAACTACGAAAAAGTGCCCACAAATCATTTTATTTAACCCAATAGAAAACTATTGCCACCCAATGAATTAGACGTTGGATTCCGATGAAGTGTAAGATAACTTAAATAATTCAATAAAATCTGAGGTAACACAAACACTCGCTTTAATCCAACACTTGTTTTAGTTTCTGTTTGTGGTGACATAAATCCCTCCCTAATTCTTTCATTAATACTGCAGTAGGACTCAGAAAGTCGTCTACCAAATTTATCATTACAAAATGTGTCTTGTGCGTAGCAGAAAGAAAATAACTTGAGACGAAGTAAAGAATTGGTAGTATTCATGTGATTCTTGCCTTTTACAACTGTAAAGGACGTTTTATATACAATGCCATGGTACGTAACATGTATATTGTATAATGTATACTTCAAGTGATGTTCCGAACACTCCATTGAAAACTTGTTTTCTGTGTGAGGAGTTATTAACTCAAACGACAATGCAATTTCGGGAGGGACTTGCCTAGCATTGGGCTTTAATTTGTTGATCTAGTGTAACAATCAGTGTTATTAGAACCGGACCGGTCGGACCGCCGGTTCGGCTGGTTAAACCGGTCAAAACCGCGAACCGGTGCTCTGGTGGCTGGACCGGCCCGGTTCGATTATATTAACACTGGTAACAATTAATCTTCTTGAATGTTGTTGGAAATGATGAGGTCGTTAATGGAACCGCCATCGTCATGCGATCCGATGGGTCGCAGAATATAAGTATTATGGGATTTTGCAAAGGCAAGAAGAGACATCACAGTGTTATTAGAATCGGGCCGGGCCGGTCGGCCGGGCCGCGAACCGGACCCTGCCGATTTGACTGGTCTGACCGGCCGGACCGTCAGTTCGACTGGTTAAACCGGTCAAAATCGCGAACTGGTGCCCTGATGGCCGAACCGGCCCGGTCCGGTTATATTAACACTGATCACACAATACTCTATACCTGACAAATTAATATTTTTTTGTGTAATAATTTTCGTGCGCAAGAATCAAGACGAGTTCTATGTTGATAAAGTTTATAAATTTTATGGGAGTAATTTTGTCAAATCATTTAATCAGCTTTAGTCACATACATGCTACAATTAAATGACAAGTTTTATTACATGACAGAATTCGGTTGACATAATTATTAACAATAAATCCACTCATAATATCTTTTTAATAATTTTTACTAAATGGTGATAAGTTCCAAAATGGGACATTACCGTGCCCACCTATATTAATCCGCCCATCGCGTCGTTGGTACATTATTCATTGGAATGTGTTTGGTCACATGGAAAATGCAACAGGATGAGGAAGCTCTTAATTATGAACTACATTTTTATATAATATATAAGACGTCATTAATTTAAAAAAGTAAACAAATAAAATACATGTATACTTTCAGAAAACTTCGTACTTAATTTGCACCAGTTTGTATTTCTCTCTTAATTAGGAATATGGTACTTAACTTAACTAGAAAATACTATACTCGGTTTATTTTAGTGCAGTATAATTGTTCTCGTCCTAAGAATACACTGTGCAAATTATGAAATTTGTTAGTTATGATTATTATGAGTCAACGGTCATTCGAATAATATTTCTTATGCTCACATAAAACATACGAACAAATAAGTAGAAATTTCCAACGCCATATATATTGACTTGACTAAGTAGGAAAAAATAGCGGAGAATTTCTATTTCTAACTGTTTGGTATAGTATAAAAGAATTTTCTGGAAAAGAATTTATTTATTTGAAAATGTTAGGAAAATATAATTATAGTAAATAAAAAATTTAAAAAGATTGTGGAATCTTTTCTATTCCAACTTTTATATTATCTCCTAAAAAAAGTGAAAAATAGAATTAAAAGACCTAACATTGTTCTACATATAAAAAATGATTATCCTAAACAATATGTAGAAAAAAATTCATCAAATTGCAAAATATTTATAATTTTTAAACTTTCTATGTTAGCCCTACACAACTGGAGGAAAAAAAACTTACGGAAATTTCTAATTAACAACCTTTTTATTTTCATGAATTTAAAAATAGAATACTTAATTTAAAAAATCAAATATATATATATTAATTTGTCAATCTTGGTTTTTGGAAAATAAATTATGCATATTTGTATTTCGATCCTGTCATATATTCTTTATCACGTTGAGCTTGTATTATTTGTATCCTTTCATCTTGAATGTATGATACCTATAAGTTTCCAAATAAATTAATCAAATTAGTAATTTATATTTAAATTATAATATTTCAAATCTCAACATTGTAGAGAATTAAAAAACAAAACAAGCTCAAGAAAAGATTCAAAATAGTAATCATAATTGTTGAAAATTCTAAATGATGCTAAATGCACCAAAATTTTAAGTATATCATTTTCCAAGAAAATTAAAATGAATGGATTTTTCCATAGAAGTTTTGTGGAAAATCTTTTTTTTTTCCCTTTTATCCTATTTATGGTTAAAAAAAAATGGAGCCTAGGTAAAGTGAGTTAATAGTTCATAATGAGGGTATGCATCTCACGTAAAACTCTTCCTTCCATTTTTTTTATGTAAAATAATATAATAAAATAAAACAATATTATTAAATGAAACATATATCCTAGATTTACTAAGATTTGCATTTGATTGGAGCCTTGAACTAGAAAAGTAGTACTCAATATCTTCATAAAGTATATTTTGCTTGGAGTGAAACCTAAAATCGTAAGAAAATACTAAAGAAATTCACAAATATTTGACATATAAAGATATTTTTTATATATAGAGTGTAGTAAATACATAATACGTGAGAAATTAGGGAAATGCATGATATGAAAAACTGAAACGTAAGTTGGGTTAAATAGTCTAGCCATCATGGTGTAATTTAAATTAGTTAAAATATAAAATTTAACGTTTGATCTTTTTGTGTAACTTAGATTATAAAATCAAAGATAGACCTCAAAAAGTTTCGGTGCATAAGAATGTTAAAACAATTTCCATTACATAAGTATATACATATATATATAGTTTTTACACGAATATAGATATTCCTTGAACTCTCACCATTACAGTTTGTATAATTTTACAAATCTGATCAACTGGTCAAGAATGTTCCCATTGCATATCACTATTTTGATCAAGTGACAAACAATATTCGCAAATCGCAATGTCAGTCATCAGTCACACATGTGTGATATGTGATTATAGCACCGAAATGCCATTTAAGTAATTCATCTAACAAAAAAATAGGGAGTAGAGTAGTTAAAAGTACATGGTTCTAAAAGTTTATCACATGTACATATGTGATAACTAATATGTGATATATATAGTACGGGTTTGCAATTGAACGTGGTGGATCTTATCTTACGTACTGTCCTCGATCCATTCGTGTAATATGGTTTTAAAAGTTTATAGAAATCAGTCTTAATTCCATGATTTCAATAATCTTATAATTTGAGCAATGAGTAGTTAAAAGACTCTTCTGAATAATTGAAGTGGTACGTTTACCTTTTTTGTGGAGTTGATTGTTAATAGTTTAATAGTCTATTTTATTCTGATTTTTAATTAATTAAATAGGTAGAGTCGAAAAGGTGTTTTGAGTTTATAATTTCACGAAATAATCTTAATGTTACAAATATGTTTATATACATACACACACACATTGTACTTACTCTAGTATAACTAACATGCTTGTCTTATTCAACTTAAATTTTAAATACGAATGTATCTCCTCAAATTTCTAATAAGTGACTTTTCTGTAATATTTTTAACAATATTAATCTTCAGGATTGGCCAAAAATATAAATGATGAAATCTGTGAAAGACAAGTCGATATATAATAAGAAGTAATACAAGAAATTCAATGTAACTATTGTCCTCTAAAACTTGACGAATCCAATGGTTCTGAGATTCTCCACACATGACTACTCAAATCCTCTCTTAATAATTACATTCATCAAAGCAACATATTATTTGGTAAGTAGTAACTTATTGGTTAATGTCATAAAAGGTTGGTGAATATGTTTTCTTTAATGATAATTTTAGTTAGGTGAATTTTTAGTAACAGATCTGAAGCACTTCATAAATAGAAAAAAGTTAGGTGAATTTGTAAGCGGGTGAGGATTAGCCTCACGGAAATGAAAGTTGACGCTTATTTAGAATTAAGTAATTCCTTTGATTCTCCTCTAGTCCTCTTGTACTTTATTTAATAACCAAACACGCCCCTATGCCAAAAGCAGGCAAAAAAAGTACGGATAATTATGTGAAATAGACAGCCCCCACATATGTACACGTGGCAAATAATTAAGGCGCGTATTGGTCAAACAATTGAAACGCGCGAGTGGTTGTGATTATTGATGTTGCTTTTTAACATTGTAGCAATCAAGACAGGTCGTGGCCAATCATGTGTCACGCCCCTCGGTTTGCTCCCCCCACTCACTCACACTTACCATTTTATTTCTGATTTACCAATAACAAACCCATAACTTTACCTATTAACATTTATATCACTTTTTTTAATATTAAAATTTAACTTGCATTACTACTTTGTGCCTAGAAAGTCTTGAAATGCACGCGGTTGCGCGATATTTATTTCAATTTTAATCACTTAATCCACCAAAATCTAAATTTATTCGGCAAAGATTTAGTTATCCCAAATAGAAGAAATTTAACTAGATATTAGCGCCCCAATTTTTCTGTACCATGAGTGTGTACCACACTCTATACCACCATTTATATTATGACACGTGTCCTACTCAAGCCAAGCTGTCACCTTAAGTTTTTTTCTTCAGTCAAACTTTCAAAAGCCTATTTTAGGTAAAATTAGATTCTTTTTATACGACAACTAAGGAAGAGAGAGAAAATAAACATACCCACTTCATCTTCCCCACTCCATTTTCAATCTGGTAGGAGAAAAAGCTCTAATGCTAAAATATATTTCACATCTGCCATTAAACTTTGAGGATACATTCACAAATATTCATGGCAAATCTAACCATTCGTTTATGGCAAATCTTCAGAAATATTTGCAGGAGTTGAAGTTATGTGCTGTCAAAGGATTTGAACTCATTGTAATAATAATAATGTTATCTCTAAACTACAAACTTCAGCAGTTGTAATTTGTAAACAAAGAAACTCGGCCCCCGAAACAAATGCAGAAACAGAAATATAAAAAGCAAAATCATTTATTACGTGAATAGAAACAAAATCAAAAAAAAAAAAAAAAAAACAGAGCACATACATTTGCCCCCTCATACACACAACTGTGGCCATTCCTAATTCAATCCATCCAGTCTAGAAATCATTTATTACGTGAATAGAAAACTAAGTTACTCAACAATCATATCTACAGATCTGAAAAAGGCTATGATAAATAAATAATAATGAAAGCGAGAGATTTTAAGTTAAGTTTTTCTCGGTATTTTCCTCTGTTATTGGAAGTTCTATTTTTGAAATCTTTTCTTCATTGTGAAACCCATATCACTAATTTCTCACAGTTATAAACAATTAAGAAATAATTTTCATTTATAATCCCAAATGATTAGATCAGTTTAGTAAGCTTTGGATTTCAAGTTTATATAAGTTGTTTCCAGGAAACCAAAAGCATGCTAGGTCTAGAGAGAGAACCGATCGAGTAATTAAAATGGCAGAGTTCTTTCTCCTAACAGATTGAAAATGGAGTGGGGAAGATGAAGTAAGTATATTTTCTCTCTCTTCCTTAGTAGTCGTATAAAAAGAAACAATTTTACCTAAAATAGGCTTTTGAAAGTTTGACTGAAGAAAAAAACTTAAGGTGACAGCTTGGCTTGAGTAGGACACGTGTCATAATATAAATGGTGGTACAGAGTGTGGTACACACTCATGGTACAGAAAAATTGGGGCGAGATATTAGTTGCACAAATCTTGGAAAGCTTTTTTGATGAGATATAGGTATGGACCAAGTTTTAGTTGACTAAATATTAGACGCTTTCACTAGATTTAGGGAGCCGGTCGAGACATGCGGAAAAGTTACGGGAAATAGTTATTACAATAAACTTAAAAAGTATTATTAAAGTTCAGTCCAACTAAGTCAAAAACAGAAAAATGCCGGTCGAGATATACGGAAAAGTTACGGGAAATAGTTATTACAATGAACTCAATAGGTACTATTAAATTTCAGTCCAACTAAGTCAAAAAACAGAATCATTTCATGTATGCTCACGTAAAATCTTTAAAACTTTTTGACGAAAAAACCTAACCTGATAAAGACCACCTAATATATTTCTTTTTTTCCTAATGAAATCACCTAAAATATTTCCGAATATAGAAGACCCCCAATCCAAATAATAACCTATCATCCTCCTACTACTCTCAACAGTCCACGTAACCATCCAGCTGTCATCTCCACCAGTCACCATCCCCAGATTCTCCACGTCAGACGCCAATTCACCAACAGTAGTCAACCCCAACCCAAGACTTTTGTCCACGTCAGCTCCATTAAAGGCGAAATGCTCCAAAACCGGCGGGCCCCACACCCAGCCCGCAGATATAGTCCATTGAAAAAGACAATGGATGGCATTTCTGTAAATCTTCCAAACACCAGTGTCAGTCCTACTAAGGGCAGCTAGCTCACTCACTCTATTTATTCGTCTTCTCTCTCTCACACTTCACTTTCCTTTTTTTCACTGTGTTGTTCAAAACAGAAAAAAAAAAAACTCACACTTATTGCGTTTTTTGTTCTTGTGAAATCGCAACATTTTTGAGTTTATTCACTACATTCAATTCCGTTCTGAGGTAAAAATTAAAGTGAAATGAGTAGTAGTTAATGATTTTTTGATGCTCAATTTTTTTTTTTTTTTTTTTTTTTTTTTTTTTTGTGAATTTGGTTAGGGTTTATGGTGTTGTTTGTGTGTTTGTTGTGTTTATGCTATGGTTAGATCTACTGGATCCGAGTTTACTCTTGTTATGGCGGTTTGATTGTTTATTTGGCGATGATCTGTTCATTTCTTCGTTATTAGCTTGATTTTTCGTGGTTTGTTGATGGAAAACAAGGTTTATTGGTGGTTTTTGACGCTTAGGTTTTTAATTGTTGATGTTTTATTTATGTTAATGGTGTTTTGTTCATTAATTGAACTGTTATTTTACCTTTTTTGGTCTTAAAAAAACTTTCCATTCATGTTGATGTGTTTTAGGAGATCTTCTGCTGTTCTCTTCAGTGATAGAGGTCTATAAACTTACTGCTGTGGTTTTTGGTGTTCAATCTGTTGTACTTATGGTTGGTTGATGAGTGCCTAATTCTGTGGTAGATGTATAAAATGCTGTTTAAGGCCTATATTTTTGGTATGGTGTTTGAAGTGATGATTTCTAATGGTTTTTTTTGTTATGAACAGTTATATGAACATATTTGTTACCTTTTATGCTGCTCTGAAGAATGTCTTCATGCTCATGTTATGCAACTTTTTGTTGAATTATGAGTTACATTTTATGTCAAATAGATATTATTATTAATTTCTTTTTTTTGAAACTATTTTGTGATGAATTGTACGACTCAAAGGCTCTTGAAAATGACTTTTGAATCGGATTGGTGGTTTCGCAGTGGCAGCAGCTTTATGTGGTCTTGTATGCTTCCTTTTTGCCTTCCCTGTGGGAATATGATTACAATGTCTATCTGCTTTTGGGGAAGGGAACTTAGTGTGATCATGACTTTATGTTTTCCAATGGAGTTTTCCAGTTTTTTTTAGCAGTCCGGTTACCAAGTTGAATTAGATTTTACTCTTATTTACGGGGAAGAGGTGTAAAATGTAAATGTAGTGGATGTGCTTTCTGTTCGGAGCTAATGATTTTACTATTGGACCTATTGATTCTGTCATCATATGCTCTATTTATTTTGGTTTAGTAACTAATTCTGTTGTGCTTGAATTATGTCTATGTGGTGTTTGTCTTTTACTGGTTTTCTGGGTTTTGCACGAATCCTTTGAGGGTGCAAGTGGTCAGTTCCTTTAAATGCTGGATATAATTGTTACATGTGCTATATTCTTGTACATTTTTTTTGCTTCTTACTGAATTCCAGTTAGATGTGGTTGGAATGACTTGTTTGTACCTGTTGATTTTGTTGGTATAGTTGCTATCATGGTAAGAAGGAGACGAACTGATCTTCCTGGTGATGGTGAGAGCTCTGAGCCTCAGGAAACTGGTGGACCAATTGGTGATTCGCAACGTCCCCCGGCACAGCAACTGCAGCCGCCCCATCATCCCCAGCAGCAAGGAGGATATCAAGGGGGAGGAAGAAGTTGGGCCTCACAACGTGGAGGTTACGGTGGCAGGGGTGGAGGTGGCAGAATGCCTCCACAACAGTATTATGGGGGGCCTCCCGAGTATCAGCAAGGTCGTGGGATTCAGCAAAACCAGCGAGGAGGTTCAGTGCCTCAGCGGCATGGTGGATTTGTAGGTGGCCGTGGGGCACCCTCTGCTGGTGGGCCATCCAGGTCACCAGCTCCCGAGCTGCACCAAGCAACCCGCTCTCCATATCAAGCGACAGTGGCGCCTCAGCCAAATATGTATGGGAGACCTTCAGAAGCACAGGCAGGGCTTAGCTCTTCCTCACAGCCACCTGAGCCGACACCTTTGGAAGTGTCAGAGGAAATTCAGCATCTATCTATCCAGACAGAAGGAACTACAAGTCAGGAAATGCAACCTGCTTCCAGCAAGTCAGTAAGGTTCCCCTTGAGGCCAGGCAAAGGTAGCTTTGGCACTAAATGCGTCGTGAAGGCAAACCACTTCTTTGCTGAGCTGCCTGATAAGGACTTGCATCAATACGATGTGAGTTTCCTCCGTCAAGCTATCTTTCTGATTTTATTCACCTCTTTGTGGGATTTGCTTCCATTTTATGATATTTTATCATAATCGTCGCATTCTTTTAGGTGTCAATTACCCCTGAAGTCACACTCCGTGGGGTTAATCGCGCTGTGATGGGCCAGTTAGTGAAGCTATACAAAGAATCTCATCTGGGGAAGAGGCTTCCTGCGTACGATGGAAGAAAAAGTCTATACACTGCTGGACCTCTACCATTTGTGTCAAAGGAGTTTAAAATAACCCTTACTGATGAAGAAGATGGTCCAGGCGGTGCCAGGTTTTTCCCACTCTTATCAAGCAGATACAGTTTGGCCCTATTAGTGTGATAATTGGTGCTGCAAACTTCTCCCCCCAACTGAATTTCTTTGTTCTGATATTTGTAGGCGAGAGAGGGAATTTACGGTGGTGATCAAATTTGCTGCACGCGCAGATTTGCATCATTTAGGTATGTTTCTACAAGGGAGGCAAGCTGATGCACCCCAGGAAGCTCTTCAAGTACTGGATATTGTTCTCCGTGAACTTCCCACCAGTCGGTATGTGTTACTTGCCTTCTATTTTGTTTCCATTCCATTGGTTACTGCTATTGCCAGTGCTCTTGCTGCAATGACTTGCTATATATTTCCATTCATTTATCGTTTTCTTGCACTGCTCTTTTATAGTTCCAGTTATCGTCCAGTGGGTCGCTCCTTCTATTCCCCTGATCTGGGCAGAAGGCAGCCCCTGGGTGAAGGTCTAGAAAGTTGGCGCGGCTTCTACCAGAGTATTCGCCCTACTCAGATGGGATTGTCACTGAATATTGGTGAGTAAATATTTCTTAGTTATCCAAACTTGATTTGTCTTTGCTTGTTTGTTTTAAAATTTGTTGGAAGCTATCTTATAGCAGTGTCGGGATCTTATGGCCTAAATGCTAATGAGTTAATTTGGTCAACTGAGATATTCCACATGTTAATTGCCATTTATTTATATTTTACATCCTTGTTCTTGATGGAGCAGATATGTCATCTACTGCTTTCATTGAGCCACTCCCTGTGATTGACTTTGTCAACCAGCTTCTTAGTAGGGATGTCTCAGCTAGACCACTCTCTGATGCTGACCGTGTGAAGGTAAGATCTTGCGTTATTTCTGTTTACAACTTTGTTTTATGTCGCCTCTATATGTTTACGGTGAAGTGCTTTCTCTCTTCGTTTTTGGTCCAGAAACTCGTGTTAGTTTCTGAATGCTATACAAACGTAGAAGTTTAGTGATAATGTGATTTGACCACCATATTAGTTTATGATAATTTTGGATGATCTTTTATACCTTGTTTAGCTACTTTAATGCTCAATTTTCTTTAACATTTTTCTTATGTTTTATGTCAATCAAGTCATGATGAGCCATGTTAACGTTATACATTCATGAAGCCTTGATGTTTGAATGTGTTTTCTTTTTAACACTACGGCAGATCAAGAAAGCCCTAAGAGGAGTAAAAGTGGAGGTCACTCACCGAGGAAACATGAGGAGAAAATACCGCATCTCTGGTTTAACGTCACAAGCAACTCGAGAGCTGACGTAAGTGTCAAATGCAGTTTAACATACAATTGTCATTTGGCTTTCTGAAGGCAATTTACCATTGAGATTCAGTATGTGGTTCCTTGAGGGATCTCCAGAGTAGTCAGCTCTAACTTATTACATCCAATAACTCCAGTTATTTCTAGTACTTCGGTGTTGCTTTTTGGACCTCACGTCCTCTCACTTTCTCTATGTAATAGATGACTCGGAATGTGGTAGAATAGATTTTCTCGTATGATTTTGGGCTAGAGTACATTAGATTTTTATTCTTGGTTGAATCCCTTCTGCTTATTCTTCTGACTGTTTGTCAGATTTCCGGTTGATGAGAGGGGCACCATGAAGTCTGTGGTTGAGTATTTCCAACAAACCTATGGATTTGTTATTCAACATACTCAGTGGCCTTGTCTGCAAGTTGGAAATACACAGAGGCCAAACTACTTGCCGATGGAAGTCAGTTTGCTTTCCCATTTGATCAATTCTATTTGTCTGAAAATTTCTAGATTTTCACACTAATTCTTCCTTTTTGGGTCATCTAGGTTTGCAAGATAGTTGAGGGCCAGAGGTACTCAAAGAGGCTAAACGAGAGACAGATTACTGCACTCCTCAAAGTAACATGCCAGCGTCCGCAGGAAAGAGAGTATGACATTGTTAAGGTTGGTTGTTTAACAAACATTGTTTACTGTTGTATCTACCTCCTGCTATAGCTAGTTATGAAATCGCCACCACTGTTTAGCATTGCTTATGTGTCCTCACTCTTTAGATTCCATTTAGTTATTGTATGGGGTGGAGGAACTTGAGCACTTGCCTCTGATTTTCACATATTAGTATGTTTATTATGCTGGTGTTGTATTTTACGACTTATCACTTTTCTTTTATTTGCTTTTAGACTGTACAACACAATGCATATGCCAATGACCCCTATGCAAAGGAGTTTGGTATCAAAATTAGTGAGAATCTGGCGCAGGTTGAAGCTCGCGTTCTGCCTCCTCCATGGGTAAGTAAACTTCATTTTCTGACCTTTTTGATCAACTTTTCATTTTCTTGGTCTCAGTTCTATAATTTGTCAATTACAGCTCAAATATCATGACTCGGGTCGGGAGAAGGACTGTCTCCCTCAAGTTGGCCAGTGGAATATGATGAATAAGGTAATCTCCATGTAAAAGGAAAAATATTGCTACAATGCCAAAATTGATACGCTATACTGTCTATTTTGGAAGCAAACAATAAAATAGTTGGATTGCACAAGTAGGACCAGGATTATTATTGCATGTGTGTCTGAGTACATAGACCCATATAATTCTTTTTAATTGTTGGAAATCATGCAGAGAATGGTTAATGGTGGAATAGTTAACAGTTGGATCTGCATTAACTTTGCTCGCAATGTGCAAGACAGTGTGGCTCGTAGTTTTTGTCTTGAGCTAGCTCAAATGTGCAGCACATCTGGCATGGTAAAGTCAAAACTCTGTTACATTTTCAGCAGTGTACATATTTGATCCTGATTTGTTTCCCCTGTAGATCCTGTTGCCTATATATTCCCCTTCTTAATTTATTTCTCTTGCAGACTTTTAATCCGGAACCTGTCTTGCCTGTACTAAGTGGCCGCCCAGATCAGGTGGAAAGAGTTTTAAAGACTAGGTTTCATGATGTCATGACAAAACTGAAGGGCAAGGAGCTTGACTTGCTAATTGTTGTATTACCGGACAATAATGGCTCTCTTTATGGTGAGGATGACCAAAACTTGTGCCTGTATTGTTTGGAATTGCGACGGTGGTTTAAAATTTGTTTTTGTTGATATGCATTTTGTTTCACTCAGGTGATCTGAAGCGAATATGTGAAACTGATCTTGGCATCGTCTCCCAATGCTGTCTTCAGAAACATGTTTATAGGATGAGCAAGCAGTATCTTGCTAATGTTTCGCTGAAGATTAATGTGAAGGTCGGAGGGAGGAACACCGTGCTGGTTGATGCTCTCTCGAGGCGTATACCCCTTGTTAGCGATCGGCCTACTATAATTTTTGGGGCTGATGTTACACATCCCCATCCAGGCGAAGATTCTAGCCCATCCATTGCTGCTGTATGGCACTCCAACTATTTAAAAATAAAATGCATGGCTCCTCTTTGTGGGGACACTTGGTACTTGGTTGATGTTACTTATTGTTTATGTCATTTCATTTCAGGTTGTTGCTTCGCAAGATTGGCCAGAAGTTACAAAATATGCTGGATTGGTTTGTGCACAAGCCCACAGACAGGAGCTCATCCAAGATTTGTACAAAACCTGGCAGGATCCTGTTAAGGGTACCATGCATGGTGGAATGATCAAGTATGACTTCAATCATTTGCTATTGCACACTCGCAAAGTCCCATTAGTTTCCCTTTCTGCTAAGATAATTATGAGCTGTTTCATGGCCAATACCTAACTGTAGCAATGAATATGTCGAATTCTGATGGTCGTAAATTTTAGGGATCTGCTTATCTCATTCCGTAGAGCAACTGGGCAGAAGCCACAGCGTATTATCTTCTATAGGTAATGTTTTAAAAGTGATTAAGTTATTAAGTTTTTCGTTGTTGCCCTGTTTTTTGCATCTCATAGATTCATGGTGTTTGTCTGCAGGGATGGTGTGAGTGAAGGGCAGTTTTATCAAGTTCTTCTTTATGAACTTGATGCTATACGCAAGGTAAACATTCTCCTAGAGTTTTTAGGTGTCTTTCTAAGCACGTGATTTGAGTTTGAAGAGATTTTTACTGCAACTTTGTCTGATACCCTTGTATTATCTGTCAGGCATGTGCATCTTTGGAGCCAAACTATCAGCCCACTGTCACGTTTGTTGTTGTTCAAAAACGCCATCATACTAGACTTTTTGCCAACAATCACCGTGATAGGCAGGCAGTTGACAGAAGTGGAAATATTCTGCCTGGTACAGAAATTTTACTTGATTCTTCCGTCTTGTATTCAAGCGCCATAAATGTTGTTGGGTTCTGAAAGTGCATGAATGTGGTCAGGTACTGTTGTTGATTCAAAGATTTGCCACCCTACGGAATTTGATTTCTATCTCTGTAGTCATGCTGGGATACAGGTATGGTTACTACCTTCTCTTAGTCTATGATTCTTTGAATCCTTTGTGTCAATTACATTGATTTCATAAAATTTATCTCAGGGCACTAGCCGCCCAGCTCACTACCATGTACTTTGGGATGAAAACAAATTTACGGCTGATGGTCTTCAGACCCTGACAAATAACCTCTGCTACACGTGAGTTTCTGCACACCACATCACCTTTACAACTATTATGTTATGTAGTTGCTAATTTGTTCCAACTCTATGTACAGATATGCTAGGTGCACTCGTTCAGTTTCCATTGGTATGTATCTTTTATCATTTCCTGCTTCATTTATTTTGGATTGTCCTTAGCTTGGTAGAATCTTCGCTTGACACCGTCTTTTTCCATCTGTCAACAGTGCCTCCAGCGTATTATGCTCATCTGGCTGCTTTCCGTGCTCGCTTTTATATGGAGCCAGAGACATCTGACAGTGGCTCGATGGCTAGTGGTGCCGCTGCTGGCCGTGGTGGTGGTGGTCCGGGAGCAAGAAACATGAGAACCCCTGGGGCGAATGCTGCTGTGAGGCCCCTTCCTCAGCTAAGGGAGAACGTGAAGAGAGTAATGTTCTATTGTTGAGGTTCTATTGTTGAGGTTCCTTTTGGTGGAGAATTGAGTTTCTTCAGCGTGTTCATTTGCTGAAACAATTTGGTACTTGTGATTTTCGTTTTTGCTGCCATTTCTCATGAATCATTTCTTTTAAACAATTGCGGGTTGAATTTTTAATGTGTTGCTGATGATGTATTAGTCCTTTTGGGCTGAACTAAGATGCTCATTTTGATGACATAATATATGTTTGCTTCCCTTTCTATCTGGGAATGATAAAGTTGCTTGATGCTTTCAAGTTACCTCTGTTGAACTCGTAAGGCCTTTTCTTTGTGAGGGACGTTCCTCTGGTGCTCCTTTTCACTGTATATAAGCACTTTTTAGTTTAAAAATTATCAGAAAAAATCTAGGTTTCTAAATTCTCACCAAGTGCCCTAGGTAAGCAACAAAACAAGAAAAGCGAGTGCAGACAACTTGTTCTAAAAAAGCAGACAAAAAAGAATTATTAAAAATTAGAACCATGAATCCGACCAACAGCAGTCCCGAACACTCCTCTCCTGACCCCCTACGACTAGAACTTCACTTTCTTTTTTTGTATCAAACATGTAGATGAATGCAAGTTGTTATGGTGGCAACAAAAGCTAGGATATAAAAGAAACAAATCCTGAAAGAAATGTTTCAGTCGCATAGCAAAATAGCTCATTAATCTCGTCTATTTCATTGTAATGGTTACCTCATCAACTGATAAGTAGATATATGAGGTGCTGGAAAATAATCACAATTGACGGCTGCAATTCATGATTCTTACCTTAAAGATCCATTTATCAGCGGTGTCATCCAAAATGAAGAAATGGTGGCTGGGTTTGACGTCTTGAAAGTTGCATGGTTAAATATCAGTGGAACCTGAAACCATCTGCACATACATGCGTTGATACCGATCTTCTCTATGCTACATGAGCTCTCTGACCCTCCTGTTCCTAAACAATATGGACAATCGATGTCTCTCTCAACCAACCATTGTTTATTTGGCACAAAACATTTTATGGGTACGCTCTTTTCAGAATTACATGTCTTCTCCCTGTCAACTGCAACCCTACTTCGGTTCTCAGTGTTGGCCAGCTGGATTCCTTCAATCTCCACAACTAATAATAGTAACAATTTCCTTGCAAATTGAGGCATATGGGCATCATATTACACCAAGACAAAGTGATGATGTTCTGATATGTATAGTTAAATGAAAGTAAATGGTAAGCAATAGCATTGTCTGGAGCATACTTGAAAACCAACTTCTGGTGGTGAGTTGTCTGACGTTAAGCTCTAGACAAGGTTGTCACTATTACTTTCAGATTTTTCGACGACATTTGGCTGTAATGATTTGGAGTTCTTTTCAACGTCTTATAACAGTTTGTTTTTTCTTTCTTTCCCCTACAATCTCTCTAAAATAGTATAACGCTTGTTCAAGCTGGCATTTGGAGAACCCAAAAACACTTTATTTCTTGAGGGAACAAATCAAATTTCAATAATCGAATTAGAATCAAGTGTTAAAAGACACATGTTGACACACTAAGGAGCTTCACACACACATAATGCTCGGTTTCACAGATACATTAATTATCTCAACATGATAGTTAAATTTAACCTAATATCACTGTCATATACAGATGCAGATGTTATCAAACTTTCACCATTCGAAGATTCGTGCCATTGGTGTTACTGAAGGAAGAGATCAGTCTCCATATGATCAGCTTCCTCCAAAATTAGAATGGCATTGCACTTATACATACATACATACACTCCTATGGACTGGAAATCTTTAGTTTCTACATGTAGCATGTTAACGTGGACATCTTTTGCAACTCATTTCACTCTTGTTGCTATGTTCCGGCAGACACATTGAGCAATTTGCTCAGATCACCACAAGTGCGAACAAAAAAAGACAAAATCATCTCTAATACGTCCCACAAATGCTGGTAGAATTACATTATGTCTACTCGTGGAAAATCAGAGGAAAGAACAAGATTAACATCTACATAGCAGTGTGATAAAATTATATAATGCTGGCCTTTGATAATCTCTTATACTTCTGTTTTCTGTAAGTTCTTTTCTTCAAGTGGAAAGTACTTTGGTAAAAAAGCAACTTGAAAATACTTTATCATATTTCTTTTGTTCATTAAATATGCAGTATAATCACGTGGCCAGCAGCAACCAATACGCTCGCTATAGTAGTTATTATCTGTAGGCTCTTCCAAAAAGTGGCTCAGTCCAGTACTCTTTGCACCAACAAGATCATGTGATAAGTTCCACTTTCTTGTTAAAGAATCAAAACAATACAACACCAGATACGCAAAGAACTTGCCAAAACAAATTATATGTACCCTGAGTACTCTTGGAGGCTGCTCTCAATGTTTTGAAATCACACAGAGACATAAGGAAGATAATCCACGCATCACAAAAATATTAGGGAATTGCCACTATAGTTATCATCTTTCATATGATATATGTCAGGCTATAAGATTGCATACACTAAAAAATTTTTTAGCATATACTCAAAGATTTTGTGGACATTCACGAGGTTTTCCTTTTCTGTTTTGACTTCAAATCTTAATTCTATCAAGGCTCTTCTTGTTTACTCCTCTCACTCTTTATATAAGAACTGCCAAGCAACTAGTGAGAAGAGAAAGCCAAAATCAAACCATCAACCTCAATGGAGCAACAGTAAGTGTAGTCGTAATAAGAAACAGCTACCACCTGAAGCCATACTCTAGTAATGTTGAACTACAATTGCAGCACCAGTCAAGATTCCAGTTGTAAAACTAAACTTCCATGATGAGCTTGCACACTCTAAAAAGAGCAGATGAAACACAACAAACTTTGTTCTCAATAGATCAGTTGGTCTATCATGCCAATTTTGAGGGAAAATCAGACAAGCTAGTCAGTATTTCCATCTGCTACATGCATGTTCTTAACAATGATGCTTCAACTATTTCCCTCTACTTTTCTGCAATAAACAAAAGGTGGGAGCTAATCTCATCCAAAATTAGCATGGCCTTGCACTTATACATGCACTTCTATGAACTGAAACTTCTAATGTTTCTGCGCATAGCATGTTAATAGGACAACATTTGCATCTCCTTTTTCCTTTTTTACTATTCTGTATGTTTCTTGATTGTGTTATGTTGCCCAGAGCACGGTGCATTAAGCAAATGGCTGATGTTTTGTGAATTCAAACCGGAAAGTCGGCAGTGTCCTTGTATATTTTGAATTTCGCGAGGAATATAACTACTTAATTCCACCAGTTCAAACAAAAGAAGACAAAGATTGTCCAATGTACAATAACAATTGCCTACTTACATAAAATCGGAGAAAAGAACGAGTTTGATATAATGTTGGCGTTCTAAAATCTCATGTACTTCTGTTTTCTCTTAGTTCTTTCTTCGAGTGGAAAGTACTTTGCTGAAATTGCAACAACAAAAATAGTTTATCATGTTTCATTTATTTCTAAAATCTACATTATTCTCGCGTTCCCAGCTGCAACCAATATGCTCATCAACCTAGCTTTTTGGTTACAGTAGTTAATATCTGTAGGCTCTGCTGAATCAGCTCCCCCTTCATTGCGCTTTGCGCCCGCAAGATAATCAAGATCAACTGATAAGTTCGATTCTTCTTATTAAAATTACTTCTTGGCAGGTGAAAAGACTGTAGATAAAGATAACAGTGTTCTTGGGGACTACTCTTAATTATCTCAAGATCAAAGAAACACTTAATGAAGATAATCCACGCGTCACAAAAATATTTATCATCTTTCGCATGATATATGATAAGGCTATCAAATTGCAGATACAATAAAATACCAAACGAATTTCTGAACATTCATGTGGTTTTTCTTTTTCTCTTTTTGACTTCAAAGCTATCTTATTTCTATCAGCGTTCTTATTCGTGTTAATAGTACAGTAACAGATAGAAAACTATGCCAGGAGAGAAGTACAAAAGACTCTTTCATATTTACTGCCCTAACTCTTTATATAAGAAATGCCAAGCAACTAGTGCGAGAAAAATCCAAAATCAAGAAGCATCAACCTAAATGGAGTAGCAGTAGGTATAATCATAAAGTGAAACAGCTACTACCTGAAGCCATAGACTGAACTACATAGTTTAAGCACAGTCAAGATTCGAGTTCTAAAAATTAAACCTCCATGGTCAGCTAGCAAACTCTAAAAGGACTGGAGATTTATCACATCACTCTGTTCTCAATAAATCAGGTGGTCTATCGTGCCAATTTCAAGGGAAAAATCATACAAGCTAGTCAATATTTCCATCTACTAGAAATCGTATCCATGTTCTCAGTCACGAGACTTTGACATCACCATTGTATACATGATGAGTCAATAGGAAACATTTCTGGCCCCATATCACGAGTCATTAAAGAGCATCTCTTCATCAATCCTCTGCTAGGACCACAAACAAGATTTCCCACTATCCGTAAAGGGCATAAATACTTTGAAAGAGATTAAAGCACATGGAGTCACTTTTTCAGATTTAGGCAACTGTTGTGTTTTGAAACTGTCACTCGAATGGAACTACAACAATTTTAATGCTACCAGTGGTTTTCTCACTTCTTTCAGACCTCAAATGTGGCACGGTGGCACAATGGAGTTTGTTGCACATATCAGTCTCTCAAGGGGAAAATGAATCGGATCCCATCATTCAAGGAGGATTATCATTCATTTAGTCTGCGAAAATGACTTTGGAGTCTCGTGGTCTCCAGATATTTGGACTCTTTATCAAGAAGATGACTACAAGCATTTAACTGAAAAAGTTAGAAGGATATACACCAGTACCCCTCGAGTTCTAACCATCATGGATCGCGTAAGCAAACAGTGAAATTGAGCTTATTTTTGAGTATAGACCACTTGGCCTAAAGTGGTTAATGACTTTCTCAGGTTAACTTACTTCTTGAACCAATGCTCGTGAATGCATAAAGTGCATTCTCAGGTTAACTTACTTCTTGAACCAATGCTCGTGAATGCATAAAGTGCATGGTAAGGAGGGCTACAAATATGGAATCCCGATTCTAATAGACACACACCCCCACCACAATTCCACCTCAAAATCCCACATTTTAATGAAGAAAGCTGGTTTCAAATTCTTTTTATAGCATTCCACCAAGATAGTGACCAGTAGCTAACCATGCAATACTACATTGAATGTAGGCTCTCACATATCAGTAAGCATCAGACTAGAGTAATATTACTGCAAGATTTAATATGTAACATAGAAAATAGCTTTACTAGTCTACTACTAGGAACCATTCTTTAATAGCTTTACTAGTAGTAGCCTTACTAGTAGGAACCACAAATGTGATCACTAGTCTACTACTAGGAACCATTCTCTATTAACCCTTCAATTTTTGTATACACGGTGGGAAGTAGCATTTCATCTACTAGGAACTATTAACATATTCACAACCATTGCATAAATTACAAGTCAAGAAGCATTCCCCTTTGGCAGACAAGTATTTTGCCTCATTTGCGTTTTATAGGATTTCATGGCTAGTAGCCTTACTATTAGGAACCACAGAATGTAATCAATAGTCTACTTCAAGACCATTCTCTATTTTCCCTTTGTCTTTTTCAAAACAATGGTCAATAGCCTTTTCATCTACTAGGAACCATTTTCATATAGTGCCAACAAACTATTGCGCACATATTTTCTTTAATTTGCACCCTATTATAATAACGAATTAAATGGTCAATAGCCTTACTAGTTGGAATCACATAATGTGACCACTAGTCTACTACTAGGAACCATTCTCTGTTAACCCTTCATTATTGTAAAATCGTGGGGAGCAGCATTTTCATTTACTTGGAACTAGAAACATATTCACAGGGACGAAGGTGCAACCTCACCATTGCATAATTTACGAGTCAAGAAGCTTCACCTTTGGCAGACAATTTCTTTGCCTTCATTTGAATGTCATTGGACTAACGTATTTAATGGTTAGCAGCCTTACTATTAGGAATCACAAAATGTGATCAATAGTCTACTACTAGGACCATTCTCTATTTCCCCTTTGTCTTTCTCAAAAAAATGGTCAGTAGCCTTTTCATCTACTAGGAACCATTTACATATTGCGCTGACAAACTATTGCATAATTTTATCTTTGATTTTCATCCTATTATAATAATGAATTAAATGGTCTTACTAGTAGGAATCACAAAATGTGACCACTAGTCTACTACTACGAACCATTCTCTAACCCTTCAATTTTTTGTAAAACCATGGGAAGTAGCATTATCATCTAATCCGAACGATAAACATATGCTCAACGACGAGGGTGCAACTTCACCATTGCATAAATGATTAGTCAATAATAAGCATTCACCTTTGGCAGACCATTATTTCCCCCTCATTTGCATTTTATTGAAACAACGAACTATTGTATAACTGCTGCTTTTCACTTGCACTATGTTCCAGTAATGAATTCAAGGGATAGTTGTCGTACAACAACTATGAATCACAAAATGGGACGAGTAGTTACAACTCTTCTTGCTTTTCCATCTTATTAAAGCCATGGCCAGTAAGCATCAGACTAGAGTAATATTACTGCAAGATTTAATATGTAACAGAGAAAATAGCTTTCTATGGTCAGTAGCCTTACTAGTAGGAACCACAAATGTGATCACTAGTCTACTACTAGGAACCATTCTCTATTAACCCTTCAATTTTTGTAAACACGGCGGGAAGTAGCATTTCTACTAGGAACTATTAACATATTCACAACGACGAGGGTGCAACTTCAGCATTGCATAAATTACAAGTCAAGAAGCATTCCCCTTTGGCAGACCAAGTATTTTGCCTCATTTGTGTTTTATAGGATTTCATGGCTAGTAGCCTTACTATTAGGAACCACATAATGTAATCAATAGTCTACTTCAAGACCATTCTCTATTTTCCATTTGTCTTTTTCAAAACAATGGTCAATAGCCTTTTCATCTATTAGGAACCATTTTCATATAGTGCCAACAAACTATTGCGCACATTTTTTCTTTCATTTGCACCATATTATAATAACGAATTAAATGGTCAATAGCCTTACTAGTAGGAATCACAAAATGTGACCACTAGTCTACTACTAGGAACCATTTTCTGTTAACCCTTCATTTTTGTAAAATCGTGGGAAGCAGCATTTTCATTTACTTGGAACTAGAAACATATTCACAGGGACGAAGGTGCAACCTCACCATTGCATAATTTACGAGTCAAGAAGCTTCACCTTTGGCAGACAATTTCTTTGCCTTCATTTGAATTTCATTGGAATAACGAATTTAATGGTTAGCAGCCTTACTATTAGGAATCACAAAATGTGATCAATAGTCTACTACTAGGACCATTCTCTATTTCCCCTTTGTCTTTCTCAAAAAAAATGGTCAGTAGCCTTTTCATCTACTAGGAACCATTTAAATATTGCACCGACAAACTATTCCATAATTTTATCTTTGATTTTTCATCCTATTACAATAATGAATTAAATGGTCAGTAGTCTTACTAGTAGGAATCACAAAATGTGACCACTAGTCTACTACTAGGAATCATTCTCTACTAACCCTTCAATTTTTGTAAAACCATGGGAAGTAGCATTATCATCAAATCCTAACCATTAACATATGCTCAACGACGAGGGTGCTACTTCACCATTGCATAAATGATGAGTCAATAATAAGCATTCACCTTTGGCAGACCATTATTTCCCCCTGATTTGCATTTTATTGAAACAACTAACTATTGCATAACTGTTTCTTTTCACTTGCGCTCTGTTCCAGTAATGAATTCAAGGGATAGTTGTTGTACCAACTATGAGTCACAGAATAGGACGAGTAGTTACAACCAGGAACCATTCTCTTCTTGTTTTTCCATCTTATTAAAGCCATGGCCAGTAACATTCTCAACTACTAATAACCGTATACTTACTTGTTCTGAGTGAGGAAAATTCTCTCGTGGCCAATATACTTACACTAACTATAACCAGTTATATACATTAACATAACCATGAAAGCATCATCAACCTATACTTAAGCATGTCTAATGTTTTTTCACCAGAATCACATAAACGTACAACCCTAGAATTTGGGCTAATTATTAGGGCTATCCCCTCATATTTCGAAATTTATGCAAACAAACAACCCCTTATAATAATATGCATCGATCCCATTACAGAATCCAAATATAGAGAGGACGCAAAACTTACATCCACAGTGATCTTGAAAATCAATCGCGATCCAAGATTGATTGAACGGCAACGATCAGTTTGCGCATTCCAATTTCGTCGTTCTTGTATAATTATATGAAACCCTAACTCGCAACAATTTGATTGTGGTATAATTGTATGAAACCCTAATTACACAAAGAAAATCCACAGAGATCTTGTGAATCAACGACAACGATCAGTATTTCTACGAAACCCTAAACCGCGACGATCAGATCGTTATCGTATTTTCTTTGAGTAATCGAACTCTGATTGTTGATTCTAATGATGATGATCTAATCTATTTATTCACCCATCTCGCAACGGCTATAATGATCAGAACGGCTATAAAGGCGCTTTTGGATCAGGGCTCTGTTGGGCTTGTTTCTTCTGACTACTGGGCCGTATTTATAATGATGGCCCACCGCCCACCTTAAGATTCTATATTTTACAAGAATATGTGTCTATGTGTTTTTTTTATTATTATTATTATTTATAGTAAAGTGTCAATCCTTTTAAAGATTCTTTTGGACAAACCGCCATATATGTTTAGAAAATTATTCTCACGTTAAATCGGAGAAAAAATACAAAAACAATTTGAAATTATCAGAATTAAACTAGAAATTACACAAAATATAATACTAGAAATGTCAAGGGTATTATTATCACTTAATACAGTAAGTATAGTACAATATATGAACAAGGGGCAATGTACTATTTTATGATATCACAAGGAACAATTCTATCTATTTTCTATTATTTTTCATAATTGGTACCATAAAGTAATTCTGCCAAAAAATTGAGTTATTAACTGTTTAACTTCGCTAAAGAAAAAACAGGCCTTTTGAATTGATAACCAACTTAAGGGAGATGAGAGACCACTTCACTTTTACTACATTGATTAAAAGAAAACAACCAAGTGGAAACAACCATTTACTTGTTGCTCTTTTCGATCATATTGCATGAATAGAGTGGTGTGTAGTGTGTACTCTAAAATAGTAGTTGGACCGTTTAAATCTCCTTCGTCTTAAGACTAGACTTATAGCAGCGATCTTACTATATTTATGGCTCAACCAAACCCGAATTGAAAGAAGATGGTCAGTGAGGTTCACATGAAAAGCCAAAATGAGAAAAAAAGAAGTTTTCTGTTTTCGAATCTAAAGATCTTTCTACGGTAATTCAAAGTTATCGCCTAGATAGCCTCTGCAAGAAATAAAGTTAGGTCTAGGCCGATCATCTATGAAAAAGGAACCTATGGTGTGTGGTGCCTCCTAAAGAAACCAATACGCACGCTATAGTAGTTATTATCCGTAGGCTCTTCGAAAAGTGGCTCAGTCCAGTACTCTTTGCACCAACAAGATCATGTGATAAGTTCCACTTTCTTGTTAAAGAATCAAAACAATACAACACCAGATACGCAAAGAACTTGCTAAAACAGATTATATGTACCCTGAGTACTCTTGGAGGCTGCTCTCAATGTTTTGAAATCACACAGAGACATAAGGAAGATAATCCACGCATCACAAAAATATTAGGGAAATCCCACTATAGTTATCATCTTTCATATGATATATGACAGTCTATAAGATTGCATACACTATAATTTTTTTTAGCATATACTCAAAGACTTTGTGGACATTCACGAGGTTTTTCCTTTTCTGTTTTGACTTCAAATCTTAATTCTATCAAGGCTCTTCTTGTTTACTCCTCTCACTCTTTATATAAGAACTGCCAAGCAACCAGTGAGAAGGGAAAGCCAAAATCAAACCATCAACCTCAATGGAGCAACAGTAAGTATAGTCGTAATAAGAAACAGCTACCACCTGAAGCCATACTCTAGTAATGTTGCAGCACCAGTCAAGATTCCAGTTCTAAAACTAAACTTCCATGATCAGCTTGCACACTCTAAAAAGAGCTGATGAAACACCACAAACTTTGTTCTCAACAGATCAGTTGGTCTATTATGCCAATTTTGAGGGAAAATCAGACAACTAGTCAGTATTTCCATCTGCTACATCCATGTTCTTAACAATGATGCTTCAACATATTTCCCTCTACTTTTCTGCAATAGACAAAAGGTGGGAGCTAATCTCATCAAAATTAGCATGGCACTGCACTTATACATGCACCTCTATGAACTGAAACTCCTAATGTTTCTGCGCATAGCATGTTAATGGGGACAACATTTGCATCTCCTTTTGCCTTTTTTGCTATTATGTATGTTTCTTGATTGTGTTATGTTGCCCAGAGCACGGTGCATTAAGCAAATGGCTGATGTTTTGTGAATTCAAACCGGAAAGTCGGCAGTGTCCTTGTATATTTTGAATTTCGCGAGGAATATAACTACTTAAGATTTCCACCAGTTCAAACAAAAGAAGACAAAGATCATGTCCTATGTACAATAACAATTGCCTACTTACATAAAATCGGAGAAAAGAACGAGCTTGATATATATATATATATATATATATATATATATATATATATATATATAGCAGTGTGATAAATTGATATAATGTTGGCGTTCTAAAATCTCATGTACTTCTGTTTTCTCTTAGTTCTTTCCTCAAGTGGAAAGTACTTTGCTGAAAATGCAACAACAAAAATGGTTTATCATGTTTCATTTATTTCTAAAATCTACATTATACTCACGTTCCCAGCTGCAATCAATATGCTCCTCAACCTAGCTTTCTGGTTACAGTAGTTAATATCTGTAGGCTCTGCTGAATCAGCTCCCTTCATTGCGCTTTGCGCCCGCAAGATAATCAAGATCAACTGATAAGTTCGATTCTTCTTATTAAAATTACTTCTTGGCAGGCGAAAAGACTGTAGATAAAGATAACAGTGTTCTTGAGGACTGCTCTTAATTATCTGAAGATCAAAGAAACACTTAATGAAGATAATCCACGCGTCACAAAAATATTTATCATCTTTCGCATGATATATGATAAGGCTATCAAATTGCAAATACAATAAAATACTCAACGATTTTCTGAACATTCATGTGGTTTTTCTTTTTCTTTTTCTCTTTTTGACTTCAAAGCAATCTTATTTCTATCAGCGCTCTTATTCGTGTTAATAGTACAGTAACAGATAGAAAACTATGCCAGGAGAGAAGTACAAAAGACTCTTTCATATTTACTGCCCTCACTCTTTATATAAGAAATGCCAAGCAACTAGTGAGAGAAAAATCCAAAATCAAGCATCAACCTAAATGGAGTAGCAGTACGTATAATCATAAAGTGAAACAGCTACTGCCTGAAGCCATAGACTGAACTACATAGTTTAAGCACAGTCAAGATTCGAGTTCTAAAAATTAAACCTCCATGGTCAGCTAGCAAACTCTAAAAGGACTGGAGATTTATCACACTCTGTTCTCAATAAATCAGGTGGTCTATCGTGCCAATTTCAAGGGAAAAAATCATACAAGCTAGTCAATGTTTCCATCTACTAGAAATCGTATCCATGTTCTCAGTCACGAGACTTCGACATCACCATTGTATACATGATGAGTCAATAGGAAACATTTCTGGTCCCATATCACGAGTCATTAAAGAGCATCTCTTCATCAATCCTCTGCTAGAACCACAAACAAGATTTCCCACTATCGGTAAAGGGCATAAATACTTTGAAAGAGATTAAAGCACATGGAGTCACTTTTTCAGATTTAGGCAACTGTTGTGTTTTGAAACTGTCACTCGAATGGAACTACAACAATTTTAGTGCTACCGTTGTGTTTTGAAACTGTCACTCGAATGGAACTACAACAATTTTAGTGCTACCAGTGGTTTTCTCACTTCTTTCAGACCTCAAATGTGGCACGGTGGCACAATGGAGTTTGTTGCACATATCAGTCTCTCAAGGGGAAAATGAATCGGATCCCATCATTCAAGGAGGATTATCATTCATTTAGTCTGCGAAAATGACTTTGGAGTCTCGTGGTCTCCAGATATTTGGACTCTTTATCAAGAAGATGACTACAAGCATTTAACTGAAAAAGTTATAAGGATATACACCAGTACCCCTCGAGTCTTAACCATCATGGATCGCGTAAGCAAACAGTGAAATTGAGCTTATTTTTTAGTATAGACCACTTGGCCTAATGACTTTCTCAGGTTAACTTACTTCTTGACCCAATGCTCGTGGATGCATAAAGTGCATGGTAAGGAGGGCTACAAATATGGAATCCCAATTCCTAATAGACACACACCCACCACAATTCCACCTCAAAATCCCACATTTTATTGAAGAAGGCTTATTTCAAATTCTTTTTATAGCATTCCACCAATATAGTGACCAGTAGCTAAACATGCAATACTACATTGAATGTAGGCTTTCGCATATCAGTAAGCATCAGACTAGAGTAATATTACTGCAAGATTTAATATGTAACAGAGAAAATAGCTTTCTATGGTCAGTAGCCTTACTAGTAGGAACCACAAATGTGATCACTAGTCTACTACTAGGAACCATTCTCTATTAACCCTTCAATTTTTGTAAACACGGCGGGAAGTAGCATTTCTACTAGGAACTATTAACATATTCACAACGACGAGGGTGCAACTTCAGCATTGCATAAATTACAAGTCAAGAAGCATTCCCCTTTGGCAGACCAAGTATTTTGCCTCATTTGTGTTTTATAGGATTTCATGGCTAGTAGCCTTACTATTAGGAACCACATAATGTAATCAATAGTCTACTTCAAGACCATTCTCTATTTTCCATTTGTCTTTTTCAAAACAATGGTCAATAGCCTTTTCATCTATTAGGAACCATTTTCATATAGTGCCAACAAACTATTGCGCACATTTTTTCTTTCATTTGCACCATATTATAATAACGAATTAAATGGTCAATAGCCTTACTAGTAGGAATCACAAAATGTGACCACTAGTCTACTACTAGGAACCATTTTCTGTTAACCCTTCATTTTTGTAAAATCGTGGGAAGCAGCATTTTCATTTACTTGGAACTAGAAACATATTCACAGGGACGAAGGTGCAACCTCACCATTGCATAATTTACGAGTCAAGAAGCTTCACCTTTGGCAGACAATTTCTTTGCCTTCATTTGAATTTCATTGGAATAACGAATTTAATGGTTAGCAGCCTTACTATTAGGAATCACAAAATGTGATCAATAGTCTACTACTAGGACCATTCTCTATTTCCACTTTGTCTTTCTCAAAAAAAATGGTCAGTAGCCTTTTCATCTACTAGGAACCATTTAAATATTGCACCGACAAACTATTCCATAATTTATCTTTGATTTTTCATCCTATTACAATAATGAATTAAATGGTCAGTAGTCTTACTAGTAGGAATCACAAAATGTGACCACTAGTCTACTACTAGGAACCATTCTCTACTAACCCTTCAATTTTTGTAAAACCATGGGAAGTAGCATTATCATCAAATCCTAACCATTAACATATGCTCAACGACGAGGGTGCTACTTCACCATTGCATAAATGATGAGTCAATAATAAGCATTCACCTTTGGCAGACCATTATTTCCCCCTGATTTGCATTTTATTGAAACAACTAACTATTGCATAACTGTTTCTTTTCACTTGCGCTCTGTTCCAGTAATGAATTCAAGGGATAGTTGTTGTACCAACTATGAGTCACAGAATAGGACGAGTAGTTACAACCAGGAACCATTCTCTTCTTGTTTTTCCATCTTATTAAAGCCATGGCCAGTAACATTCTCAACTACTAATAACCGTATACTTACTTGTTCTGAGTGAGGAAAATTCTCTCGTGGCCAATATACTTACACTAACTATAACCAGTTATATACATTAACATAAACATGAAAGCATCATCAACCTATACTTAAGCATGTCTAAGGTTTTTTCACCAGAATCACATAAACGTACAACCCTAGAATTTGGGCTAATTATTAGGGCTATCCCCTCATATTTCGAAATTTATGCAAACAAACAACCCCTTATAATAATATGCATCGATCCCATTACAGAATCCAAATATAGAGAGGACGCAAAACTTACATCCACAGTGATCTTGAAAATCAATCGCGATCCAAGATTGATTGAACGGCAACGATCAGTTTGCGCATTCCAATTTCGTCGTTCTTGTATAATTATATGAAACCCTAACTCGCAACAATTTGATTGTGGTATAATTGTATGAAACCCTAATTACTCGTTCGATTACACAAAGAAAATCCACAGAGATCTTGTGAATCAACGACAACGATCAGTATTTCTACGAAACCCTAAACCGCGACGATCAGATCGTTATCGTATTTTCTTTGAGTAATCGAACTCTGATTGTTGATTCTAATGATGATGATCTAATCTATTTATTCACCCATCTCGCAACGGCTATAATGATCAGAACGGCTATAAAGGCGCTTTTGGATCAGGGCTCTGTTGGGCTTGTTTCTTCTGACTACTGGGCCGTATTTATAATGATGGCCCACCGCCCACCTTAAGATTCTATATTTTACAAGAATATGTGTCTATGTGTTTTTTTATTATTATTATTATTTATAGTAAAGTGTCAATCCTTTTAAAGATTCTTTTGGACAAACCGCCATATATGTTTAGAAAATTATTCTCACGTTAAATCGGAGAAAAAATACAAAAACAATTTGAAATTATCAGAATTAAACTAGAAATTACACAAAATATAATACTAGAAATGTCAAGGGTATTATTATCACTTAATACAGTAAGTATAGTACAATATATGAACAAGGGGCAATGTACTATTTTATGATATCACAAGGAACAATTCTATCTATTTTCTATTATTTTTCATAATTGGTACCATAAAGTAATTCTGCCAAAAAATAGAGTTATTAACTGTTTAACTTCGCTAAAGAAAAAACAGGCCTTTTGAATTGATAACCAACCAACCTAAGGGAGATGAGAGACCACTTCACTTTTACTACATTGATTAAAAGAAAACAACCAAGTGGGAACAACCATCTACTTGTTGCTCTTTTCGATCATATTGCATGAAAAGAGTGGTGTGTAGTGTGTACTCTAAAATAGTAGTTGGACCGTTTAAATCTCCTTTGTCTTAAGACTAGACTTATAGCAGCGATCTTAGTATATTTATGGCTCAACCAAACCCGAATTGAAAGAAGATGGTCAGTGAGGTTCACATGAAAAGCCAAAATGAGAGAAAAAAAAGTTTTATATTTTCGAATCTAAAGATCTTTCTACGGTAATTCAAAGTTATCGCCTAGATAGCCTCTGCAAGAAATAAAGTTAGGTCTAAGCCGATCATCTATGAAAAAGGAACCTATGGTGTGTGGTGCCTCCTAAAGAAACTTGTTCTCTAACTTATTTAAGAATTTGCAATATATCCTACATCAGTTTTGCATGTGTTTCCTACAGAATATCTTTTATGCGGTTTTTTGTGAAGTCCCATCTTCTAACAAATCAACATCTTTTATGTTTCAATGGGCTTGTCGTGAAGCTGATGAAGATGAACACCTTCTTGCACGTTCAGTTGATCATGATCTTGATTGGGAGTGTCCGGATGATGATTGGGGTTGAGTTGCTAGGACAGTCAATAATTTGTGTTTTCTAGGCATTTTTTTTGTATCTTGTTTATGCTGATACTTTTTCGGTTGCTTTCGATTGTTGTTTTGGCTCTTTTGAGCCTGTTGGTAATAAAAGCCACTTCCTCCCCCCCCCAAAAAAAGAGAGAGAGAGAGAGCGTTCAAACCCTATGGATCAAACGGAATCTGATATCGCAATTTAAAATAGAGGATTTGGCAATTTACCTCCCTGTGTCATGCTAATTTGGCAAATTACCTCCCTGTGAAAAATAAATAGGCAAATTACCCCATGTGATTTCAACAATTGGCAAATTACCTCCTTATATAGGGAGGTGTAGTTCACTTGCTCAAGTTTGAGAGTGGGAATGGTTTTTTAAGCTAAAAAATGACAATTATAACCTTTATTTCTCAAAAATATGATGTAAATTGTTGGTTTAATATTTTAACTTGTTAAAAAATGCAAAAAATAAAACGAGAAATTTAAAAATAAGTTATGATTTCGTAATATGTATGTTTTATAATATTGTTCTTACTTTTTACTTATAATCTTTTAAAGAAAGGTTATAATCAAATTTGAAATTATAGAAAATAAAATATTAGAAATAACAAGGGTATTTGGGTCATTAAGTATAAAAAATACACTAAAAAAATTTCAGGGAGGTGGTGTGCCAAGTTTTAAAATCACAGGGAGGTAATTTGCCAATTTTCACAAGGAGGTAATTTGCCAATTTGACATAATACAGGGAGGTAAATTGCCAAAAACCCTTTAAAATAATAAGACTCATTGCATAACTCTGGATTATAAATTACAATGCTAACTCCCTTATAGATCAAATAATTAACTAATTATTGACTGGAAAAATTAATCCAATGATATCAAGGAGTCCGAAGTCATTCAGCGTATTAAGAGTTACAACTAATACACAATCTTCTGATTAGAGTATAGATGGCAATTATTAATGAATTGAATTATACATTATTTAAGTTTAACATGCGCAAGGATAGCATTCATAATTGTTCATACTGCAAATTTGTTAAGGTCGATGAGAATAAAACGCATGGCCCATTATTTATTTGAGTACTCTTTCCCAAACTATGGGCTGCGCTTCTAGGAGTGTCCAGTAGTAGGTACATGGGCCGCCGAACTCAGCCCAAGCATGCACTAACCGAAAAAGAATTAGTGCTGAGGTGACAATCCTCGTACCAAACCCATCAATTTGCTCAGAACACAATCTTAAATTGTTTGTAAATATGAATAAGTTTTAGTGAGTGAAACTTGTATGTGTTGGTTGTTTACACTAGTGAAACTTGGACATACTTTAATGCCTAAAAGTGACAATCCATATGTCACAAGCAACTATGTCTTAAAGATTGTACACTTTGCAGCTCCGACCTAATCTCATAGAGTAACTTTATTGAGTATGAACCACATGATATCTTGCAAAAAAACCAGCTGATAAAGAGCTCAATTCTTAATTTAACAGTATTCATTGCTTCAACAAGTTTTTGGCTTTTTACTCTTTGTTTTGAACCTCCACCATGACTTATCCAGTTTCAATTTCATTAATACTTTTAGTCCGAGACTCTTAAACTCATATAGAAAGAGCAACTTTTAAAGACAAGCCAAGTTGGGATGGCAGCAAAAGTTCAAACATACGTAAGATACCGAACTTGAAGTTGCGATAAGCGACTTGAAATTTTGGAAAAGAAAAGTCTCTCTCACAGAAAATTCTTCACTTATTTTGACTTCTTTGTCTATAGCTGCAGTAAGATTATATCACAACTGGCAGCTACACTATGCTATCTAAGAGTAATCACACGTTGCTCATTGGTGTCTGATCTGAAATAGTACAAGAGGACGCTATGAGCAAACGCGATCTCTCTGACCCTCCTGCTCCTGTAGAAAGGACATGGACAATTTGTCGCCCCTCTCAGCCGAACATCGTTTGTATGGCACAAAACCTTTTCCAGAATTACTTTGGTTCTTACTGCTTCCCTGTTGTATCTCTTCATCTTTTAGTCCCTTATGGGGAAAATCTGCAGCATTTTGTGGAGCTATCATTTTGCAATGTGAGGGATAGGGGTAGGCCACACCTTGGTACCAAGTAGACCAAGGCAAAGTGAATATGTTCTCCATATGATGGTAAGCATTGTGCAATAAAAGGTGTGATAAACTGTAAGGAGTTGCACACTGAGAAACAGTTCCAAATTCGACTTGTGAATGCATGTAGTTTGATGCTAAGTTCTGGACAAGGTTATCATGGCTACTTTCAGAATTGTTGCGGACATTGGGTGGGAATGATCGAGAGTTCTCTTCAACTTCTATATACAGTTTCGTAGTATCTCTTTCTACCACTGTCTTCCCAAATAGTTTAATGCTTGGAAAAGGTTCTGCAGCATTTGGAGAACCCGCTAAATACTCCATCTCTCGAGAAAACAATTCAAATTTCTGCAGCGCACAAAAAACCAAAACGAGAAACAAATATCAATCATCGAATCCGCAAAAATTAAAATATCAGCATTTGTGATGAATAGACGAAAACAGTAGGATACTGTGATGGATTTATCTCTAAAAGCTGAAGCAGAAGATCCCATTGGTGAACGAGAACCATCCTTTTCGGCATCAGATATATTAGATGTCATGTATTCCCTGTCATTCTCTGAAAATGATAAGTCAGCAGAGCATTCATCAGTAGCACATGAAGATGCCGACAGGCAGCCATTATGCATCTCGGCAACAATATTAGACAAAAGAGATGCAGGAACGAGATTCTCCCTCCCAGAATCAGGGACAACAGGAGAACTTCTTGTTTCTTGCTGATGTGCATCGAAGTCTTCAGCTTTTGATGAATCAAATACTTTACGAGGGTATGGATGTAAAGGTTTCTTCTTAGGACGAGGAGGAGGGATCTCAACTGGAGTCGAAGATCCACCAACATCGGTATCGAAGTCTCGACTGACCTGGAAGTAAAGGGAAGTTTTTTGGTGGATGGTGAGGATTAATGATCATGAAACTCTTCCTGTTCCCCATACATCAGGGCTCTTAATTTCAATGCAAACATACAATTTTCAGAATAAACAGCTACCTTTGCGAAAAACTTTTGGGCGTGACTCCGGATTTGGATGGCAGTCTTGGTGCCCACGTGTTCTGAACCACAAACACGCAAAAAGAAAAGAAAAAATGAAGTACCGCTAGGACATTATCCTTAGTCAAACAAATTAGAACTGTAAGAAAACCTCTGCTTGTGGTGTCTAATAATCCCATGCAAACTCACCCTCTATCTGGCGCCAAGCACGGCCATGCAGCTTTAGAGCTTCGACAAACTTCTGGTGTTCTTCCTCCGTCCATCTTTCGCGCTGTTTTCTTATGGTATATGGCTTTCTTGTCTAATATAGTGATAACACAATGTCAATTTCTTTGGCTTTGACAAATACTTGACAGGAATAAACATATAAAGAAATGTCATAGAAGGGATTGGTACCCTAAGAGTACAGCCATTTCTATTAAGGGATAACACCTTTGATTCAGCAGCCAATGGCTCCTTCTGTGATCTAACCAGAACATATGCATCCTGACCAGCCCCAGCAGTTTGACCCTGCAGATTATTTAAGGAATGGATTACAAAATATTAAAGTTTTTCACTGCTTTATATGCATCAAAGTAATTACTTCACTCCTATCCTCATCCTGAATCCAAAAATAAAGATCAAGAGTTTCAAATTTTGCAGTTTGCCAGTCGAGAATTATGCAGTTGACCAATCTCCACCACACCACAGAGAGCCTCAACTCACTGCCTTTTTCCAACAATAGCATGCTTATGCCTGTTTTGGCATGATTTCTGAAACCTTCACCCTTTCCGGAAACAAAATAAACGTGTTTGGTTTTCTCTTGTAACTTTTTTTCCGAGAGTGTTGAACATCAATTTTGCTTTGAAAATTAAAAGACAGAGAGAAAACAACCCGTAGTCTATTAAGTCTATGTCGCTATGTGTACTTTTATGAAAAATCTTCATTCATTTTGTTACACATGTTCTCATTCTATTTTGATAATTTTCATTGGCATAAGTACTGACTGGTTTGGGACATTTATGAACTGTAACTATCTTAAAACAAGCCTACTCAAACACGAATTGTAGGTTAAAAAGTTCATGGAAAACAGCTCCAAACACACTTTTCGGATGACACATTTTTCCAGATTCCATATTATTTTTGAAATTCTCAAAAACTTCTCTTTGAAAATGGTTCCAAGTACGTCCTTAGTTTCTTATCAACACAACTTCAACACATATCTTATCATATTAAAATGCTGCAAAGTCCACCTAAACTGGCCCCTAAGCTAATAATACTGCGTCTCTTGAGAAGACAATTCAAATTTCTGCAACGCATGATCAACCAAAATGAGAAACAAATATCAATCAGCGAATCCTCAAAAACTAAAATATCAGTTTTCGTGATTGAGTAAATGGAAATAGTAGGATACCGCGATGGTTTTATCATTAAGGGCTGACGCAGAAGATCGCACTGGTGAACTAGAACCCTCTTTTTCCGCATCAGATGTATTAGATGTCATGCATTCCCTGTCATTCTGTGTGAATAATAAGTCAGGTGAGCATTCATCAGTAGCACACGAAGTTGGCGACAGGCGAGACTTATGCATCTCGGCAACATTACATAAAACGGAAGTTGGAGAGAAATTCGCTCTTTCAGCAACGGAAACATTGGGAGACTTCAATGTTTCTTGCTGATGCGAACCTATGTCCTCAGTTTTAGATGAATCAACTATTTTACGAGGGTAAGGATGTAGAGGTTTCTTCTTAGGACGAGGAGGAGGGATCTCAATTGGAGTCGAAGATCCACCAACATCAGTATCAAACTCCCGACTGACCTGGAAGTAAAGGAAAGTTTTTTGGTGGATGGTGAGTATTAATAATCTTGTAACTTTTTTTGCTCCACATACATCAGGACACTTAATTTCGATGTGAATATACAGTTATCTGAATAAATAGAAACCTTTGCGAAGAACTTTTGGGCGTGACTCCGGATTTGGATGGCAGTCTTGGTGCCCACATGCTCTGAACAACACACACACACATAAAATCAAAAGGAAAAAAAAGTAAGCAAGAGCTATATGCTAGGACATTATTCTCAGTCTAACAAATTAGAACTGTAAGAAAAACTTTTCTTGTGTTGTGTAATAACCCTACGCCAAATGCACCTTCTATCTGGGGCCAAGCACGGCCATACAGCTTCAGAGCTTCGATAAACTTCTGGTGTTCTTCCTCCGTCCATCTTTCTCTCTGTTTTCTTATAGTATACGGCTTTCTCACCTAATAAACACAATGCATTATTTGGCTTTGACAAATTATTGGTAGGAATAGACATATTAAAAAAATGTCATAGAAGGGATTGGTACTTTAAGGTTATAGCCATTTCCATTGACAGGTACGACTTTTGATTCAGCAGCGAATGACTCCATTCGTGCTCTAACCAGATCATAGGCATCCTGGCTAGTGTCAGCAGTTTGATCCTGCAGATCAAAGAACAGATTCAGAAATATTAATGTCTTGAGTGCTGACAAATTCATCAATAACTACTCCACTCGTCTACTATTGCTGAATCCAAAAATAAAGATCAAGAGTTTCAAATATTGTAGTCTGCCTCTCAAGAACTTAGTAGTTGACCAATTTCCTCCACACCACAGAAGAGCCTCAACTCACCCCTCATCTTCCAACATTATGATACTTAGGTTTGCTATTGTTTTCGAAACATTTTCACCCCTTTCGAAAACGAAAAAAAAAACGTGTTTGGTTTCCACTCTCAAAGAGTTTTCGCGAGTTTTGAACTATAAATGTGCTATGAAAATATATTAAAAAAGAACATATAGAAAACAACCTATGAAGTCAATGTGTACTTTATAGTGAGAAATCTGCATTAACATTGTCGCACATGCTCTCGTTCTATTTCTATTGTCATTCTTGGTACATGTACTAAATGTTTGACGGATCTATGATCCGTAAATATCTTGAAACAAGCCTACTTTAACACAGCTCCAAACACACTTTTGCATGACACACAGTTCCTTAGATTTTCAAATTGTTTTACAAATTTACCTCTGAAAACAATTCCAAACAGGCCCTTAGTTTCTTAGTTCCTAGTAATTCCTACGGCTACACATAACAACTTTAACACATAGCTTATCTTATTCAAATGCTGCAAAGTCCACTAAGTCGTTTCCTAAGCTAGCACTATCAAATTGTTCAAAAAGTACATCATAACTCAAGAGACCTTCAAATCTGTTGCAAGAAACTCAACATAACTAACCAATGAATCTGGGATTTTATTACAATACAGATGGCCACAGACCTGAACTCAATCACACATATACTTGAACATCAACTTAAAGCAACAAACTTTCACTCAAAACCTGAATAATGTGAGACAAAGATTATCCCTTTCTTACTTCATAGTAATAATTGTATATAAATGGATCAAGAACTAAACGGATATATAACTAATTGACATAAAAGCAAGCAGAAAAAAAAAAAGAAACTTTGAAGAAAATGCATAACTTAGCTTCAGCAACCATAGCTCCAAGAAGGCTCCCACAGTTATCAAACACTCTAAAAAGGGTGTAAGAAAAATATGAGAATCTATTATTATTTTTGTTAGAGAGTGAATGGTGCCACGTGGACAACTGTGGACTGTTTTTGACCAGTAATTCATTTTTGTGTAATAAAATAATGATGGAAAGCTCGAGAAAGGTCAAGGCAGTGGAAGTTTTTGTGGCTGAAATTAAGTGGGTCCATGCCACGTGTCCGTCGCCCTGTCTTCTATTTTTTTTTCCTTAACTTTACAACCACTACCTAAATTTCTATACCGGTATTTTTTCATTATTGGGAGATTTTCATATTTTAGGTCTTTCATATTTAAATATTCAAAAATAGCGTGATTGATAGTTAGTTACGAGTTAAATGTAAGGATAATAATTTAATGGGTTAACTGTAGCAAACCTCCCAATCTATGGGGTTGTAATACTTTGTGCAATTTGCTCCCGGTGTTAAATCTGACGACAAGAACTTAGAAACGTGTTCAAGATGAACGGTTGATCAAGCAAATCCCACAAAAATTAATAGATTTGGGGGCTTTTTGCATATTTTCATAGGTTAGGGGGCAAAGTTCTACAAGCCCAATTGATAGGGGGTTTGCTGCAATTAACCCTAATTTAATTTCTACTTTCTTTTTTGAAGGTAATTGAATTTTCTACTTGAAAGTGAAAATTTGTTTTAAGTTGTTGATTCATTTAAATAATTTATATATTTATTTAGCTTGGATATATAAATATTCAACTACATCGTGAGTTTTTTCTTGTACTCTTAAATAATGCTGGTTCATGCAGCAACTTTATGTTTACAAATTTTTTTTCTATAATATTTTCAGACGGTTGAAGTTTTTTAGATTTATTGAGTAAGATGAGAAGATAGTGAAAATCGACATTTTTTGATGATAAGATGAAGTTTCAATTCCATTTGCTTATTTTTAAAGTTTGTACACACTAGTTAATTTAACCAATTTTACTTGCTTCCACAACTATTTGGCCTTTAAATCTTGTTTTGGGCCTCCACCACGAGTATTCCCGAGACTTGAAAAAACTCATATAAAGAGCAGCTTTGAAGGGCAAAACAATCTTGGATGGCACCAAATGTTCAAACATATGTAAGACACTGAACTTTGAAGTTGCAATATGAAACTTAAAATTTGGAAAACAATATCTCTCAGTTGCATGGCAAATTACTCACTTATTTCGACTTCTATGTCGACAGCTGCAGTAAGATAATCACAATTGGCAGCTGAACTTAATAAAGATTTGCTTCACTATTCTAGCCAAGTCAATATGTCGTCGGGTTAAATATGTGCTGGTTCAGGAAGCATCTGCATTTGCTCAAAAATTAAGACCAATCTTCTTTGTGCGAATAGAACTAAATGTAATCACGCGTCGCTTATTAGTGTCTGAAAATGTACTAGAGGATGCTATGAGCAAACACGAGCTCTCTGACCCTCCTGCTCCTGTAGAAAAGACACAGACGATTTGTCTTCCTTCTTGGCCAAACATCGTTTGTATGGCACAAAACCTTTTCCAGAACTACGAGGATTATTTTGGTTCTCGCTGCTTCCGTGTTGTATCTCTTCATGTTTTAGTCCTTTAAGGGGAAAATCTGCAGCATTTTGTGGAGCTGCCATTTTGCAAGATGAGGGATAGGGGTAGGCCACACCTTGGTACCAAGTAGACCAAGGGATAGGGACTATATTCTCCATGTGACTATACGCATTGTGCAATAAAGGGTGCGGTAAACTGTAAGGGGTTGCACACTCAGAGATAGATCCAAAATCGACTTGTGAATATGAGTAGTTTGAAGCTAAGTTCTGAACAAGGTCGCCATCACCACGTTCAGAACTATTGATGACATTGGGTGGCAATGATTCAGAGTTCTCTTCAACTTCTATATACAGTTTCATAGTATCTTTTACTACCACAGTCTTCCCAAATATTTTAATGCTTGCAAAAGGTTCTGCAGCATTCGGAGAACCCATTGCTGCAGAATCCAACAAATACTCCGTCTCTTGAGGAAACAATTCGAATTTCTGCAGTGCATGAAAAACAAAACGAGAAACAAAATCAACAATCGCAAGAATTAAAATATCAGACTTTTAAACGAATAGATGGAAATAGTAGGATACCATGATTGATTTATCGTTAAGGGCCGACACAGGAGGTCCCTTTGGTGAACGAAAACCATCTTTTTCCACATCAGATATATTAGATGTGACGTATTCCCTGTCATTCTCGGTGAATAATAAGTCAGCAGAGCATTCATCAGTAGCACACGAACTTGGTGACAGGCGGGAATCATGCATCTCGGCAACATCAGATAAAACTGAAGTTGGAGAGCAATTCGCACTCTCAGGGACATCGGCAGGATTTGATGTTTCTTGATGATATGAACCGATGTCTTCAGTTTTAGATGAATCAGCTATTTTACGAGGGTAAGGATGTAGAGGTTTCTTCTTGGGACGAGGAGGAGGGATCTCAATGGAAGTCGAAGATCCACCAACATCAGTACTAAATTCCCGACTGACCTGGAAGTAAAGGAAAGTTTTCCGTGGATAATGAGGATTAATCATTGTGAAACTCTTTTTCCTCCCCATACATCAGGGCAGTTAATTTCGATGTAAACATACAATTATCTGAATATATAGCAACCTTAGCAAAAAACTTTTGAGCATGGCTCCGGATTTGGATGGCAGTCTTGGTGCCCACGTGTTCTGAACAACACCACCAAAAGATTAACGTAAGAGAGCTATACAATGACAAGACTCTCAATCAGAATTTCGACTCTTCCTAGTGTCGAGCAATATTATACCAAACAAACCTTCTATCTGTCGCCAAGCACGGCCATACAGCTTCAGAGCCTCGACAAACTTCTCGTGTTCTTCCTCAGTCCATCTTTCTCTCTGTTTTCTTATGGTATAGGGCTTTCTAACCTAGTAATTAATCAACATCACCATGTTACATGGCTTTCGACATATAGCATGAAAATGCATTCTATTTGGTATGCAATAAACATATGACAAATGTCACAGAAGCGACAGATACCTTTAAATTACAACCATTTCCATCAAGGGATTGTGATCTAATCAGAGCACAGGCATCCTGGTTAGTGCCTGCAGTTTGATCCTGAAGATCAACAGAACAACACATTATATCCAGTTTGGATCAATCTCAGTGGAACTCCTCTTTTATTTCGACAAAGAAAATAATCAGTAGAGCCTTGATCAAAATAACTACTATTACTATCTCACTTCCTCCCAAATTCACATAATCACTAACAATACAAAGTCGTAATCACTAACAATATAGAAAACATAACTTCTTCAAATGAAGCTAAGTTCACTACATTTATGTCTTAAGCCAACTGCTGTAACAGGACATTACAAAAACTGAGGAAAAAGTGGCCATAGCATAGCAACTTAGAGAAACTCAAAAGTCCTCACATTTCTTGCAAAAAGCACACAAAAAAATAACTAACATTCTGAATTAGTTTTTTTTCTAAGCATAATAAAGCTTAAAGAACTCAATTCAAGAACATATTTACTAAAAGCAACAGAATAGCACAAAGATTCTCTTTTTATTCATACTTCATAAATATGATTTGCAATTCTACAAACTGCTCATTTCAATATAAACACAAACACAGATCAAGAACTAAAAGTTCATAACAGCTCCAAGAACTGTTAATGCATAAGAAAGACAAAAACTTTAAACAATACCTTAGCTTCAGCAACCATAGCTGCAAGAGTGTTCTGTTCACACACTTATCAAAAACACTTTGAGAAAATGGTGCAAGAAAAAAATATGGGAATCAAATATATTTTATATAGTGATGAAAAAGAGAGATGAAGAGATCTTAAAAGAGTTGAGTGGATGGTGAACAGGGGTTGCCACGTAGGACAAAGATGGACTGTTTTTTGTCACCAATAAAATCATTTTTTTTTTGTTGTAATAAAATAAAATATTGTGACAGAAAACTCGAGAAGGTAGGAAGAGAGGATCTTGGCAGTGGCTGTTTTTGTGGCTGGAAATTAAATGGGTCCGTGCCACGTGTCCTCCTGTGCCCTGTCTTCCAATCTCTCTCTCTCTCTCTGCTGGAAAATAACTTTTTTTTTTTTTTCTTTTCGTTGATATGAAATTCACCAATTTATTTATTGATAAAAACAAAATGATAAAAGGAAATTTTCATGAATATGTTCATATTTAGTAGAACCAAGAAAGCCACACAACCTTCAATTTCTATTTAAATGGCGAAAGCAAGTGTTAACCAAATGAAAATTTCATTATGCATAAAAGAAATAATGAAAGTTTCATTTAGTGATTTGTAAGCGTTCATCCTATTTTTTTGCACTAACTCGAAATGTTTAGTATTAAGAAAATTTTGTTGAGTAATATAGTTTGTTCTAACTCAATAAGTTTTGTATTCCTACGAAATATTTTATAAGTTACTCAGGAGGTAGACGGGTTTTGACCAAGAAGGCATCCTTATAGAAAGGCAAAAAGTCAATCTTGTATGAACGTAAATATAAGTCTTTGATCCATGAAAATATGAACAAAATTCATCATTTAGTGGCAAAGAGAGATTACAAAAAGTTACACATACGCCATTTCTTTTGTCCAAGAAATTATTTATGTATAAAGGCATAAAAATGTTAGAGTGAGAAAAAAGTTGATCTTAGACATTGGTTGTACCACGTCAATGATTGAGTAGTTGTTTAAAATAATTTTTTACGGGCCCATATATTTCTTAAAGCAAATATGTTTTTTTTTTTTTTAATTTAAATACTTCTTTTGTTTTTTGCCTTATCATTTATGAATAGTTATTAAATTTCATGCATTGTGATTAATTATGAAACTTGTATTTCAATTTATTCGAAAGCTATGACAGCGTAAAATCTATATTGAACTATTTCATTCAATCCAACTGAATTGAATTTCAATTATTACAATCATCATATAGCCTTGCCCTTCTAGATTATAGAACACTTGTTTGATGCTTCGTGGACGATATTGAACCAATTGCTTAGTCACAAGTCCCAAACTCCCATTGGTCACGGGAGGATAAACAATTTTTTAATAATTTCATAAATGGCAGGTATGGCTTCAAGATTTTGATTGCTTAGGTAAAAAGTTCATTCCATGTTTCAAGTTTGTGGCTCCAAATAAATCTGGGAATATCTGCCTAATCTTATGCTTTTGACCATGTAATGAATTAAAAGATGGCCACTTATAGAATCTTTTGCCTAATCAGTTTCCATATTTTTTTTTGTTAATTAGCATTAGTATTTCTTCTTCAAGTATTATCTAATTGCAGAAAATTTCATTAAAATCTGAATATTCGCAAAGATACCCCAATTTCAAAAACCAGTAAATATAGAAAAGCCTTCATGTAATTATTCAGAACATATTAGAGGAATATATTTCCATTTCCAAGTTATAATACTCTATATGTAAATACTAAATACTAAATACTCAATCTTAATTTTCCTTTTTTTTTCAAATAATAAAAGACGGGAGAAAGCACGTGATGCTATATTGTTTTCAGGCTTAATTTCGTCAGAATATTCAATGTGAGATTTGTGGTTCAGAACTAAACAACCTTTAAACAAATAATATATTCATCTCGAACGGATACAAGGTAGGTGAAGTGTAAAGATAAGTAAAAACTAAAAAAGACACATCAAAACAGTTTCTGACAAACTATTATCTTTCTTAAATAATAGGAAAGTATTTTCCATAAAAAAAAAAATAATAGGAAAGTATTTCATCTACATCCTCAGAACTGTGATCTAATTACACAAACTCTCTCTAAATCTGAAAAAGTACCCCAATACCTATGAAGCTCTGAAAACGTCATAAGTAAAATAAAAGGATACTCAATCTTTTTCAAACTTCAAAGATGTTTCCGAAATAATTCAGACTTGAGGAGAACCTATTTATAATTTTTTTTTTCAAACCCAAGAGGCGCTTACATAACTTTCCCCAAACAATAAAAGAAGTTTTTGTAATTAGACTGAACTTCACAAATATAAATATATATACTAGCTCGTAAATAATACTTGAACAAATCATTAACAAGCATTAACGAACATGCATGGTCTATTTTTATTTTATTTTTGATAGGACATGCATGGTCTATTAGCCTGGTCTATATAAGTTTTACCTCCTTTTCTATCAAAACTTTGAAAAGATGAGAAATTGAGACGCACATGCCCTGTACAGGGTATACAACTCATCTTATCTGCATTGTTAAAAACTTAAAATCCAACTGAAACACCAATGATAGATACAGATTCAGCGGATATCAAAATTTCCGTATCCATCGTTTCTAGCTATAAGTGCTATTAGTGTTACACGTAGGACAAAAAGCGAAGAACCAGCCTTGACAAAGTTCTATTGTTGAGTTAACACCATTGAACTCCAGGATGCTTTCTGTAATAAGCCAGCTGCAGGTTGTAATTCTTATCATTGCCATCAGTCTATCCAAGCTCATAGCGACAGAGATGTGCAAACTCTGAAAATGCAGATGCATGCCATGCCATTCTCTCCCCCACGAACCCTGTTATCGGTTATAAGCATCATTCGCTGTTATCACTACGCTGCAATCAAGAAGCATAAGAGGAACAGAAAAGAGCAAATGAGAATAATCGATGAAAAAGCTTATAATCTCATGATTCAGTTATATTCGGGTAAGTTAAACTCGGACCGAATGCTATACTCCAATATGAAGTTCGACTGCTTGTTGGTTTATCCTAAGTCCAACCAAAGTAAAGAATAAATATACAAAAGAACGGAAGAAAAAAAAAAATAACCCAGTGACGAGGATATACACAATTGCGGAGCTTACCACTGACAAAAATTTACTCAATTGCGGAGCTTAGGCAGGTTTATATAGATAACTTTTTCTAGATGAAACCAGATGAGACAGCAAATTATGAAGTTTTACAATTCGTTTGCTGACATAAGGCTGTAAGGATAAACACAATTGTGGAGCTTCCCATTGACAAAAATTTACTCAATTGCGAAGCTTAGGCAGATTAATATGGATGACTTTTTCTTGATGAAATCATATAAAACATTATGAAGTTTTACCATTCGTTTGCTGACATAAGGCTGTAATGGCGTGGAACTCTCTGATTGGTTATTATCCTTCAGGGACGATGAATTTTCTATCTGAAATTCTTTTTTAGATTCTTTTCTTGTACCAGATTGCCAAACCCTGCCAAAATTAGGGAGCCAATTGGCGTCATATTTGTTATTCACAGGCTCCCCTCTCCTCTCCAATTCCAACTCAAGCTTTCTTCTCTCTGCCCAAGCAGCTCCAACACGTTTTGGGTTCAGTTTTGAGGACTTTCCTGCTTTATAAGGAAAAGATTTACTCAATTCTGGCTTATGAGTACTATTGAGTTGACTTTTGTCAGCTGCATCAAACCAAGGCGGAGGTGCTCCGGTGTGAACATTTCCTTCAATTGCTTGTTGAGAAGTATGAGAAATTTGGGTGAGGTTTGACAAACCTGTGAGGAAAAAGTACAGAGATGAAATATGAATTAATGCATTCACAAAAGACATAGAAGAGCTTATATTATAATACTAAGCAAACGAGATTTAATCACCGACCAGGACATGATTGCATACATCATAAAGCACAATATCTCAAATACAGAAATATGCATACAATAGATTCAGAGGCCAACCACATGAAAACTACATAATAAAAACAAAAGCAAAGTAACAGATTACCCCCAGGTCGGCTCCCTCCATTAGCTATTCTTACTCCTGAATTTACCTGTTCAAAGTTAAAATATTCAGTATTTCTCAAACAACAAGGAAAAGACTGAAACTCCCGCAGCACAAATAGTAGACAATGAGGCAATGATAGCAAGTTATATATTTTTGGTTCATCATGCTTAAGCAGTTTCCAGTTGAGTGCCTATGCATGTTAGATGGTGCTTGCCTCCTTGCTCTCTGTCTATTAACATCCTATGTCGAAACTTGCTAAATACTTCCTTGCTTGTTCGCATTCAATCAAATGCCAGAGGCAGGGCTTGCCTCATTAAACACATTAAGTTGTCACACACCACTGAAAGATTGAAATGCTACCCGCAAAGGTATAAGCCTTAACACTGCTGCAAAGAGTTTTCACAGAAACATACTACTCAATGTATGTCGACACAGTTGCCATAATCCTTTTCAACTGGTAACCAGCCAAAAATTAAAGAGGAATCCAATACTACAAGCGATAAGAGTCGCCAAAATACAATAAAAGAAGAAGCATAGTTCACTAAGGTAACACTGACTGCAAGACCTAGTGTGAGCAAAGGTCCAAGAAGTTCTAACATGACGAATAGCAAACTTCAGCAAGAATATATTCATTTTGTTACTTAAGAGTAACCACAACCAGATCTCCATCAGAAAGCAAAAAAGAAAAAGTAGGTTTCCTTAAACAGTGAACTTACAGCTCCATTGCTAGTGTAGGCGCAGGGTGAACATACTGAAGCAAGAGAGTTGATGGAAAATCCATCCACACAATCTAGTAGGAATATAAGCATACAGATTAGAAGACTATCTCAAGTCTTGACGCAAATGTTTGACCATATAATAAAATGAACAATTATGTAATGCAAACCTGTTGAAGTCTTTAAGTACTCAGCTTTTCCTACTCGTGAGTCCCCAGGTACATTAAGCGACGAAGAACCAGCCTCTGGGCCAGAAGATAATACGGAAAATGATACCTGAACTCTCTCATTCGTATAGCTTTGTAAAGGAGCAACACTATTCGTGGTGATAAATTCAAGAGAAGTTACATTATTTTTATGAAAACTATTAACATTGTCAGCATTGAGTTCATTGTGGATATTATTCAATGGTCCAACCGCAGCTCCAACTGCTTCGACTTTTGCAGCCTCGACCTTCAACGCCTTGCACTTTTTCTCCCACTACAATCATAATTAAAGAAAGAGAGTTAATGTTACATTTCAAGCTACACTAATAAATTACAGAACAAGTGCAGTAATAAAACTAACACAATGAAATCCTACATGAATTGACAGAGATAGTTAAAAGAGCATATATTTTTCCACTGAAAAATACTGTAACTACCCATTTTTCTTTGCAAATAGAAGAGTCTAAAAGATAATGCAATTACTCAAGGATCATACAAGTTAAACTAGACATCTCAGAGAGTCGTGTACAAGACGCAAAGAGCCTAGAGCGATCATACACGTTAAATTAGACATCTTACATTGCGAAGTATGTACAAGACACAAAGAGCCTGGAAAGTGTTCAAGTCGGGATGGCATGTCAAATTTGCTAGCCATAATATATAGCCCGCGGAGGGTAAGAAGCGGTAGAGAAAAGGGTACAGGAGAACTATACAAAATAACCCAGAGGAATCACAACTTACGTTCCACAAAAAATTCCAGTAGGTAGAAACCTACGGCAAGAGGCAAACAAAACTGAAACGTATTACAGCTCCTGATTGCAAGTAATTTAAACATTCCTGCAGTATGGTTCTGGACCTGTCTCTGCATTCCTTCAGTTCCATTTTGAGATATTTTCTCATTAGTAGAAGGGGCTCAAAGGGCAGTTATACATGTGCAAACAGTCAGCTTTTGCAATTCATATCCAGAGTTTACAAGTCTTGCCCAACACACTAACTAGCCAAAAGGGAAAGTTACACTATACTAAATGCCTATAATCAGAATGAAAGTTTTTACAGAAGAGGACACTAAACTAGCCGATGGTTGCACCAAACAAATAACAAACTCCCTGCAGCTTCCAAATAACAGATGTCAATATTCATCATCTTCTAATCAACAATTCCACCTCGTTTCATCCTTATTTCATATTCTACTCTTGCAGCAGCTACTATGCTATCTCAACGTAGATTCCAGGAACCAAACAGAAACCTAGACGTTGCAATCTTTATAACTAGCTAGGACTTACAAACACATATATGAGAAAACGAATATACAGTAGATGCACACAAATTATGGAGCTAATAAAATTGAATTTTCAGAATTACCTTAGCAAAATCCACCTCCGTAATCCTAAACACATCAACACGGTCCATTCCACCTCCATGTTTCCACATGAAACTCTTCACTCTCTTCTGATGCTCCACGCTGGCCAAATGCGCAATAGCGTCCCCACTGAAAAACATCTTCAAACACTAAATAACAACATTATCATAACAGCACAAGTTCAAATCAACGCCACAGGCGACAACTACAACACTTCAAGTTAACTCAAATTACGTGAAGGACACATCATTCTCGACTTACTGACCAAGCGAAAGGACTATCGAGCTCGACAATCTCGCAACTACAGAACACACACCACATTCGATTCTCGTCCGCGTGCTCGGGCCGTAGAACAGTAGGTGTTTTGAGAAGCAATTTGACGCCGTTAAGCTTGGACTGGAACCGCGAGAGGACTGCGGAGAGTGCGGCTTTGTGTTTGGGGAAGTAATTGTGGCGTCGGCCTTGGTTGTGGTTCAATCGGCAAATCTCGCAGTACTCGAACTCTCGATCTTCGCCGTTGATCTTCTTTTTCTTCTTCTCGTTCATGATCATAGTTAGGGTTAGGGCTCCGATACGAATACCTAAGAGATTATTGATTGATTGATTGTCGATAATTGAAACGGTAAGTTCCTCACGGAGTACGGTGTGGCGCCGGCGCCGCCGTTCACGGCGGAATTTAATCGCTGCCGGTGAGTTTCAATTGAGAGCTGATGACTTGGATAAATTCAGGTTGTATAAATTTCTGAAATTGGTTCTTTTTTCAAAGTAATCGCGTTTTAACCCTCATTGAGATTGAGTAGTCTTATAAACATTACACTTAAAAACAACAAACTAAAAAATCAATATTTAAGAGTAAATTGCAAAACTATTTTGCATTAATTTTTATTGGTTTATATCTCCACAAGTAATTGTTTTAAGCAATCATATAAAAACAATTGAGATTCGTAGCATTGACAATACCTCTTTAGTGTGCTCCTTTAACAATTGATAATATTTAAGAATAAAATATATTATTTTGGTTGAATGTTAGAATATTGTGAATCCTTTAATATATTTTTTTATTTTTAACTTTATTATAGCACATATTATATTTTTTACATATCAAAAAGTAAACAACTTTTGTTGAAAATCTAGACACATTTCATTCTGGACAATATTGATCCATAGTGCATCAAATAAATACGATAAAACTAGAATTTTACTATCGATTTAAGTTCCAGTATGTACGTTGATGTGTGTTACTACTTACAAGTCTGTTATACTTTCCAAGAGTACAGAAGGAGTTTTACTAGTTCAAATGTGGGGGAATCATGATGGGGAAAATGACGATTAGTTTTGATAGAAAGTTGACAACACATGTGCTTGACCTTGTGGGATGGTTTATAATGGAGTTGTCATTGTGAGTTTCGGGTGGATTGAATCAAGTTGGGGCTCGTTAGATCCTTTGTCAAGGGCTTGGTATGTAGGCTAACGGGGTTAGTAGGGTTTGATTAAGGGCTCTTATATCGATATTTTTGAATCCTTGTGCATTGTATATGACGACGATACCAATGATGTTGGAGGTGCTCAGTCTTCGCATCATGTTACCTTTTGGCATTCTAAAGGTCAAAAGTATTAGGGTCCTCGTACCTCAATGTCAAAAGCACTAGACTATCCTTGTAGGGTCGTATAGTCTGATTCTGATTACCTTATTAAATGATAATAGGTTATAAATATATGTACCAACTTACCCATGTAATTGGGTAGGCTAAGACATCTTTACAGCTATTAGATTCTAGTTAAGCTTAGCTAAAGAGTTTTTCAATCACAATTGAAATATGTGTAGGAATCCCCTTTTCTATAAGTTCCTACTCTTATACACGCTTCATTTGTATTTTGAATAGACAACAAAGCGTACAAAGGTCACCATAGGAGTGATCAATCAACATTCAACGTTTTTCCATTTGAGAAGGGATGGTTGTTTCATTCACTACAACTAACTGATCTTAGTTAAATTAGTTGGAGTCAAAACAAGGTTCGCGAAGTCGATGCATTCATGGTGTCAGCAGATAAATCCCCTTCTTTAGACTCATGGGTCAGAGAACTTAGAGCTTGAAAAGGGTTATTAACAAACTTTCTTTTGTAGTCAATTTATTAGTAGTTCGCCTTCGGAGCTTTACTTTATGATTTGACTTTCAAAAGAACAACGGTTTATCATATTTTGCAACATAAATTAGGCTTGAATTTGAAAATGTCTTTTCCAAGTATAAATAGTCGTGCTATACTTAGTCTATAAGGGTAGGATCGAGTCAAGTTTAACTAGATTGGGTCCATATCAAGTATGGTATGAGTATAAACAAATTTCTTAAAGATGCTCACAAGGTTAGGGTCGTGTAGAATAAGACAATACCCATTAACCACCTATACATTTCACCATTTTGTTTCTAAAAAACTACTAAGAAATACTTCTTATATATATTCTACCGCTAATAACGACATTATCTTTCTTATTTTTACAATCAAGACATCAAACCTTTTCCACCCAACAATTTTTATTTATATTTCATTGGAGTGAATATCATTTTGATAAATCCTTAATATTTTAGGTGTAAGCTTCACAGCCGCTATGTTTCACCTTCCATCTTCACCACCCTTTTTTACCACCTAAAACATCGCCACATAGTTCATCACCACCTTAACGCCATTAACATCTAACATCTTAGCAACTACATAGTTCATCACCACCTTAACGCCACTAACATATAACATGTTAGCAAATGAGGTGTCTAAATCATACCACCATCACCATCTTTTCCTTTCTCAGTAACTAAGCAAAAATTACAAAATCCAATACAGGTCATCAAAAGAAAGAAGACTTGACTTTCATCTTCTCCACGTTTTTCACTCCTACGAAATTCAAAAAACCCACTCTAAACTATGAACACCGCAAAAGAACTACGAACGACTTGATTTCTTGGGAGATATGTAGGAAGCTTGAACCTTTTCCAAGTCTCGTGTTATGGAGTATTTTCAATATATAAATACTTTTGTTGTGCGAGGTTAATAGATTGTTTTCGTTAATAATTCCCAAAGTATAATGTCTATCTTTTGGACCCGCCTTTAAAGCACAAATTCATCCCTCGTTGGAGCTTTAGTGATATTGAAGAAAATTATAAAAAGAACGCTACGAGATAGTGCAGAAAATATCTTGTTTGTTATGACAAAATGACAAATGTCATAGTGAAAGAATACAAAAATGATCTTCACTAGTATATCACACAAATAATCAAATTTTTACATAAACCATCTACTACAATCTTAGCGACTAAGCAGCCTTTGACAAACGAAGGAAAAAACACTAAGCTACAAATTGTCATATACTATTTTGAACACCAAACAAGTTTCAAATTTTCATTTAGGGGTCCATTTTCAAATTCATCTCCTCTTAAACTAAACCCCCAAAACCCCCCCATTTTCTCTCACTTCACACAGTAGTAATGTTAATCTCCGCCGCAATCGAACGCTCACTCTTCAAGGACAAAGACGGCGCCGGCGCCGGCGCCGGAACAATCATCAAAAACCGATTCCTAAGCTTCTTAATCTGGCAAACCCTACAATCAACCCTCATTCTCCTCCTGCTCAAAACCCTATTTCTCTCTCCTTTCACCAACAAACCTCTCACTCCCACTCTCCTCTCGATTGTCTCGTTCATTTGCTTCCACTTTAGCCTCATTGTGTTCTCCGTTTCGCTCTTCTTCGTATCGTCGCCTCACCCTTTGCCGTTTGCCACGTTGTTGGAGATATTGCTTTCGTTTGTACGATTGGTGTTCGTGTCGGGTGGAGGGGGAGGTGGTGATGGTGATGGGGGTTTGGTGAGGAGGAAGGTGAGGGTGTCGTTGGGGTTCGCGTTGTTTGTTAGCGTTTGTGCGGTGGTTGGGGCGGTTTCGGTGGCTTGCGTTTGCTGGGCTTGTAATGCTGGGGGTGGTTTGGGGTTGTTGGGGTTTAGGGGTTTTGTCGTGGGAGTGTTTTATGGGCTGCATTACGTGTGGAAGCGGCGGTGGGTTTTGCACTTCCCGATTATTCAGGTGAATTGAGTTTATATGGTGTTCTTCTTTTAGTAGTTAGTGACTATATTTAAGTGCTATGTTTTAAATTGATATGTAGAGTGTTAGCTTGAGAATAGGGAGTTGCTTTACCAATACATTTTGTATGAAAATTGTGACAGGGATTCTATATGACGTCGAAGAATCAGTAGTTTGACAGTTATTAGATTTTAACGAGTTCATTTGGAATTTCTTGATGATGTAGTAGACATTGCAAAACATACAACAATTTGAGAATAGAGGATATTTTGAAAATATATGGTTGATAATATTTTACAGAGTATGACCTGATGAAGAGAAGGAGAAACATCTATAATTCATGGCATTTTAATGTTGTCATCACTACAACTCTGAGATGTGATTTGTAGGGGCAGTATCTGATTTAACGAACTTTTTGTGTTTGACGTATTAGCTAATTCAGAATTGTAATGATCTATCATCTATCTGTGTTAGTTTAATAAAGTGAACAAAGAAAAAGTCAATTAACTGAAACAGAACAGTAACTAGAAAAAGAACCTACTCTCCGGCTCGATTAGTGGCAGTGAGATAAAACTTAGATTGTTTAGTGAAATTACAATCCATGCTGATCTTGTAGAGATTATTGTAGGTTAGTGATTAATGTTTACAGAGAAAAGTGTTTGTTTCATGTGATGTGCTGACCCCGAATATTTGTCTCAATCAGCGTCCTCCTTTCTTCAGCTTCAAGATGGGTCTTCCCTTAGCTGTCGGACAGGCTTTGAAGTTGTCAGCAGCTGGTTACTTATTATCAGGGGTATTGGCATTTTTCCTGCCTTTCGAGTCCAGAAGTCAAGGTTCAGCAAGAAGCTTTATTGTCGAGCAAATGACTCTCTGTATTGGCATTTTTGGAGTGATTCTTTGTTGGGAGTTGAATCATCACTTACACCAGGTTTCTTTTTTCTACTAGTTTATGCTGCTACTGTTACCTGTTCCTCTTTAACATTTTCAGTCATTCATAACTTTTTCATGGTGGCTGTTGTTGTTCATCTTGAGTTTCTAATTTTGTTATTAATCTGTGTGACCTTGAAACTTCATTGTGACTCTGTAGGTGCTGCAGACTAAGAGGTTTGTATTTGCACCTCCAAAAGGATCAGCTGCAGCAGAAACAAATCCAAGTGAGCCGCTTCTGGCAACACTAGAGGAAAGCACTCCAAAGTCGCTTCTGCAGTATCTTGCTTATCTTGATCTCTGTATGGTTTGTGAGATCAACGTTGATACATGGCGCCGAGCTGCACTTTTTGAGGAGAGTGGTGAGACCTATAAAAGAGTTATAGCTTCATGCCTTGGGCCTCTGGACCAGTTTACTAAAAAACTTGCTGAAGGTCTAGAGAGCTCATCAGCCGAAAACTCGATGCAGTTGTCTTACCAGTTAAAATCACCAACAGAGCGGCTTGCAGTTTTGAAACTTTATGAATCTTTTTATGACTCCCAGGTACAATTTCTGTGTTTCCAACGGTGCCCTTTGTTACGTCATCGATAGATAGTTTTACATTTAAGAGTTTTATCATGAAACAAGACTATTGACTTCTCCATTTATAGTTAAAAGTAATCGATCAACTGTTCAGAAATCTCTATTAAGGTCTCATTTTCACATTTCTTGGGCTTTCTCTTCGCATGATTTAGGAATTGATATGTTTAGCTTCACTTACTTCGTAAAGTGCTACCATCTCATTTCTCTAACTGCAATTTGGTATTGTTTCATAATCTATAATATTTAGGTGTTTGATTTCTCCATAACATTTTGTTGTTTGCCCTTATTTCTTGCAAACTATTAGAACTGATTGTATTTCATATGATGTGCCATACCAGCAGAATCTCCTCACTTAGTGATACCAAACTGTATTTCTCTCATCTGTCCCTTGTCATTTTTGTTGCCAGATCAACCAGCGTTCTTTCATGAGCCCTAACTATATCTCCTGATACAAAGGGCAAAGTGTTTCTGTTGATGAACTGTGTAAGTTGATAATTAGTATGAGTTGGTGAGGCCGTAAAGTTGGCGTAGGATTCTGTTGTTATTGGTTGAATTATGGCAAGCATAGTCTATGAGAAAAACTCTATCTAGGGAGGATGAACTTTCCCTGTATTTCTACAATCTATACTCAGTGTGCTGACTATCGTAGATCTTCAACGGCTTCACTCTCCTCTATCTTTCATGTTGAGTTGAATGAAGTGGTGTGGGTAGTTGTGCTAGAGTTCATAAGTATGAAAACACATATAGAAGAAGATGATGTAACCTCTCACTGCAGAGTTTTAATTATCTCAGACAGAAGAAATAAAGACCTAATTAAACGATTGAGCAATGTTTCACAAACATCTTAGCTGAAGAGTCTATATCTTTTGGTACCAGACTTCTGATTCAACTCTGGCAAGTTTATATTATCAAGTAACGTTCTACATTGAATTACGGACTGCCATTTGCATTTAAAGAGGGCAGCTCAAAGAGATTTCTATTTTCAGCTCTATATATTGATGCATTAAATCCAATAGGACTCTTAGGTTTTAAATTTATCCAAGAACTGTTTCATGTGATATATGATACTCATCCTTATAGGAGTTATGAGCTATTCAAAAATAAAAGTTCTTTGTAAAGTTTAATTTTGTCTGTACATCATAGTAACACAAATTACAAATTTTGTTTCCAATTACTTGCAGCTATGTGCCTGGTGTGCTCGAATTGTTGCTTCATTAACTGCAAGGTCTCACAAGGAGGACAGATTTGGCGTTGCGCAACTCTCAGGAAGCAATGCTGCTGTAATATCAACATTATTATCGGCTTTGTTAGCGGTCGAAACTCTTATGGGAAAGAAAACCCACATACAGTCCTCAAATTATTTGATGGGCCCGGCTGGAATCAAATGGGCCACCATCAACACTGGGAAAAGGGAGTCTACAACCGCTGCCATGATAAAAATAAGAGGAAGTCCTCTTTATGCCAAAGCATATTCATTGGCCGATATTTTGAGAACATCAGTTTACTGCATTGTCTCTGCCTTCCACAACGAGATGTTGAATAGCAACAAGGCAGGATTGCTTGAAAAAGATTGGATCATCAGCGGTAAGCCTCTCTATGGAAGCCGTGAGGTCCTTATACAAAAATTACGACTTTTTTTGGAATATCAGGCTAGCTAGTGTAGTAAGCGCTCGTGCTTTTTACAATTTGATCCCTGCGCCTACATGTATCAAAGGTACTTCTTCTTGAGATTTTTCTTGAGATAGGGGAAGGTGTGATTCAAATTTTGTTTTTGGTCTTGGAAAGAAAATACAAGCAGTGTTGTTGACATATTATGTAGTCTACGTCTTTGTAGAATACCCTGCGATATTGTACGGTTATGCTGTACTGATGATTTTAATGAAGAAATACCAAGAAGCAAACTTTTACTGTTTTTTCTTGATTTTGGTCTTTGGGATTTGAAGGTCTTTATTTTTTTTCCTTCCCATGAGATGATATGGATGACCCTGGGAGTTTTACAACTCCTCACGCAACCCAGGGGAGGGGGGGGGGGGGGGGGTGTGGAGGTGGATGGAGTTTGCTTCATGGCGAAAAGATCAATAGGGCTAGCTTTGACTATTTTCCACAAAGTAGAATCGATATTAAAATATGATTAACCATGGTTACAATAATTGTTAGGAATCAGGTACTGAAGCACAGTATCTTGCTTATACAATCACACTTATCGTGCTAGTGTAAGAACAAATTCTGATCTCATGCTTTTCTGGTTGTGTTTAAGAATGAATTTTGTTTCGTTCTTTGATTGAGACATTAGTCATGGATCAATTTTATGTAGTCAGTAGTGTTGAACTTTTCATTTATATATATTTTTTTGTTATATTCAGTGGTATCTGACTTTATAAAATAAAATGACAGTTGTACAATCCGTGAAATGATATCATCGATGCTTAATAGTCAATTGGCTTACTTTATCTAAATTGGCGAAATCAATGACAAAAAATATTAATTATAAAACATTAACAAAGTCGTTTTTTTTTTTGTTTTTTGTTTTATATTTTACGATGAGGTCATCAGCACAACTCGCTTCGAGTGGCTTGAGGGTGGAAGCACTACCATCTGCAGTTAATAGGAAATTTCTGCACATTCCTTAAGGTTGAACGCCAATACAACTGAACACCTGGCCTGCGTAAGTCAACTGAAGATCAATAAAATTTTCGAAAAACACTTAATCTTTTAGCTCTTATTCAAATATGCATCATGTTTACTTTGACGTAATGACAATTACAACTAATATTATGGAGTTAAATAGTATTAGAAATTTCTGTGCCGAAATGTTGCGTTAATTTATGTGGCAGGGATAAACTTATTTTACATGTAGTATGTATGAGGAAAAGACATGATTTCTCATTTTTCTGACCACCAATCGCTCTATGTGTTAAGATCTCAGCATAAATTTTATATACGTGTCGTAAATCTGATGATGTCATACGATTTGGTACTATTTCGGTTCAATAAGCTATTCATGCGAGGAGAAACTTGTGTTTGATAGCAGTGAAGTCGTTTTTCACGTCATCTCACATCATCTCTCCCTTTGTTTCGCTGAATTGGAGATCACAACATATTATTTATAAGATACGTGAGATGTGGTGATTGTGGCCTAGGTGGAAGTTTCGTTTTGTCCATATGAATTGTAATTTTGCTGTCCGTAACTTAGCAGCTTGGGCAAAAGATTGTAATTTCTCAGGATTTGTTTCTATTGATAGAATCCCTAACTCTATATTTTGTGATTGGGGCTACCCCATTGTTGCCCCTTATTTTGATGGAACGAAGATAGTTGTTTAAAAAAAAAGTGGTTTTTCATTACTTATTAATTTAGACACAAAGCCAATACGTTATGAGTGAAAATGAGGGAGGAACACTGGTGCTAATTAGCAAGTCAACTCTCAGTACGAACTTTCTAGGCAAGTACTATGATGAATGTCAAAATATAGAGGAACGTTGGTTGCAATTGTCTGCCCAAATGACTTGAAATCTTGAATCCTATGAAATAAATTTGTGTGCCTTATGCAGTGTTTACTCCCAACAAACCGAGAGTGATAAAAAATTTAGCTCGATAAATGCCTAAAGGGGATGCCTTTTATATTAACAACTTCTTTATTTTTGTACTTTAAATACAAACAATTAGATAATTTTTAAATTAACATCTTTGTGAAAATTTAGGATATGTTTTGTTTTGTACTTCAAATTACAAAATAAAAAAAAAAAGTAAAATACTACAACTAATCCTGAACATAAAGAAGTAAACATGATTTGGTCATTTACTCATAAAAAATGTACATTTTCTTTTTTTTGGCCAAGGGCCTACCCTTTTGAAATTACGGAGGAATAATTTAACTCCAATCTTTTTTCACATGTAGCAATTTTTCTATTCGACATAACACAAGGGATTATCTTCTGTAAACTCTATCAGCACATATTTATTTGTTAGAATTGTTTTTGCAGTCTACCTCAAGAAAATGTCAACGATGAACTAGAGATTGGTTTTTGACTTTTTGGGCAAATTTTAATAGATAAAACCCCTGAAATTGGAAGTCAATTACCTGATTGTTTTGACTGATTAAGCTAAAAATTTCAAAGGTTGAAGTGTCCAGTAGTTATCAACTTATCATATACAATAGAAAAGTAATATTAGTGAACACAAAAAACGCTGCTAATAATTAAATAAGGAAGGTAATACTATTTTGTCAAAATTTGCCTATTTCTTTATACTTAAGCTTTGGAACATTATGGTTATAAATATTACAGCTTAATACCATATGACATAGAGCAGACTTTCTGCATAGAAAAATATCCTCCTATCAAATTCCCTTTACCACATTTCCTCATGCAGGTTCCTACAATGAACTTCAATCTAATCTTTTCACTGATATTATCAGCTTCCATATGCACGTTTCTTAACCTTTCATCTCCAGTACATGCAGCTACAAATGTGCCCGGAAACGAGACCGACAAACTTGCATTACTCGCGCAAATCCCAAATAATCGACGACCCTCTAAATATCTTAGCCTCCTGGAATGATTCTTCTCATTTTTGCAACTGGACTGGTGTTACGTGTCGATCTCGAACCCCACGAGTCACCGGTTTGAACCTCACACAACAAAGATTGGCTGGAAGGCTTGCACCCCATGTAGGAAATTTATCGTTTCTTACTCTTCTTGATCTCTCAGGGAACTCATTCGACGCTGAGATTCCCTCTGAGCTTGGGAATCTTGGAAGACTTCAGATTCTGAACATGAGTTACAATCTTTTGGACGGGCGAATTCCGGATACTCTGTCAAATTGTTCCAGACTCAGGAATCTTGCACTGGATCACAACTATCTGAAAGGGACAGTTCCACCAGAAATAGGATCATTGTCTGAACTTATTACAATGAACTTTGGAAGCAACAATCTTACAGGTACTCTTCCATCTTCTCTTGGAAATTTGACGTCTCTGAGGGAGATAGATATGTCGTACAACTACTTGAATGGTGAAGTTCCAAACACGATATCCCTTTTGAAGAACTTGCGAGTCTTTAGGATGTCGGTCAATCATCTAAGCGGTGAATCCCTCCATCACTCTATAATTTGACAAAACTTGACTTTTTAGCAGTTTCTTTCAACAACTTCACTGGTAATATAAGAGATGATATAGGAATTCTTCTCCCAAATCTTGAGAGAATATGGTTGCCGTACAATTTTCTCACTGGAACTCTTCCAACTTCATTATCGAATGCTTCAAAACTCAACAACATTGACCTTATTGGTAATAACTTCACTGGTAAAGTACCTCTAAATTTAGGGAATCTTGATTTGCTGCATTTAAATATTGGCTCAAATCATCTTGGAACCGGTGAACCAGATGATTTGGATTTCATCACAGCACTAACAAACTGCAGCAACTTAGATTTTCTGCACTTTGGAGCAAATAAATTTGGAGGAGTATTGCCTGTCTCAATAGCAAATTTGTCCACTCAGATGACAAGAATCTACTTACAAGGGAATTCAATACATGGAACTATACCAAGAGAGATTTCAAATCTCCAAAATTTAAATCTACTCTTCATGAATTCGAATAATCTGAATGGTACAATTCCAGGATCATTGGGAATGCTTCCCAACTTGGGAATACTTGTTTTGGGCTCAAATCAGTTGACAGGACAGATCCCGTCTAGCCTTGGAAACATTTCTAGTCTGTTGTGGCTTTTTTTGTTCGATAACAGGTTAGAAGGAGGCATACCGTCATCCTTGGCTAATTGTAAGAAAATGGTTTTCTTTTACATAGCTCTAAACAATCTCAAAGGGATCATACCCCCAGAGATTATGAGTATACCTTCCATGCTGTCATTTAACATGTCATATAACTCATTGACGGGTCCTCTGCCGGAAAAAGTTGGAGACTTGAGTCATCTTGTTGAGATTGATCTCGCTTACAACAATTTTTCTGGTCAGATTCCATACACCTTAGGCAACTGTCTGGATTTGAACATGGTTTTCTTGCAAGGAAACTCGTTTGAAGGAAGCATTCCATATTTAGCTCGTCAACATAACCTTAATTACTTGGATCTTTCGAGCAACAAACTTTCAGGAAATATTCCAGATTACCTGGTGAATATACCCTCTCTCCTCTACCTAAATCTGTCCTTCAACAGTTTCGAGGGCGAGGTACCTTCCACGGGAGTATTTTCAAACATTAGCGCGACAGAAGTTCAAGGAAACTCCAAGCTTTGTGGTGGAATCCCTGAGTTTCATTTGCCTGCATGCCCCCGGCAAGAGTCTCAAAAGACAACCAGCAAACATGGACAGAAACATACGAAAGTAATCCTGATTGTCGTTCTAACTTCATTTGCTGCTCTCTTATTGATTCTTGTTCTGATTTTCTGCACACGCAAAAGATTGAAGAAAGCACCAGAATCAGTATCAAGAGCCTTGAACTCCTACCCCAAAATTTCCTACGACGAACTTCTAAACTCTACGAATGGGTTTTCACCAGAGAACTTAATCGGTTCAGGCAGCTTTGGAACAGTCTACAAAGGTACTCTCACTTCAGATGGAACAACAGTTGCGGTTAAAGTTCTCAACCTCAAACAAAAAGGAGCCTCAAAAAGCTTTATGGCCGAATGCTTAGCCCTGAGAAACATTCGACATAACAACCTAGTTAAGGTGATAACTGCTTGTTCGAGTACTGATTTTCACGGCAATGATTTCAAAGCACTAGTCTACCAGTTCATGTCAAATGGAAGTTTGGACAGGTGGCTGCATCCTGAAGAAGAAACACCACAGCATAATAGTTTGAACATTATTCAAAGAATTGATATTGCAATCGATGTAGCTTCTGCTTTACATTATCTTCATTACCAGTGCCAAACACCAGTTATTCACTGTGATCTGAAGCCACAAAATGTACTTCTTGATAGCAATCTAATGGCTCATATTGGCGATTTTGGCTTGGCCAGAATGCTTTCTAAATTTGGTGCTAAAGACGACGCAAACCAGTTCAGCTCGCTTGGTATTAAGGGAACCATTGGATATGCAGCTCCAGGTAAATAATACTAACTTCTTAACATTAATAAGTAAATTTTATTTTCGAATGAATTTTCATGATTGAAAAACCATCAACTTTGCATAGTACGGCATGGGAATTAAGGTGTCCATTCTGGGAGATGTCTACAGTTTTGGGGTCCTTTTGTTGGAGATTTTTACGGGAAAAAGGCCGACGGATAATTTGTTCCAAGAAAACTTGAATCTTCACCATTTTGTGAAAATGGCATTACCAGACAGAGTGATGGAGGTTCTGGACAACTCAGCTTTGTGTGAAGAAGTAACAGGGAAATCTGAAACATGGGATGAGGGTTGGAACAATTTAAGACGAGAACAACAAGAATGTCTGATTCATATCCTCCATATTGGAGTTACATGCTCAGGCGAATCCCCACAAGAGAGGATGAGTATGCGTCAAGTTTGTCGAGAATTATCATTGATCAGGGACACGTTTCTTGGTGTTGAAGTGAATAAACTTTCAATAAGCGACGGGTAGTTATTTTTTCCTGGAAAAAATACACAAAACAATGAGAACTTGCATGTTTATGAAAAATGACTTGCATTAGTGATATATAAACGAAATCATCCTAATGTTTCAGGGCCATAGAGTATGTTGATGCAGTATAAGAGTGGAAGTCAAGGAGTCAAAGGAGCCTAATGTCATGTTCTACTATTCTTAATTGTTTTTGTTTTTGTTTTTCGCAGCTAGAGCTTATTTCTCTGTTTAGTTACATTGAAGAAGAAACAAGTTTATCGAAATTTTCATCTCTGTTTGCAAGTAGCTAGTCTCAGACCATCACTTCATTTACTTTGTGCAACACTTGATTCCAATTTTGGGGAAGAATTCAAATTGACAATGATCTGAAAGTAGTGCATGTATATTGGTGGTCTACGTCATACAAGGAGTTGCTTGTGGTTTTCTAATTCACATGCATGATGAAGACTAGCACATTTTGCTTTTCTTTTAATTCTTGCAACATCATGAGTTTAAAAACAGATGTTAATGCAAATATTTTGTTCTGGGTGCAATATTAACACACAGAAAGAAGAAGATCAGGAACTTTGTTGATTAATCTTTTGGCAGTTGATGTATCAGACAAATTTCATTAAGATTTTGCAGATAAAAATCTCCTTTTATCTGTTTGGTCAGGTAGGTACGTACCACCAAGGCATTTATTGCCCAAACATTTAAAGCATTAAAGATTTAGATACTAAAACACTAGTTAAAATTATAAAAAAAATTATAAAAAAAAAAGAAAATAAAAAGAAGAGAAGAGAAGAGAAGAAGAAGAAGAAACAATTGTTGTACTCGACGACAAAAAGTGTCATTAAGCATCCGGCTCGGTGTCATAAAGACAGGCGGATTCACAAACTTGGCTGAAGCTGAACTATCATTTTATCTATATCCTGGAACTTGTTTATGTTTATTTTCAGAACAAAAAACAAGTAGATTCTAAGCATACATTGAGTTTTGTTTTTACACCTAATCAAACTTAACCAACAAACTAAATAGTAACATATGAGTCATTCAAATTATTAAACTGAGCATCTTAAAGCATCATTTTATTAAGTGGAATCATTTCTTCTCCTACTTGAAAATATTGGAAATACATCAATCATTCACATCTAGCTTTACTATCTCTTCTACAAATAGATTGAACGCTTTACTGCTGCTCCCAACTTTTAGACTTTAAATACTAATAGATAATGAAGCAGGACTAGGGAGTAAAACAAACAGACCTTTTTACTAACTTTAATAAACCGCCTTTGCTATATTTATTACACTAAAACTAAATATCGCACAATCTTAATTCTGTCTTACTCAGAATGCCACCTTCAAAATAAATATCAGAAAGCCAACTTTTCTCAGTGGCTTAACACGTCAAACAACACCTTCACAAATCCAAGGCAGGTGGACATTACGACAACCAACTATAACCAAACAATTAATTCTTCTTCTCATCTTCATTCCAACATATAATAAAACAGATGACATAATTTTCTTTTTCACCAAGAATCGAAGAAAGAAATGGATGAAGAGCTACAAGGGTCTCTGCAAAAACCAAGTTCAATAGTGAGTGAGGACAAGGTGCAACTCACAGTGGATGAAGTGGTCGAAAAATATGTGGGATCATTTGGATCCTCACAGCTTCTGCAAGTGTTCTTTGTGTCACTGGTTAGGATGTTTGATTCTCAGAGTACTATGGCCACCATTTTCACCGATGCACAACCAGATTCGTGGCGATGCATTGGCCAAGAATGCAGTTTTGGGGGTGGAGAGAGTGGTCGTGCTGCCTCTGTCTGTGGATTGAAGGCGGGAACTTGGGAGTGGAGTGGCGGCAATACAAGCACGACAGTTGCTGAATGGGGATTGGTCTGCGACCGCAGATTTCTCGCGGCTATGCCTGCGTCACTCTACTTTCTTGGTTCTCTAATAGGTCCGACCCTGTCTCCTAATCCTAAGTCAATATTTACTGCATTAAATTGCATATTACACTTTCTTGAATAAAGGAACCAAATTTATGCTATAAGTATTTGTTTCTATTTCTCACTCTCCAAATATGTAAAGAATAAATAAGCTTATTTTCATAGTGAAGAATCAAGATTGTTAGGAGTAAAATGGTTTATACAAGGAATGCTAATTCTTATTTTTGGGTTCTTCTACTGCATTAACTCTCTTAAGAATTAACTGCATTTACTCAAAATTCTCCAGAATTGCAAATGCTATAATATGTTTACCATTTGCAGGCATTCTGAACAACTTTTGGCTCAAAATTCAATTAAAAAAAAAAAAACAGAGAAACATACAGTTTAAAAATCAAATCAGATTTAATAGCTATCCTTCGAATTTACCTAGGTATTGACAAAAATTAAAGGACTTGATCATTTTGAGTAAACTCACAAACATTTAGATAAAATCTGCAAACAGGCTCTGTTTTCTTTGGTCGCCTGGCAGATGGATGCTTGGGAAGGAAAAGAGGAGTGCTGCTTTCATGTCTGCTGACCTCCGCAACCATTTACCTCACTTCCCTCGCCCCCAACGTATGGGTTTACGCTCTCCTACGTTTTGCAAATGGGTTTTCACGGTCAGGCATGGGGATATGCTGCCTTGTGCTTTCAACAGAGGCTGTTGGCCGGAAATGGCGGGGTCAAGTCGGCCAATACGGGTCCTTCTTCTTTGCAGCAGGGTTCCTTTCAGTTCCCTTGATTGCTTACCCAACTAGAAACTGTTGGAGAGATTTGTACAAGATCATCTCAATCCTCCCTCTAGTTTACACAATCTTTATATTAGTACCCTTTGTATCAGAGTCTCCAAGGTGGCTTCTTGTCAGGGGTAGAAGTGAAGAAGCTCTTTGTGTCCTGAAAAAATATGCAACGATGAATGGAAGAGAGTTGCCTCAGAACGTAAGTCTCACAGAACCATCTCGTACGGATAAAGCAGCAAGCAAAGGAGAAAATGGCTTCCCAGTAAAGAAACTATGGAACACAAAATGGGCTGCAAAAAGGATGGCAATTGTTATGATCACAGGCTTTGGAGTCGGTTTCGTATTCTATGGAATTCAACTCAATGTCGAGAACCTAAACTTTAACCTCTACTTCACAGTCGCCATAAATGCAATGATGGAGATCCCAGCTGTTTTTGTTGGCAGTGTGCTGTTGAGCATCACCAACCGTCGCCTACTCTTCTCCTGTTCAGCTTTTCTTGCAGGATTTTTCTGTATCTTGTGCACCATTTTCGCAAACACAGTCGACAAACATGGAAACCGATCATCAAAAGTCCGGGGGAACTTACTTCAACTGGCGATCGAAGCGCTAGGCTTCATGGCTGCTTCAACTGCATTCGACGTGTTGTATATCTACTGTGTGGAGCTTTTCCCAACAAATGTGAGGAACTTTGCCGTTTCTATGTTGAGGCAGGGACTGATGTTGGGGGCCTCGATTTCTCCGGTGATGGTTGTATTTGGGCAATTGAGTCCATCTCTTTCTTTCGCTGTATTTGGAATGCTGTCCATTATCAGTGGATTGTCGAGCCTGTGGCTACCCGAAACTAGGAACTCTCCGCTGTATGAAACTTTGGAGCAACAAGAAGAGGAGGAAAGATTTGATTTTGTGTGCGGAGAGCTGGGAATGGAACTGGAAGAATTGTAGATTTCATCACTGCATCATATCCTTTTTTCTTCCTGCAAACTCTATGATATAAAACTATGCCGACATCATAATTTCTGTGACATCCTCAACCAAGAAGCTACTGATAATATTCATGGTGTCCATATATTTTCAGCAAACTAAATCAAATGAGCCTGAAAATTTAGCAACTCCGATTCTTCATCAATAAATTCCGAACCCTACGCAGGGCAAGACTTCGGGTGCCCTAATCACAAACTCATCCGCCATCAATTATACGAAGAATTCATTCACAAGCAAACAAAATTTCAAACTATTTATCACAATTCATCTGGAAGCAAAACGAAATCAGATACTATTCAAGCAAATCAGTACCGAGAATATCATAATCCATTTATAAGCGACGTAAAATCAGATTATAATACAACTATTTAAGCGAATCAGTACCGAGAATATCATAATCCATTTATAAGCGACGTAAAATCAGATTATAATACAACTATTTTAACGCGAATCAGTAGCGAGAATCTCATAATCCATTTATAATCGACGCAATATCAGATTACATTACAACTATTTGATTAAACCAGTACGGATTATTCGACAAAAATCAACAACACCGTTACATCTAAAAACAGAGAACCGTTTCCGCAATCATTTACAGTACCGATCGGCCTTCTTCTTCACTCGATCATCCAACGCGTCCTCGACGGACTTAATCTTCGCCTTGGGATCGTAATTGAACTTCTTACACTCGACGGGGAACAGATCCTCGTACTTCATCTTCTTCGCGGCGTCGATCGTGTAAACCTCCGGCACATCTGAACCTGATTCGAGCACCTTGAGACTCGGATCCTCGGCCAAAACGGCGTCGTCTTGCTGAATTTGCTTGTTCTTGTTCTTCTTTTTCTTCTTCTTGTCTATGGCTTTATCGCGCGTGGCGAGCTCGCCTCCTTTGAAGGCTAATCTCCCCTTGCGAACCCTATCGTACGCCTCTGACATGATTTAGGGTTTTTCTGTTTCTTCTTCTTCTTGTTGTCTCAGTTTATCTGAAAAAATTTGGGGATTTTTGAGGTGTGTTTTTTATGTGAGTTGCTATTTTGGGTGATTTATTTATAGAGAAAGTTAAATACGCGTTATTTTTTTTAGGGCTACTTGCAGCAAACCCTCAAATTATGGAGGTCAGAACACTTTATCCCTTGAACTATGAAAATGTGCGAAATGCCCCCTACACTATTGGTTTTGCCCACTGGGTCGTTGATCAACCGTTTCACTTTGGACACGTGTCTAAGTTTTTGTCCGTCAGATTTGACTTCAGGGGGCAAAACCAATAGTTTGGGGGGCGTTTCGCACCAAACGATAGTTCAGGAAGTAAAGTGCTCTGACCCCCATAGTTTGGAAGGTTTGCTGCAATTAGCCCTTTTCTTATTACTTTTTAGAGTTAATAATCAAAAAATGCTTTTCTGATTAGGATTACGTGGACACAAGGAGTTCTTTTAAACACAATAAATTATTCAATTATAAAAAAAAAAACACACACACACAATACTAATTCATGAAACAAGAGACTTTAGTCAATTGATAATTTTTCATGAGATTTAAGTAAAAGGAAATTTTGCACTTTAGTATCAATTGCTAGTTGTTTCTACAATTAACCATCTCAATTTTAAGATTAAATCATCTAAATTCGTAGTCTAATTATACTTTATCATCCAAACTTTGACCCAATTTGCATTTAAAAATCATACTTAATAAATTTTGACTACACCACTTAAACTTGTAAAATCTTGGCTTGAAAAATGTGAAATGTCTAACCTTTACCACCCATCTAATCCTCCAAACTAAAAAGAATCCGACACCAATAAAAGTTAACGGTTAAGTTTATCATTTAAATGGTGTTTGGAAACTTTGAAAAATGAATGATAAACTTTTTACTTGAATGATGCACTTTTAAAACTTTAACATAAACTTCTAATTTTGAAGAGCTTGCGAACACCGTCTTACTCCTTCAAAGTTCAATCCACAAACTTATTTGGACATTTAAAGTTTAAAATATAGTAAGACAACAAACTGCCAGCCACAGTTTTTTGCTCGTTATGTAAGGAATTATGTTGCAGTATATTAGATAAATTGACTCCTAGGTCAATTTGCAGACTGAGGTTTGTGGAACAAATCTTAAGTAGTCGTTTGCTCCCAAAAGTCTCTCCAGTTCCCATATCATTAGATTGTGTTATCAGATTTTTTACAAAGGTTTTGCTTGATGCTCATCAAAATTACGAAAAACGAGCAATCACGCCCAAAATTGTGGTGTTTGATTTTCACTTGTTTTGCAACTCCACATCTCGATATTTATGCCACTTTTGGTATCTTTGAGGCCCTACTAGCACGGGTCGCAGCCGAGGGGCAGATGTGCATTCTGTGCAGCAGCATCCTCTAACATCATTCACACATTTCAAGCAGGATCTGCAAAGAGGAGTATAATGTTGTAACAAAGTGCTATTTGGGAAAGGAATATCAGATACGAAAAAGTAGGATAAATCGTTCTCCCACAAACTGTTTCTATCAGACAAATGGATCTCAAAACGCTATTTAGGGAGAACACCATTCTGTAGGCATTTTCGGCAATATCTAATTAAGAAAACGCACGGAAAAAGTTCTTAAATGTACATGGCAAAGTTGTACTAATGATCTATGTGTTGACGAAAGGAAAACATTGAAGCCCTTGATTTCTGGGCAAGAGCTTAAAAATCAATAAGAAAGCCACTTGGGCTAAGTTAATTACTGGCCTAAAGAAAGTCACATGGAGATGGATACACACAACCATGTTGGTTTATACTATTCACTGATGTATCTCTTTTGAAGAAAAATATCTACTTAGCAAGGATTTCTGTATCTACTAATTCATACAATGCAACTTTTTGTCTTCTCATCTTATTGGTACTTATGTACAAGCTGATATACACTACTGCTACTCAAAGTCCGTTTTGCAGGAAACGGTCTCATCAAAACTGATTTAGCATCAAGATAAAACCATAGTTTTCATGCAACTTAATTTGAGTTCAATTTCTTCTAAATTAAAAACTTACAGGAACAGGAGGTTGCAGTCAAGATTTGCACAGTTGCGATGCCTCAGTTCAGATACTTGCGAACTACATATGTAGCATTTAGCGAAGGAATGCGACTCTTTCTGATTTGTGCCTGTCTCATTACTGATTTCGGGCTTATAAGTAGAAGGTGGTAGAGAAAGACGGCCATCAAAAACAAAAAGATTTCCAACCCATCCAACAGAACCTTCATTCTCAAGATAATGAGAAACGCCTCCCTTCAGTGTATACAGTCTTTTGAAACCCTGTTGCCTGTCGGATAAAAGTAATTAGAACAGTGCAATTCAACATTTCTGTTACAATAAAAAGTAAGATACTGCAGACCATGACAGATGTATCTATGAATGAGCTATAAAATATATAGCACCAGAAAACAAATAAGCATATAAAAGAGGAATAACCCATGGCAGTTTTCTAAAGAATATTGACGTAAAAGAAAATTGCTCTATTTAAAATATATCATACTTCATGTAGAAGTATACAGATCAATCTAAATGTTGAGAGTGTTCCAGATGCCTTTCTAGGATCGTATTAAGGAGACTCACCTAAGGATAGTGGAGTAAACATCACAGCGGATCCCTCCTGTACAGTACATCAAAATATCCGTTTTCTCTTTATCAATGTTAGCTAAAGGATCTGAGGCATTGACCTGCGCATAAATCAATACAAAATATATATCTTGAAAACAAAATCCTTGACCAATTTCTAATAAGCAGGACTAGTTTGCAAGTCTACATGTATGGAAACCAGAAAAAAGATGTTTGCACAATAGTGTTCTTGAAAATTAAGGCGAAAGCAAAAGCTATAAGTACAGAGGATATTGTCAACTTTATATGATTTTCAGGTTTGAGAGTGTATGGGAAACGAAATATACCATTTTTCTGATTGCTTGGTAAGGGAGTCAAGAGCGGGAAGAAGAAAGATGTGGGGTCAAAGCAAACAAATTATATGAAACCTAGCACGGAACTTAAACATATGCAAGGTCTTCCATCATTAAATTGCTAAGCAAGCTTATCGTTTTGTATATAGTCCAGATCGAAGGATTTAAGTTCCAAATTCTTTTAGAGTATCAATTATGCTGTTAACAACTGAATGCACATGGAGACGATATAAATATTTTCATGCTCGCTGAAAGCAAAGCACAAAAAGCTAGATGCAAAACAATATTCAAAGGAAGCTTGCCCTGCCTCTGCCTCTGATAAGCCAAATGAAGTGCTCCGGAAGCAATCCACGTCAGGGCGTTGAGCCCCTTGGAAGTGTCCAACATCCCATTCATAACCTAATCACATAAATGGATCAAGTCTGAGCTTAAATGTTTCCGAAATTCTCGAGTATTAAAAGGGATAGGATAAATTAGAAGGGGGTGAGAAAATTGAATAGTCATCATAGATAAGGATGGGAATAAAAGGAACAGTAGCATGTACAAGGAAACTTAACTGTAGAGTTGAGTACTCTTACAGTGAACATGAGTTAAGTATCATGACAACGTATTGAAGCCATTACACAAATGAAAAAGGGTAGAGAGTCTTCTTTCTCGGGTAGGTCTCTGTCTAGAAGCTAGGATCCAATTACCAAAAGCTTTTAGTGCGTTTATGTCATGCATGCTGGCCGAGTGGCTGAACCATGTGTTATATTTTCCTCTTTTTGTCTTTCACAATATTTGTTATTGAATCTAAAAAGTATTTAAGTAACTAAGAAGGTCCACGAATTCAAAAGCAAGATTATGTGCAGCTTGGTTAGCATTCCTAAACATAGAACTCTATTTTTACAGCCTCCAATCTGCCTATTTCATGCTTCTGCGATGGAGGATTTCCTGTAATGAACTATTGTGACTTTTTGGTCACCTATTTTGTCCTTAATACATTGTTTTCATTTGCTTCAAAAGAAAAAGTAACTAAGAAGTTAACAATGCTTTATAAAGAATAGATGAAACCCCAGTAATTGGCTATATCCAGGACTAAGATAATAGTAGCACTTGGGACTCAACTATTGAATTATCTAGCAAACTTAAGATATGTGTAAACATGAAGTTGAATAGATAGATGCAAGAGGAAAGGGCAAAGAATCTTAAAGGATAGTACCGTTTCTCACATCAAGTAAAATGCAGTTTGTGCCCAATGCACTCGATGAATTTTCAGTTTTGTTTACTGCTTCCAGTCTGCTCCTCCATTCTGAAGGGGTAAGAGGTGTAGCTCGCATTGATGGGTCAAGCAAAGGGAGATCAGAGATTCCCTCTTCCAGCTTCAAAATATAATTTACACAAAGACGAGTTATTTTACAGCATAAATTCAAAGGCCAATAATGCAGCTTCTAAAATGTATGGAATAAATAATTAAGTTCATTTATCCTATACTAACATCAAAGAAAGTATTTCATATTCAAAGAGATTGCTAAATATTGTCAGTAAGTAGAGTAGTGTGGTACCTGATGCGAGTAAAAATATCACTGAAAGAAGAAAATTCAACAGTATAAATAAATAAATTTTCTCAAAACAACCGTCAACATGAAACGAATTTCCGTAAAATCAGGCAAAGATAGTTTCAGATTACTAAATTTTCATGGAAAAAACAGACTCTTTCCCGCATAATAGCTGCATACAGAAGAAAAGAAGACGAAAACTGAAATAATATGAAGGATCTATAAAATGCTGCTTACCTGTACAAGGGATGGCTTGTATCGCAGCTTCAACTTTGGGAAGGCATGGCCATTTATAGCTGGAGAGATTTGAACCAATATGTCCGAAAATCTTTGATCTTCTTTCACCCATTGGACATACGCGAAGGCGTCTTTTGACGGACCACTGTACTGAAATGAGGGAATATCAGGCAGACATAGAATAACAACTACAATGCATATTCTATAACCAACAAAATTTATGCACATAAAAATGGAAACTGTTTTGATGCAGACAAGAAAGCAAGAGCAAAAAGAATATGTTGCATCTTGTAACTCATAAAGGTCTTAGTAGAACTTATAATTATATTTGTAAGCATTATCATTTGTTCTGTAGCATTGGGGCACGCCTTGAATAACTACAAAGCAGCCCCGGTAGAAAACACATAATTAAGCTTCTATAGTAGGAGGTCTAGGGATGTTATAATAGTAAACTCTTTTGCATCAATTTTTGTACGTAATTCATTTAACAGATTGTAAATTTAAAAGAGCTACAAGATGCAGCCCATGTAAAGTATGTACTTAACTAAACGGATAATCGCAAGTTTGGAAATACCTGTGCATTTATCCCCTGCTCATTCACGTAGATACGGCCATGTATGTCACGACCCTGAATTCATCATCAAAATGCCAGTGTTAGTCACTAAGTAACATTGATATCTATCTATAATCCGCGCTTACACGACACGTCAATAAACCGAGTCAACCTAAAGCAGTATCTTAAACCGCGTTCCTTCTTCCCATTAAACAAACAACTAAACTTGAACACTATAACATTGAGCACTAGAACTATAACAAGACAAAATTGCTACATCTGATATTCTGATGGTATCAACATAAGCACATATCACTGCATCAAAAACTAAAAACTAAAGAACCACACATCATATTCTGCTTAAATTCCAATTTGAATAACTCAACTTCGCCCCACTAATAACAATTAAGTACAACTAAAATCAAAACATTAAAAAACAAGAGTACATAATCAATAAAAACAAAAGAGAATCAATCACCTGCATAAACGAAAGGTGTTTACACACTTCCTCTTCAGGGTTCTTGATAAACACAAAATGGTAAAAATTCACAACAATAAACTCATCATCCTTATATTCTTTAGCAGCACCAGCTTCTACTTCAACCCAGTAGCCATTTTCAGATGAAAGATTACAACTTTGCTCATATCTCAGTGAAATCTTATCACCACCACAAAGAACTTTCAATTTACTCTTGTGGGTCCCAGGAGAAAAATGCAGAGAACTGAATATTTTTGGGGTTTTATTTTTATTAATCGACAAAGCAATGAAGTTGTTGATAATGGCATTAGGGTTTTTGGGTTTTGAAAATGGGGTCGAACAGGTTGTTATAACTGTGTAATAAGAAGATGATGATGATGATGATGAAGAAGCCATTGTGAGTGGAGCTGAGCTGATGATGAGCTGCAGCAACATTTGTTGTTGGATTAGAGTCTTGGACAATAAAACGCATTTGCACCAAATAGAAACATTGCATTGTAGTGACTAGTGACACTTTATGGACGCACGATGATATTGCACAATAAGTCGGTTATTGATATAAATGCACGGTTGTGATGAGATTGTGGGACAGCTAGGTGGTGTTTGCAAACTCTTCTCCAAAAGCAGAAGCTCACAATTTAAGTTAAAGCTTTGAAAATAGCTTTAAATTATAAGTTGATGGTGTTTGAAAAACAATCTAAAAGCTAATATTTAAGTAGTAGAGTGTTTGCTAAAGAAAAAGTGATTTTCCAGATTTTCTTACAAATTGACTATAATACCCATAAATTATACACTATTAAATTAAAAATGTATCACCATTAAAACTATAACAATTTTATAAATATTTAACCAACCTGCAAAATTATTAAAACAAAGAACAATCTTCATAAATATAATAACGATAACAATTTATACTTTTATATACATAATGTTATTTACTTTAGAAGATTGCTATATTTGTAATAATATGACTTGATAATTTAAATACACTTGAGGAAGAAGAAACTAAGAAATTCACGCGGGAGATAGAAAAATTGGTTGCGTGATTAAAATTGAGTAAAAGAATGAACGGTAAATGTTGACATCATGAGATGAAAAAGAATTTGGAAGTGATAAGAATAAATTATAAGTTGATAAAATCTTAAAGATGTTGAAATATAGAAATTATTGTTTACACAGTATGAGAATAAATTGCAAGTTGATAAAAACTAGAAATAATATTTGGCTGAGATGAAAAAGAATCAAAGGGTGATGAGAGTTGTAGGATTTTGAGTTAGATTTTGTTATAAGATAATATTAGAAGATTAGGGTATAAATGTATAAGTAAAATTTCATTTATTTAAATAATGTTACCATAAGCTAGAAGCACCCCTAGACCGACTTCAAGATTGTGGGTGTTTTTAGCTTAAAAAAAGTTTTCCAACCACACAGGCTAGATTTGCAAACATTTCAATCTGCTTAATTTAAGTTAGAAGCTGATTTTAGCTTTTTTAAGAGTTTGCAAACACCACCTTAGTGCCTATATCTTAAGAAATTATTATCTGGCCGTTGATTGCACCACGTCAACGATGCAACAGTTGCATAAAATTATTTTTCTACTTTATTGCACTCGTTTTGAATTAAGCTGTGTTTTCTTGAACGCTTTTAGGTAGTGTTAAATATTTATTTAAGCCCAATAGGAGGATGGAGTAATGGATACGTGGGTTTATTAATTAGCATTTGTTTTAGCTTTTTTTTCTTGTTCTTAATATAAGTCGACGCATTATTAATTCCGATCGTTCATAAATATATACCACGGTGAATAGATCTTGGAGGATAATTTTGTACTGTAATATAGAAAGTATATTCACGAGTAGAAGAAGAAAATATCAATTTTGTTGTAAGCTAATAAATTAGCTAATGGTGTTAATTTAGAAGATATGTCACGTATAGTAATGAAATCTCGAGTTAGCAATAGCTAAGACGAATTGGAAGACGTGATTGTTCAGCAAATTAGTCTTTATAGTGTTAAGAGGTTAAATTTATAAGGAAGGTCGCCCGCTGCCCAAATTTTGTCCTCGCTCGAACAATTTGGCGGCCCATAATCTTGCCTCTTGGGCACGATCCCAGCAACAGGTTGGGAAAGTCTCTCTTTGAGTTTGCTCGTAAACGTTTTTTATGATGATGGCTATCCAATATCCCAAAATTTAGATTCTTCTATATGCAATGAAAGTCTGTTATTATTAGAAAAAAGAAATCTACCCAAAGGTCCAAAGCATAGTTTGGCTGCTCCTAATTACCTATTACTTCACCGCCGGCCTAAACTAATTACGTTATATAAGATATAGGCAGCAATCCCCAGTCCAGTCTTCTTTCATTTAATTGCGGGTTAATTCGCAAATAATTCGATGTGACATCTGTTATTAATTGGATACTACTCGTTATAAAAGATAGCAACAGCCTCCATTTATGATGAAAGTACACTTCTCTTGTACCGTGGTGTTTAATATTTACTTCTTTAATTTGTTGCTTAACTCCAACCTCCTTAAGTCCTAATTTGCGTCTGTACGTACAAGTCTGTAGACTGTAGCTAGGTTAAATATTAAACTAGATTGTGAATAGGTCTCGTACTAAAGTTTTCTTAACACTATATTTGTATAAGAAATTTAAAGAAGTATCAAAAGATAAAATAATATGGGAATATTTGTTAACCAAAAACAAAAACAAAAAAAGTTAAATTGCATTTGATAAATATGACAGGCCATGATAGATATATACATATATTTCTTTTTGTGATTATAAATTATATAAAAAATTTGTTCCAAAAATAGAAAAAAAACAAAAAAAGGATTGCATGTGACCAATCTTTGATAATACTTATCAACAGAATATTTTAACCTAAGTTTTAGATTGGTGTTTTATAAGCAGCTTCATTTTAGGCTTAATTTATAGTTAAATATTTATTTATAATCTAGTACAATTTGTATTATATACTTTCAATAGTATCTCTAATTTAACGACCTTTTTAGAATTAAATAGTGGATTTTCATTAAAATATATATTTTGTCCATCAACAAAAGAAACTGACTTTCTCAATATATATATATATATATATATATATATATATATATATATATATATATATATATATATATATATATATATATATATATATATATATCAATTTGAAAAAAAAAATGGAGTAATGAAAGAAATAAATTGCATAGTTACGACAGAATTGATTGTATTTCTATAATGTAAGAGTAATTAATTAATTAAGAAACTTTAGTACAATTATATATATACATATATATAGTACTTGATTTACAATTGCAAACCAGAGAGTTCAAAATAATCGCTCTCTAGCATCGATATTTTGAGCTCTGGCTATATCAGGGTACTTTGAACAATCACAACATTATCTGAATCTTTAGAAATGTTAAGTAATAAACAAGAATAACTTATCGTGAAAACACTAACTAAACTTTGGGGAAATTTAAGTTCTTTCCCCCATTTTATTAGTGTTTTTATACTTATTTAATATTATCATTTAGGGTAAATGCATCATACTCCCCAACATATACTCCTTTTTACGAGTTGCCACATAACTTTTGTTTGTTTACAACTAACCCCCAACTTATTGAAAAATGTGGAACTGCCCCTGAAGTCAAATCCAAGGGACAGAAATATAGAGATTTGGCCAAATCCAACGTTTTGGATTTGGGTTTAGGGGCCAGTTCGCACATTTTTCAATAGGTTGGGGAGTTAGTTGTAAAAAATAATAAGTTAGGTGGCAACTTGTAATAGATGGTATAGATTGGGGGTTTAATGTGATTTACCCATTTTCATAATAATAAAAACTTTATGCAATCAAACCAAACCTTCCCACTCAGAGTGAATATACCTATATTCATAAAATAGTTAATAACCAGAATATCCCTATCTATATCTATATATCCATCATTTAAAATTCTCCCTCGCCATCACCATACACATCACAGAAGATCTCCAAAAATGGCACCACTCGAGCTGCCGCTCATAACAAGACTCAAGCTCTTCATTTTGGCTTCGGCGAGACGCGTTTACATCCGCCACGACGGCACCATCAACCGCCGCATTCTCAATTTCCTAGACACCAAAACGGCAGCTCCTACCACCAAGCGCATCGACACTAGTAGTACTAGTAGTACCCATATCACCACCACCGATGTCGTAGTAGACCCTTCTCGTAATCTCTGGTTCCGCCTATTCGTCCCGAAAACCACGTCCACATCGCTACCGTTGATTGTCCATTTTCACGGCGGAGGATTCAACTCTCACGGGCCCGACTCCGTCGCCTTCGACAACCTATGCACTCAATTCGCCGCGAAAGTGCCAGCCGTGGTCGCCTCCGTAAACTATCGCCTCGCCCCCGAGCACCGTTGCCCCAGTCAGTACCACGACGGCTACGACGCCTTAAAATTCATCGATACAACGAACTACGACGTTTTACCCCACGAAACCGACTTGAACAAATGCTTCGTAGCTGGAGACAGTGCTGGAGGCAACATAGCCCATCACGTAACGTTAAGAGCTCGAACGAACGCTAGTGAATTCACGAAAATCAAAATCAGGGGACTCGTTTTGCTGCAGCCCTTCTTCGGAGGGGAAGAACGGACCGAATCCGAGCTGAGGCTGAGGTCCGCGCCGGTGATTAACGTTGAGAGAACGGATTGGATGTGGAGGATGTTTTTGCCGGAGGGTGCCGATAGAGACCACCCGGCAGGGCATGTTTTCGGGGCGACCGAAGAGGTGAAAAAGGTCGAATTTCCGAGGAGTTTGGTTATGGTGGGAGGGTATGATCCGCTGCAAGATTGGCAGAAGAGGTATGTTAAGTGGTTAGAGAATTGTGGTAAAGAAGTGGAGTTGATCGAATATCCGAATGCGTTCCATGCTTATTATGTTTTCCCGGAAGTTCCTGAATATGGTATGATATTGAAGGATGTAACAAAGTTCATCAACAATTGAACTCATATATATATGTTTCTCTTTTTACTTTGATAATAAGTGATGTGTGACATGCAGTTGTAGAATAAAATAACAGTTGCATTATATATGATATATATTCCAATATTTATGTCGATTGATGTCAAATGATATAAGCAGACAACACCATCTGGATCAGCTACGTACTCCACTATGTTTAAAATGTTGTTAAACGATACTCATTTAAGTTCATGCACATTGTTTGGTCCTTAATGTTAATTAGTTCGTTCATTCCATATAGTAAGCAGCCAAGAATTTGGCTGACGGACGAAATAGTAACATTGAAGAGATTTTTTTATGAACGTGTATATTATTTATAATTATCTCCACCTAGTCTATGCAAAAACTATATATCATAATAAAAATATAATTGTTTCAAAAAAGAGACACAAAGCTGTTCCGACAAATATATATAAAAAACAAAAAGCAAGAGTCGATGAAACTTTAACCCCCCCACCCCTTCTCTTTCTCCAAACTTCGTTTATTTTTCTTTAATGAGTTTGTTTGTTTATTACTTTAACACATGATGCCTCGTCTATTCTTTCATGTGTTTTGTCTAATTAATTATATATCACTAGGAGTTTATAGTCCCTGTCCTTAATCTAGACATTTTTTAACAGTGTCTAGGCTCTATGAGTATATTAAATTAATATTACATTTTATGTATTACTTTTCAATTCTATCACTGATGCAGTATACATGTAAGAAACTAGCTACCCTAAGTTTCGTAAATAATTTTGTCTACAACATTTTTTTATCCAAAAATACACGGCTTGAGTATTTATCACATCTGGAGTGAACAAAGGTAAAGTTTACAAAGTAGTATAGCAAGTAAAATAATTTACTATAAAATTAAGCAGTAGAAGCGAAATAAATAAAAGTATTACATCAAAAATTAATTATAAGTTAAATCAGATTCTTAGGTTATATGAAAAATATAACTAAAATATATACTTGTACATAACATTTTTTACGTACGTAATTGTTTTTATAATATATATACATAAGCTTATATTTGTAATTGTTTTCGACGCGATACATGCAGCGTAAGTAATATAACAGATCTCAATTATCTCATGAGAGGACTATAATCTATAAGAAACAAAAATTATAACATGAAATAAACTATGTTACCAACAACCGCGCGCATAATTAAGCAAATATCATATTATGATCTCCAATTATTATAATCCATAACTTTGATTGCTGACAAACGCCCCTTATTATAGTACTAGTGTTCTTTCTTACAATCTCTGGATGAACTTTGCCACATCCTTCATCAACATACCACATTCAGGAACTTCCGGACAATAATAACAAGCATGGAACGCATTCGGATATTCAATCAACTCCACTTCTTTCCCGCAATTCTCCAACCATTCAACATACTTCTTTTGCCAATCTTGCAGCGGATCATACCCTCCCACCATAACCAAACTCCTCGGAAATTCGACCTTTTTCAGCTCTTCGGTCGCCCCGAAAACATGCCCTGCCGGGTGGTCTCTATCGGCACCCTCAGGCAAAAACATCCTCCACATCCAATCCGTTCTCTCAACATTAATCATCGGCACGGACCTCAGCCTCAGCTCGGATTCGGTCCGCTCTTCCCCTCCGAAAAAGGGCTGCAGCAAAACAAGTCCCCTGATTTTGATTTTCGTGAATTCACTAGCGTTGGTTCGAGCTCTTAACGTTACGTGATGGGCTATGTTGCCTCCAGCGCTGTCCCCAGCAACGAAGCATTTGTCGATGTCCGTGTTTTCGGGTAATATGGCATCATATTGTGCGTCAATGAATTTTAGAGCGTCGTAACCGTCGTCGTATTGACTAGGATAGCGATGCTCGGGGGCGAGGCGGTAGTTTACCGAGGCGACTACGGCGTGTGCTGCTGCTGCTAGGTGATTGCAGAGATTGTGAGGGGTTTTGGAATCAGGCCCCAAGACGTTAAATCCGCCTCCATGGAAAAAGACGATCAGGGGCAATGATTTGTTTGAAGAATTAGTACAGGTGGGGACGAATAGGCGGAACCACAAGTTGCGAGAGCGGTCTACTTTTACGTCGGTGGTAGAGACAGTGGTGGTGGTGGTGGTGGTGGTGCCGTTGATGCGCTTGGTGGACGGAGCAGATACTTTGGTGTCTAAAAGGTCTATCATACGGCGGTTGATGGGATCACGGTGTATGAGAAAACGCCAGGCCAAATCGGATCTCAAAAGTTTGAGTCTTGTGGTGAATGACAACTTCAGTTTTGGTTTATTCGTGTTCTTTTCTTTATAATCAGCCATTGAGGTGTGATCAATGGCACTGAAGAAGATGTAAATTTACTCTATATGTGAAAATGTTTTTTTGCATGGTGATATATATATAAGGGGTGTGGTACGTAGGCGCACTAGCTACAACATTTATGGCTTTAAATATATAAAGTAAAAAACCCGTCAACAATAATACTGTCGACGATTTTGAAACGTCACACATATAAGCAAAGAAGTCATCATATATACTTTTACATGTAAATGAACCTCGTCGAGAAAAGTATAATTTCCGACGGTTTTAAAATCATCGTATATAAAAGTACTTAGTTCTAAGAAAGCATGTCCTAAATCTGAATATCTTCTTATACAAATCGAAATTCTCAAATTATCACAGTTAAATAGTTGAATTTTATGCTATTGATTTGAATAGTCCATTCAAAAACATTTCAGAGAACTGCCAAGTTTCCTAAAATCCATTACAAATATATGGAATGGTAAATTTACCATATTTCATTCATTATATGAAAAAATTACAAAGATGAAGACATAATCATCGTCATTTGCAAAGATACTACAAGATACTACAAAGTTTATGCCTCGACAATGCATGCGAAATATGCTAAAAGTAATACACCTCCAAACACTCAAGAAGATGTAGAGGAATACAAAACACAAGTACACAATTATCAAAAAAAAAGTTTGAAGCAGCAAACGCACTCCAGTTCTGCGCTCCATCCTCATATAATGTTTTTAATGTTGCAACAAAAGTCCTATAAAAGAAGCCAATTAACAACGTTATACGGAATGGATATATAGTATGCTAGAATTTAAATTGTTCTATCATGTAATTTGTTTTTTAAAAAAAGACACATAAATTTAGGGGGTTTTGGTAATTTAACCCCGGTGTTATATATGCCAAATCGGCAAATTACTTCTCTTTGCAAAAGATATAAGCAAAGAATCTCCATGTGCTTTCAATAAGTTGCATACCACCTCGGGGGCGGAGCCAGTAATATAATTTTGGGGGGCAAAACTTTATTCTTGAATTAATCTTTACTATATAAGAAAATGGGTTTTGTGATCCAATATAATGTAAAAGCTAAAATTATATTTAATATTTATAAAAATAATTCAATATATATACAAACTACATAAATAGATACAAGTTATTCCAAAAAAAAGCTGTTGCACAAAACTTTCTATAATTAATTTTTACTTGACACTTTCAACATCTCATGTGTGTTAAATTTTAATTAAAATTTTGAGTAGCTTCTTTATAAGTGTCTTATTAGCGTGATACACAAAAAAATATTTTTGTTGTGATATATAATATTTTTTCACCAATTTTTATATCTAAAAATACATTAAAAATTGTAAAAGTATCAAACAAGTTGAATATGTACATACTATATTATATTAATCATTTTTTGTTGTTTTTACAATAAAAGAGGAAAAAGAAAGAGCTTGAAGTAATATTACAATTCAATTTCTTTTTTTCTTTGCGAAACCAACTGATATAGTAATTCAAAAGACTTGTAGTAAAAATCTATTGCAAATTAATATATCTATATCTAGAGAGAGGGGAGAGGATCCTCTATGCCACTTTTAGTGTCACTCCTAAAAATGGCATGTTTTTTTAACTCTGGTTTACCTTTAATTAACCTTAATTAACAATTAATGAATAAAATAGAAGAATGGAAACTTTTAAATTCTCAAATTTCAATACACGTGCCATCTTCCAAGCATCTTCCCAGCATCAATTCTCCATGACCCTTCAAATCCACTCCTCCCAAAAGTGGATTTTCTTCTTCTTTTAAATATCGTTTTTCCTTCTTCTCTAACTCAACAGGTTGTTGAAGCATACACAATTTAGATTTGCAATTTGCAAGATATATAGCTATTTTGATATTTAAGCTACTATGATTATATTTTGAACTTTTAAATTTATTGTTTGTTAGTGAGATTTTAAAGTTCCGAAATGTAAGTATGATGAATAACTTGCTTCATGCTTCAACACTTTTCAAAAGAAATCTCCTTTCACCCGACAAGAAATTAAGATAGAAATGAAAAATAAATTGGTTTAGAGAAATGAATAATGTCTTGCAATTCTCTAATGTATCATTTCAAATTATCGGAATTCGCGATTGCGGCGGTACGGAGAATGCGCCTTTTGACAAGTGGTATAGAAGACGAAGAAAATCCACTCTTCGGAGGTTGAAGAGTTGAGGAGAATTGATTTGCAGAAAAATATCTAGAAGATGACTAAAAAAAATTTGGAAGATGAAATATTTGGAAGATGAATGACCGGTCAGTAAACTTTTGGGAGAAATGTGTTTGCACGCAAATCAAAGTCTTGAAAATATCTTTTTTTTTTCTTTTTCTTTAACTAGAGTTGGGAAGACTTGTCATATTTAGAAGTGGCACGTAAAGTGGCATAGAGGATCCTCCCCGCTAGAGAGAGTAATTGGTGCATTAATTTGTTAAGGTTTAAGTTGTGTTTGTGTGGGGTCCTCACAAGTCTCCTAAATAAATTCGTGAGGTCCACCATCCTCCCTCTCTTCCCTTCTTTTACACGCCTTTTCCCTCAACAAACAAAGAAAGTAAGAAATTCTTGATCTCTCTTTTCCAGTATTTTAAAACAAACCCAGCAAAACACACAAGACTATATATGCATATATGTACTACGGCAGCGCTGGAGCTGGGGGCCACGGCCCCCATATGCCCCCACCTCTTTACCACCTCCTACAATTTGTTTTAGTGTATTTTTATATTTAATGACTACTATACCCTTATTATTTTTAATAACTTTTTTCTTGTGTTATCAAATTTAATTACAACATTTCTTTAAAAAATATAAGTAAAAGCATAAAACATAAATATAATGAAATAATAACTGTTTAAAATTAACTTTTTATTGTTGCGTTTTTTAACAAGTTAAAGTATTAAACTAATATCTAAATATTTTTTTAGAAAATGGGATATAATTATATTTTTCGCCCAAGAACTGTCTCCATTCTAAAGTTTGAACAATTATATAAGGGGGTATAATTTGTCACTTTTTGAAATCATAGAGGGGAATTTGCTTATTTACTTTTTACATAGGGGTAATTTGCCAATTAACATAACCGTACGGGGGTAAATTGTCACAACCTCTAAATTTAGAGTAATGCAAACAATCCTTGTATGATGCAACTAATTTAATATTTTCTTAGAATGGGCGAGATAATGTAAGGGTATTTCATAAATCTATAGTATTCATGAAGATAAAAAATAAGTTAAAAATTGTCACGACCTCAAACCGCTCTTAGTTAATGCTTGGTAGCCTTTTCTAAAAAATATTTTGGGTGTCCAACTTTTAAATGATTTCTCGAATATTACAAGTTATGATTTAAAGGTGCCTTTAAAAATTAACTTAAATCATGAACTTATACTTTTTGAAAAGAGTTTACAAATACCACATCACTAATTTATAATACCGTGTTATATATCATGCACTTTTATGTGTATAATTTTTCAAGTGGGGAAAGCTTATTTTTCTAATTTACAATACTGTTTAGCATTGCCGGTTATTCTCACATATACAATAATAGTCAATATTTCGACAGAACGTTTAGTAAGGTGTTTATTCGAAGGATTTTTTTTTTTTTTTTTTTTTTGCACATAACTTAAAACAATTGAACATCAAGTGATGGGTATCTTTCCGATGAATGGGGTTTTTGGCTATTTATTTTTGACGAGTACGTATCGACTGATTATAAAAAAAAAATGTCGAGATATTTGCGATTTAGTCCGCAATTAATTATTTGTAGGGGGCTGGGTAGCTATATTTAGAAATGTAATTAACTAATTACTCTCGGCCGGCACTGAATTGAATAGTTAGGACCAGCCAAATCAAAGCACTGGGCATGCCTGAAAAATTTGTATAGGCTGTTAGGCATAGACCTTAAGGCCACAATTTAATTTAACCACGTCACGTTAAAACAAAAAACTGAAAAATACTCTTAAACTTAACCCTAGTGATCGGGATTATTGTTCTTCTAACCATAAGAATATATAATACTTTATAGACCATTGTTAATGCTTCTTATTAGCAGCAATAATGAATTTGTTTTTTTCTTTATACTAATTTAACAATGCACATGATGAAAATTAAGTTTAGTTCATTTCCAGTTTTGTTTATGCAAACTCCATGCAAAACGGGACAAAATTGTATGTTCAACTGAGCTTCTTAACTTCTTTTGTGTTGTCTTACAATTTATATATATTAGCCATATTACGAAATCTCCAATACATATAATTACAAAATACTAATTCAAGTGGGCAGGGTTAAGATAAAGGTGATAACGTATACTTGTTTCACTTAGCTTTGATGTTTGAAGACATCTTTATATTGGCAAATTTACTTACTCAGATCAAATGATTGCTTGCAGGAACTTTAATTTGCTGAACTTACAGAACAATGTGGTTTCAAAAATACTTGTTTTGTTCATCTTGGTGCATGGTATTATTAATTATTTTGCAAAGATGTCGAGATTTTTTCAGTTTATAAAGTGCCGCAAAATCGTCAAGATGAAGATCCTTGGAACTTAAAGTGGACTTAAGCTTACAGACGCACAGAATGGACACATGACGCTTGTAGAGAGAAAAGGCCCAAGTCTGAGAGAAGAAGTGAAAGTAATTAGAACAAAGCATTCACATGGTAAATGGTCCTAAAATTCCACCACCACATTGATGAATATCAAAGTCAAGGTTTTTTCATCAAACAGACCTTTAACAGCTCTAATGAATTACTCTGGTCTGCAACTTTCAAGGAGCTCCTCATGTTATTATTCGCTTATAAGCTCATGTTAAAAGGATCGATACTATATACCTTTAAAATTTATTCTGAATTAGGTTATTTTGGTGCTAGGTTTTATTTTGTATCTTATACATTCATATAAGAATTTTGGTCAAAAACGCTTCTTATGGCGATATAACCCGTGTATTATTTGTTACTTATATGGTCCTCAATTGTGAAATTACAAGGGACTTTGACATTATTCCACGTATTACGTAATAATGGCCTATTACATATTAACAAATTGCAGAATTGTGTTTCTGATATCTACTATTATTACATGTCGTGAAGGAGATATATATCCTGAATCCAACAATGCTTCCTGAGACAAGGATTGACATATTTTCCCGTAAGGATACAAAAACATAAAAGAATAGAAAGATATTTAAGCCAACAAAATAAAAAAAATCAGTTTATGAAGTTTTTTGCTTGAAATATCTATTTTCGATGAGAACACCAAACATAGACTTCTAAGTTCAAAGTATATTAGAAATTCATATATGTTAGGAATATATACCAATTTGCTATTATTTCTAGTTTTTACCTAATTCCCTGTGTTTGAAGTTTGGGAAGAAAAACAAAACAGAAGATCAGCAAAGCAAGTAGAGAACTGGAGAACACTATTTTTCGAAGGATAGAGATAATTAGGGTAAGTTTAAGATGGATTAACAATTTCAAAGTATTTTTTTTTTATTTCTTTGTTAAAAAGTAACGTGGTTAACTTGTGGCCTTTAAGGTCCATGAGTAGGCTATACACCCAGCCTACACAAGAATTTTCCCTTAGGGTCTAAATACTTGTATTGCCCATTTGAGTTAAATAGTTAAATTACTACATACATTGATTTCTCCTAATTTGTCTGCCGCAAGTGCCGAAAATTTGTTTAAAACAAAGGTAATTAATGTTAGCCTTCGGAAGTACTTTTATTTAAGGTTTTGACGTATAAACATTTGATAACTACAAACAAAAGAAACCAAATAACTTTAATACTTGTATCGCCCATTTGACTTAAATATAGTTAAATTACTACATTTTATATTTCTCCTGATTCGTCGGCCGCAAGTACTTCGTTTAAAACAAAGTTAGTTAATGGTTTATAAGCGTTCAGAAGCACTTTTATTTAAGGTTTTAATGTATAGACATTTGATAACATAGTACAAACAAAAGACAAAAATAAATTTAATACTTGTATCGCCTATTTGACTTTAAAAATTAAATTACTACATTTTATATTTCTCCTGATTTGTCGGCCGTAAAAATTCGTTTAAAACAAAGTTACTTAAAAACTTATTAGCGTTCGGAAGTACTTTTATCTAAGGTTTTGACGTATAAACATTTGATAACATAGTACAAACAAAATAAGCAAAATAAATTTGATTTAACAAATATTGTTCATGATATGATTGATGGTAAAAGAAATATTAGTGAAGAATAATGGCACTTTATTGAGTTTCAATAATTTGTGGACACGTAGTACCAGTGTTATTAAAACCGGACCGGACCGGCCGGTCCGACCGGTTTAACCGGTGACCGGTGCTTGGTCCGGTCCGGAATGACCCCAAAAAACGGCCAGTCTAGAAAACGATTCAAACCGCCCTGAACCGGCCGGGCGACCGGTTGAATCGCTGAACCGGCTCGGTGAATGACCCGGTGCTTATTTTTTTTCTTTCTTTCTTCTTGGATTTTTGGCAAAAACTCGAATTCAAAACGCACTTCTATTCCCAAAAGAACACACGCAGACAACAATTAAGAAAAAGGAAAATTAAAGATGCAACAAAATTGAAAAATCTTAATTCGAATTCCAACAACCACAACAAAATATGGAGAAGAATTATAAAGCCTAGAAGTCCTGCCACCGTGTTCAATTGCTGAACATGTTTTCTCAAAAGTATGTGATTAAAAAAACTGAAATTCTTACTTATTGCTATATTCTGAATTTATGTTTCTTTCCATTTAATTACTTCTAAATTAGGTTGTGAATACAAAGAAAAAAATAAAATTACGGCTGTGATTTGTATAGGGATTAGGGAATGATAGATAACTTGTGAATACAAAGATAGAAATAAAATCACGGCCATGATTTGAATATGTTATTATAACTAATAAACTTTTGATTGATGTGTTAGTCTTTTGTTTGTATCAATGTATGAGATTTATGTTAATCTTGTCGTATTGCTTGAGATTTATGTTAATCTTTTTCTTTGATAACTACTCTATCGTAAGGAAAGTATGACTATTTAATGATATTTAGTAAAAATCACCGTATGACATTAGTGATGAGCTATTTGCAGTAAAATTTAAAAATGATTGTTAGTCTACTAAAATGATTGTATATGATTTAATATTTTCATGTTGTAAAAATATAGAATTATTCAGATGAGTTGTCTGAAATTTTCTTGATTTATACCTTCGCCGGTTCGAACCAGTGGTTAAACCGGTTGAACCAGTTGAACCTGAAACCAGTAACGTTACCGATTCAGTGACCGGTCCGGTTCTGAAAACACTGCGTAGTACGGCAAACACAATCCAAAGGTCATGAATTCCATTAGAACGCTGATTATAATTTTTCGGACTGGAAAATGGTAGTTTTGCAAATTTGTTTTAGGAGAATTACACAAATACCCCTGAGGTATGGGTTAATTATAGGGACACCCATCATGTTTGAGAAATTAGACAAACACCCAGCGCAGTATGCATCTCATTACACAAACACCCTACGTGCTTCTAGTGATTATAACACCAAAAATGATGTAAGAAATAGTGTACAGTTCTTTGTACAATACACCTTTTTCATTTTTTTTTTCTAAAACAAAATAAACGAGACTTATTTTCCATTTTTTGTTAGCAATTTTAGTTTATTATTCATTTACTATAAGGATAAATGATAGACGCAAATTTATATGTGAGTTTAACCATAGGTGTTTGTGTAATTTCCTGAACATGAGGAGGTATCCCTGTAATTAAGCCCATATCTTAGCTAGGGGTGTTGTGTAATGCTCCCTTTTATTTTTGTGGAATAATTGTAAAGCCCGAATTATTGTGAGAAACGATCCTAGCTGCATGCAGGCAATGAACGAGGATAATTCACCCATGGGTGAGTCATAAGTGTAGTTCCCAACAGCTTGACTCTGATGCCTAGCATTGGCAGGTTTAGAGAGATCCTAGAAGTCACACATAAATCTAAATATGTTTATTTATTTATGGGTTAGTAATTTCACAATAAAAATTTTATTAAATTTATATCTTTTATGTCGGTTCAATATGTTGCAGAGTGTATATAAAAGTGGAAGAAGAAATGATTGTCGAATAGGTGCGTCTTTCGTATTTTTCATTCAACATGCATGAACGAGTGCTACTCCTCGCACCCATATTAGTTACATACACACTGAGCTTTGGCATTCGCCATCACGGACGGGTTACACTTATGGCCTCACACATATTGGTGATACAATCTTAATGTGCCAGATTGAGTTACACTCCTCCAACACGGGTAAGTAACAAATGTCGGGGTCATATTTACATTTTTTTTATTATGGAATTTAGGGAAAAAAAATTCCTTGAGATTTGTCATGAAGATATTATTGAACCTTTTATGCTCTTTAGTCTTTTCTTTCTGTAAAAGAAGAAATAAATTCCTTTATACAAAAATTTGGAATAATGCTCAAAATATAATTTCGAGCACTTAAGATAAACTTATATTTCTAGAGCAAAAACTCACAAAACCCTGATTTGAATTAAAATCTAATAGTCAGACATTTTCCGAACATTATTATTTTTTTTTTAGCCTAAGAAATCACTTAAGCCGCACTAGTTCAAAATTGACCAAATAAAGAATCACAATAATGTAGTACAATTTCTACACGATATACAAGAACCCTAACAATTATCATACCTTAACCAACCCAAAAATCTTGATTATTAATCTACAAATAAATTAACATATTTTCGAACTGCCAACAACAATTCGCATGACCTAAATATTGGTATTAATTACCAGATATTTCGAAGAAAAAAACCTAGTATTGTTCCAAGACTGCAACAATGTATATGTTACATGGTAAAAATTAGGGCTCTCTATGAGTAAGAACACCACAACTTAATGCACCACACCGCTTTTCACCAAAACAAAAACCAAAGCTAACACCACACAATCACTTAACAGAATCAAAAGCGCTGATCTCGCCGTAATACCGAAGCTTGAGCTCTCTACGTCTCCGTTTCCGCGGTTTGCCCCGTCCTGCCCCTCAACGCCCTCGATCTGCACAGCAATAAATTCCCGGTTCTCTTTCACGGGTAGCGCCTTGGCGTTGCAGACGGGGCAAAAGTTCTTTTTCTGCAGCCACTGTTTGATGCAGTCGACGTGGTACTCGTGTCCGCACTCAAGAATCGCGTTCGCCTCGTTTTCGCGGTAAAGATCTTCCAGGCATACAATGCAGGGTGCAGGTTCTTTGTCTTCAGTTGTCCTACCATGAGTAGTTGTTTTCAAGTATTTCGAGATTGTTTCAGGTGGCAAACCGCCGCATCTTCCGGTGGCCGCAGTCGGAATCATGGTTAAATTTGTTAGAGTTGTATATCGAGCAATCGAACTTTGGTGAGATGATTAGGTTACCTAATTGTTTTAGACAATTAAGAAATAATATGTAAGAGCTGTACGAGTATAAGTTTTCTTTATTTAGGTCGTGTTTTTGTATATTATTTCTATATATATATATATATAAAAGTATATCAGGGCTTGTTCATATGTATTTATGGTGATTTAAGGATTCTGATTTCTTCTCTAATTAGGAAATTGGTGATTTCTTTCCTATAATACGTCTATGACTCTTGGGAATGCTATAGGTCAACGTTTGAATTCATTATTAGTATAACAATAATTACGAAAATACAAAGAATAAGAATAAATATATAATTACAATATATTTGACTTAAATAAACTATATATCAGATACGTACAGTATCTAATATGCTTTGAATATTAATCTCATATCAAAAGAAAATTCACTTAGATCCATACTAAGCAACTTGAATTGAATTTTTACTTTAAACGCCTCTACGATTCATGGAGTTGATTAAGGTAATTTATAACTGGAAAATCTTAATTAATTTTGTTACTATATATTAATTCTTACATGTATGAGCTAGTCATGCAAATCAACAATTAAAATATCTCAAATACTCAGAAAATCATGCGAATTTCGACTGTAAAATACCTATCACTCTACTAGTTAGTAGTATAAAGTATGCAAGACTAGACGATTATCACATAAACTTTCTAATTTCCTTAATGAAACGTCAATGTTAAAGAAAAGCTGTTCCCCACTGTGTCGCCGTGGTCCGCTAAAATAAGACCATCGGTGTTATTAGAGCATTTGTATATTTTTATTCCGACATTAAATCTTTTAGTGGATCAAATACAAAGAATATGAAATTAAATTTGCATATAAATACTTTTAGCACAATAATTTGAGGGACTAGAAATCCTTAATAGTTTGAGATAAATTAAAAAAAAAAAATTTAGTTGATAACTAATATAGACTTAACACGTGTCATCATCTAATACGATTCAATTAATTAATTGTTCCTACAAAATACCCTTCTACTCTGGTTAATGAATGGGAAAATTGCAAAAAATGGTCCTTTAAAGTGGCCTACTTGCAAAATTGGTCCTCTTTAGTGGCAGTGTCCAATTTAAGTCCTCTAAAGTGGCTAGTGACGCGATTTTGATCCTCTAACGCATGAGTCAACGATTTTGACTCAAAAATTGGATGCATTCTTCGATTTTGACCATTTATTTTGGGGATTCTTTCATTTTCACCCCAAATATTTTTAAAAAATTAAATTTGAACCCTAAAACATTTCAAAACATTTATTGCGTAAAATTTAAGTTAAACATATTTTAAACATTTATTTTTTGTGTTTTAAATAATTTTTTTACAATTGTCTTTAATTAGTACTTCAATAAAAAAAATTAAGAAAGAACAAAAAAGAAAAAAATATCATCTTCTTCCTCAATTCATTTTACGTTTCTTTTCTTTTATTCTTTCCTAAACTTATTTTAATTGAAGTTGAACCGGAAAACAATCTAACTTAAATTAAGGTGGCCATGGTACTCAATTATTAAAAGTAATATCTAAGTAGGAGTCACGTTAAAAATTGATATAAGAAAAGGATCGATATAGGCTTTTAGCAATTGGTAAGAGAAGACAAAGAACACATTGAAACAAAAAAAAAAAACAAAAAAAAAAAAAGAACTAGTAATATTTAAGAACTTACATGAGAATGGGAGAATGCAATTAATGTCATGTCCACGACTCTTAATATTGTATACATCTTTTTAGCTAATCTAAATATATATATATATATATATATATATATATATATATATATATATATATATATATATATATATATATATATATATATATATATATATATATATATATATATATATATATATATATATATATGAACTTGCACTGTAGAAAATGCAGTAAATTCGACAGGAGACAGTGTGAGTGAGTATGAAACTTTTAAGACATAAAAGAGTGTATAAACTTATCAAGAAAGAATTAAAAAAAAAAAGAAAAATCACCCTCTTCCTTAATTAATTTTACGTTTCTTTTCTTTTATTCTTTCCTTAACTTATTTTAATTGAAGTATTAATTGAAGACCATTGTAACAAAACTATCTAAAACACAAAAATTAAATGGCTTGAAATATGTTTAACTTAAATTTTACACAATAAATAATTTGAAATATTTTAGGGTTTCAATGTGATTTTTTGAAAATATTTGGGGTGAAAATGAAAACAAACCCCAAAATAAAGGGTAAAAATCGAAGAATCCCTCCAATTTTTGAGTCAAAATCGTTGACTTCTGCGTCAGAGGATCAAAATCACGTCACTAGCCACTATAGAGGACTTAAATTGGACACTGCCACTTTAGAGGACCAATTTTACAAGTAGCCCACTTTAAATGATCATTTTTGCAATTTTCCCGTTAATGAATAGTGCTTTGAAGACATACGTGAAGTGAATGAGTCAGGGATTATATAATAATTTATTTATTTTTCTTTTATAATAAGGGTGACGATATTGCCAAAGCAAAAATTGTTGGAGCCAGAGCAAGTTTTTAATTATCTCTAATTTACCCCTCTTAAATATGGAATACTAAAATCTATCTCCTTAAATCTTGTAGAATCTATTTTGTTAATTATCATACCTTAATTATAACAACTAACTTCTCTATTCCAGTAGTTCATTATAGGAATTTATTTCTCTCTCCAATAATTTTATATGAAGAAAGGATCAAAATCTATTATCTTGGCGCACAAACTTTTGAAATTAAAATCTAATTAAGTCTCCCTTAAAAAGTTGATTACGAAAAAAAAAAAATCGTTAACTAAATTTCACACACTTAAATCATAATTAAATGACCATCTTAAATAAATCGAAATATTTGATTAAAAATAAAGATTATTTATGAAACTATTGTGTGTGTGCATTTAAATGCGAAAATTGAATTAAATCATAACTTAACTTTAGTCTTTCTTTATACATATTTTATTTCTTATCTGAACGAAAACAAGTGAAATATATTACATTTTAATCATTATTTAATCAATGATATTGAATATTATGAAGTTCAAATATTAAATACTATACTAGAGAAAATTTGATTTTGAGAGTGTATTGTTAAATTTTTAATTTCTGTTAACTTGAAATTCCCAATTTCAAAAGTGCTTGTAGATTAATTTCTAATATTACAATAAAAATATGAAGCCGGTAATAATTAAATAAATAATAATCTGGGTATATGTTTAAAAATATTTTACCAAATGAGTTGGTAAGTAATGATTTATAAAATTATAATATAAATAATTATGGAAAACAACGTTGAGAGAGAGAGTTAAGGAGTCTTAATTAAAAAACAAAGATATTTGAAATGTTGATTACTATATTACTTAATTAAGAAGGGTAAATTAGATATATTTAAAATTTTCCTCTGGCTCCAACAATTCCTGCTTTGGCAATAACACCGGCCTTATAATAATCACCTAGAGATGCAAAGTCCAACCTTTTATTCTAGAGGCTCACTAAATTGGGAACAAATTGGCCCACGTAAAAATTGCTAGAGGCAATCCTTCACATTAACAGTTTGGGCTGGATCACTGATTGAATACTCGGATTCGGGCCTCGAGAAAACTTCCGATCTTAAACTAGTCGTGTATCAGCCCCAATTTTTTCTTGTTATACTCTTTAATTTAATTTCCAACTAAGTTAAGATTGAGATTTGAGACTTGAGAATTGAGAGAAAAGGGGGGCAAGGCAACACAAAAGCCCTTTACTTATTTGTCAAAGTCATCAACAAAGTCATCAACAACAAGCTTGATGCTGAAAATATATCTCACAAAAATATATCATTTATCATAATAAATGTACTTCTGTTAATCACAACGAGAACTCAAGATAAGAGGGTCGAACCATTTCTTAAAGTGAAAATTAAGGAAAATTTTTGGAAACCTGATCTAATTAAAATTTCTGATTGAGCCATTCAGTTGGACTACTCTCGATCTCCTAACGTAGGCATATTTATGCAGTATTTCATTGACGATCACCGTGTAATATAAATGTTCATGAAGTCAATTTAGTGGTAATAACCAATATCAGTTTAATTGTCCATAAAATTCTAATTTCATGTTAAATTAACTAAAGTTTTAGTGGTTTATATTCTAAAACCTTATATATCAATAGAAAATTATTTCGTGCAACCCGAGGTGACACAATAAATCAATTAATTATGTGGATACATAGTCCGAATGAAATTATTGAGAAATTATTTCTTATAATTAAGGAGAATATTTGAATTCGTGAATTGCACTAGTAAATACAACGTTGCATAAAACATTTATTTTTTTAGTGTTTATATATGGATTTAGTGAATTTTCTTTTATTTATTAAAACCCTACTTCTCCACTTCTGCGCCACCACAAGTGTCGATGCACCACCACCTGAGGGCTCTGAACATCGCCGGCACTATCGATTATCATCAGCGCTTATCGTAATTTTCCCATTTTTTCTTCTGAATTTGTGAATTAACAAATCCTAATTCGCAAAAAAGGTAAAATCTTTGGGCGCTATAGTGTGCCGCTCCCAAAACTACCTGCTAAACCCTAATTCGATTGAACCCTACCGGCTTAATAGGTTGACATTTTTTACTTTTTATGCTTATGACCTAATTCGACTTTTCAAAAGCTCAATTTTGATATCTGAATTTTAATACTATTTGCTTATTTCAGAGGAAATGTTGGACGAGAGAAAATTCGATGTGCAGTTGAATTTATGGGCACTTCGAGTTCCTCGTGAGCATTGCAAGCTTGCGACTCGAATCCTCAATGGGTAGGTGCTGCTACGTCGTTTTGATTCGTGTTTTTAACGAAGTCGTATGCTGCATTATCTTATTGATCTCTTTTGTTTTGGAAGATATATGCTTGATAGGCCACGTATCAAACCTGTAACAGAAGATCCCACGAGTGAGAAAAACCGTTACTTGATATTATCGGAGAAAATTCAGAATCAAGGTATCGATTTCTGTATTTGGTTGTGTTGTGGGCAAATGTAGTTATGATTTAAGGGTTGGGGATTTGGTGATGTTACTCTTATGTGGTTCATTTGAATTTGTGTGGATTGGCAGATTTATCGGAAATCCCTGGTCATAAAGTTGATGAAATTAAAGAGATGTGTGAGATTCAAGTAGTTCCGCATTCCGTCACTCTTGGTTATTCGTATTGGAGTGCAGGTAACTAGCATTTTTGCCTCACACTTTCTTTTGTTATGTCTATCACGCTGCTTTTTTGAGATATTTATGCTTGCCCTTTAGGAAATTATGCTCAGTAGATTCACACAGATAGCTGTTTAATAATCTCCTCTTTATAAGGTAACATGGAACGAGTTGGTTTGAGTAGAGCTCGATATTTTATTGTGTGTAAAATTTTATAATATGTTTAGTGGTGGTGTTACTGTAAATCCTTAGCATTCTCGTCAATTTCTTGTTTTGCTTATGCGATTGACTCGTGTGTACTCGTTCCTTAACAAATAGATGCATGCCGGTCAATGGCAATTGTCCTCACATTCTTTTGCATCAGAGACATTTTTCCTCATTTGGTTATTCTTAGAGTAGTTTTAGTTATGATGTGTTTTACAGTGGCATTATCTTCTTGTTCCTTCTTATGAGCATATTCATCACCTTGTAAGAAACCTAGTTTAAGAGTCTGATCTGATTATTTTCTTCTTTAATTAGGCTGTTATTTAGTATCTCAGAGATAGTCGTCAAATTGATGTTAGCAAGATGGAAATGCTTTCTCTTCTGTATAAACTTTTGCTATATTTTATTTTTTTATAAAAAACTAAACTTAGTTGCTTTGTCCTCTCTATGCGGTTTCACATTATTCGTACTTTGTCACCTGTTAGTCGAAGTGGTACATTCTGCTCACCACTACTTTTTTCCTTTTGAATTTATTGAAGGATTCCCTTGCTTTCAGGATTCTGATACGTCTGTGCATGCAATGCTTTTCTTGTGCAAATTCTTTACCTTCACTCTTTCTGTATTTGTTCACTTGAATTTGAACATGAACTTTTAGTCTTGGAATTGCAGATTCCTTAACGAGTTAGTTACATATTTCGTTCTAGTCATTGGCTGCTGCAGATTTTGATAATGCTGGATTCAGATACTTCTTTCGTGATAGAATCAGTTTAAAGTTGTGAAAAACTATTTTTGCAACTTTCACGTAACTATATCAAACATGGTTTATCCATTCTGTTAGCTTACAATATGCAGATTGTTTCCAAAAAATGAATGAATTTACAAAAATGCTATCTATCTGTTATATATGTTTCTTTGTCATGGAAACTATTGTATTTGCAGACCATATATTGAAGCAGATTCTGCCACCTGGGGTTGAAGTACCTTCATCGTTTGAAACAATAGTTAAGTATTTTATTTGTGTTAACTTCATATTTCCTTTTTCTACTTTCACTTAGACCTTGCAATTATTTTCTTTCTTCTCTTTCACAAGTATTTATAATATATTCTTCCCCCACTTCAATTAGGGTGATCAATATTCAGTTTGACAGTATTGTTCTTATCTTAGTTTGCAGCTCACAATATTGTGTTCGCCGTATCAGATCCTGTCACTGATATACATGCTTACTTCTTTTTGTTGCAGGTCATATTGCACACCTGAATATAACAGATGAACTTCTCCCGTATAAGGATGTTATAGCAAAAGTTATCTATGATGTATGTTAACTTGGTTCTCTTGTACAACTCTTCCACAATTGCATATCCTGCAAGTGATATTTTGGCTTTGAAGACTTGCTGCACTGGAGTCAAACTTGAATCTTAAAAATAGTTGATCAAATTTATGCCTAACTGAATTTAAGAGCCAGTTGCAGATATAAGAATTTCCATAATGTCCATTTGATCAAAAAAACTGGCATTTATGTGAGCGAACCTAATCTTCACTAAGTTATATTTACTGTTAACATGCATGTAGATCATATCTTGTAATGAAGTTTCTGTGGAATAATGCTTGGTTGAGAGTACTGGTGGAATGTATTATGTTCCCTCTTAATTCATGCGATCTTCAACTATATCTTACAAAAGGCAATGTGGCTACTTAAATGTACTGTGCCTTCTTTTTTTATTTGGAGGTATATAGTGAGTGTAACTATTTTCCTCTATTTTTACGTAAATCTGTCATCTTCTTAATCAACTTTATTTCCTTGCCAGAAAAATTATCCACGAATCAAGACCATTGTTAACAAAGTTGGGAGTATCACCAATGAGTTTCGCGTGCCAAAGTTTGAAGTACTGGCTGGTGAACATAATATGGTTACAGAGGTGAAGCAATACAAAGCAACTTTCAAGCTTGACTATAGCTTGGTCTATTGGAATTCTAGATTGGAACATGAGCACTTGAGGTTAATTTCAATGTTCCAGGCTGGGGACACTATTTGTGATATGTTTGCTGGTATTGGCCCATTTGCAATTCCAGCTGCACAAAAAGGATGCCAAGTTTATGCAAATGATTTAAATCCAGATAGCACTCGATATCTGAAGATTAATGCGGAAATCAACAAGGTTGATCATCTAGTCCGTGCGTACAATTTGGATGCCAGAAAATTTGTCTCTTCACTGATGGAAGTACCTTCAAGTGAAGGTTGTCTGGAATCTGATCTTGCAGTGGAGCAGACTTCTGTAAACGGAGTGGTGCATGTGAGCAAGCAAACTGAATTAGAAGACACGTCTTCAACTGGTAATACTTTTTTTTTTCCTTCCCATTTTTGGCATATACTTAAATAGGAGTTTCAAAAATTTAATTCTATTGTAGATGTGATGCAGGAAATACCAAATGGAAATTTTACTGATTCTGGAAGTAACCAACAGCTAAGAACTGAGGTGGGTGAAAATTCAGCCCCGGCAAAAAGACGCTCTGATAGTCCACTTGAAGGTATGGTAGATTAAGAAGACAGATCTTTGGATATGGACCGTTTTAATTTGGTGCTAACATTTGATTTTCAAGGATGGGTTCAAGTAACATTTAAGCTCTCCCCCCTTATGAAATCTTATTGAGAATAATGAATTGGTTGGTTTGCAATTTCTGCTGCAGATAATGGCACTATTGATACTACTTTTCATTCTGTGCCTGATAGAAAGAAAAGAGCTTTGAATAAGCGCAATAAAGGCTCTCAAGCATTCAACTCGAAGCCTTGGGAGCACATTGATCATTTCATAATGAACTTACCTGCCTCTGCTTTACTATTTCTTGGTAACATCTCCACTGCTTCTCCATTTCCCTGCTCCTATCTAACTTATCCCAATCTTTCTTTACGGTTCTTTGAGAGGTATATTTGGTAAAATTGTTTGAGAATAGGTTATTGGCTGTTCTAAATCATACAAGTCCAAATTGTGTGCGATTAAATCTCAAATAACTGCGACGTGCACTACATGAGATCAATTTTTCACTCGTATATCTTTCTCTTAACACTGGCATTCAAGATTATTATCTGCTATATATGTAACACAGAACTTATGAGCCTCTTGCATCCGGGAGAATTATTCTTCTCTTTCTGGTCTAACTTCGAGCTGTATGTTTCATATATACTGTACGGTTAGTAATTACTCTACATAAATTACTTGTCTTTTGTGGCTGTTCGTGTCATTATTTTCAGTGGGATTGTTGAGATGGCCACACGTACAACTTAGACCTCTGTTTTGAAGCCTTTCTCTTCTCATTAGCTGTGAGAATAGCATGCAAATTATTTTCTGTTGTCACTATGTTTTGAGTTCTCAAGCCAGGGATATTTTCAGTTGAATCTGAACTTACTATCTCCTATTTAGTTTGCATTAAGAGATAGGAGAAATTGAATACACAAATATCTTTCTTGCAGATGCCTTCAGAGGTGTTATTCAAAGAAGATACTGGAAAGGATCTCTCCCGTGGATCCACTGCTACTGCTTCATTCGATCAAATGAAACAAACGAATACATAAAATCAGTAAGTTTCTTCCCATGCCTCTTGAGTGCCTAAGTGGCATAATTATTTCATTCTTCGCACGACTGTCTAAAATCAAATGGTATTATGTTAGGAGGCAGAGGCGGCACTAGGTGTTAGAATACAAGACCCCATATTTTATAGGGTCAGAGATGTTGCCCCGAACAAGGTACCCGCTGATGCAACGACTGATCTTTCTTGCATCATACATTAAATTACAATTTTCACATTAAAACCTGCTTCTTTCGTGCAGGCAATGTTTTGTTTGAGCTTCAGACTACCAGAGGAAGCATGTGTTGCTGGTGAAGCGGTCAACAATGGCCTTCAAGATACAAAGGTCGGAAATAACGAAACCCAACTAGTTTAGACCCCAACTATATTTTCCGAGCTTCAGCTGTGGTCAACCACATATTTCCTAGGCTTTTTAAGCAAATGTTGGCAGACAAGAGATTCTATAGAATTTAGGTTGAATTACTCGTGTAATATGTAATTTGACCACATTGTAGTTGGGTATCCTGTAACTTGTTTTACTGGTCACTAGGAGTACTCAGTAGTCATTACTCACAATTGTGGAGCAACATGTTTTCAAGTTTGTGCCTTCAATCTCTCTTATCGACCTTTGGTGCTTAGAACTGAGTTTTATTTGCTCGTTGTAGGAGTGTTGTCAACTGTGTCTCGACTCTCGACCCACGAAAATATCAATGGGACCGACTTAGATTTTAGTATACTACTATGTTTCAAATCGGATAATTGGCCTAATTAGACTTAACGAAATATTGTAATTATTCAAACATTAAAATAATTATAAATACATCGAAGTCTTTGAAAATGTTATTATAGACATAAGTATTCCTAAATAATATACGCATGGGTAAAAGCGATATGTATTCAACCGTGGATGATTAATAAACTCGGGACCTCATTAAGTTTCTGCATGTATTAGTATCAGACTTAGTGCTGAAAATAGCAAATACTATATATTGCATTACCACAAAATACCAGTACTATATTGCTTAAATTTTTGGTCTTGTCTAATTCTTTTATCCTCAGCAACCAGTTGCAGAATTGAAATGTGGAGTGCACTGAAACAAATCAAGCTTCTTCACCTTCTCCCACATCTTCCCAACACCACCACTTTTCCCCATTTTACCCCTACTCTCTTTCTTCACAAGCTTCTCATAATACTCCTTATTCCTCTTCTCCAGCCCATAAATCTGCCCCTGAAGATCCTCGATTTTACGGCTCAACTCACAAACTCTATGATCCTCTCTCGTCTTCAACACGCACCTCGCTAACTCCGCTGCCTTTCGTTTCAAAAACAGAGACTCGGACACCAGACCTTTGTTCTCCTCAACCAACGCCGACACTCTGTACCCCAACGTCGCATTGTCGTTCAACAGAATCAGCCTCTCAGATTCCAACACATCTAGCAAATTCCTCTGTAGATCCATTTTCCTCGACGACTCACCGCTATGTTTCTCAATCAGATTCAATTCATTCGCAACGATTTCGTATTCTACAGTTTTCATCACCAGCTCTGCGACGATTAGATCGGGATCGATATGTTTTGTTTGGATCGGAGGTAGCGTTTGGAATGAGAGTGAGCTCTCCGCGTCAGAATCAATTACTTCACCGGTGTCGATTGAGTCGATGTGAGACGACTCGTCAAATTTAGGTTGTGGAATCGGTGAAGAGCAGCGGCTGTGGCGATTGTGGTGGTTTTTGGAGAGAGATTGGCAGTAGCGATCGGCTAACGAGAGGTAGCTGTTGTAAAGATCTTGGAGGAGTGACAATAGATGAGGGCGTTCGTGGTAGTAGGAATTCGCTCTTGCGGCGAAGCTATCGGAGCTGAGTTGTTTTGGTGATTTCCATGTCAGTGTCTTCATCCTTTCATCCATATCTGACAGAAGAAGATAAGATTAATTGGAGACATTATTGAATTTTATTTGGCATTATATTGATTTTGGAAGAGAGTGTTTGAAAATTTGAAATTGAGAAACGTGTTTTGGTACAACGGCTACTGTCAAACTGACAGGAGACATTTCGAAAAACTTGGACCTATCTGAAGGAAAAAACACCATGTTTTGATTTGAAATTCAAAAGACTTTTTTTTTCAAAAGACCTTCGATTCATTTGAAGTATTAAAAATGAGAAGTTTCCTAAAGTATGGAAAATATTATAGATACATAGTTTTTTCTGCTATCATGTTATTAAAGGTTGGAGATATATTTCTATTTACTTCAACTGTAAAAGAAGTTTATGTAATAATACTAAACTCAGGAGGTGGAACTAAACTACCAGTATTAATTATAGTATGTATGTTTATAAACTCAAAAAATGTGATAATTAAAAAGAACTGCCTATTCACTGATTCTTTTCCTGTTTTATACCCAATTATTGTTACAATTCACCATCATGAATTATGTATCTAACTGTAAAATAGAACAACAAGTAACAAAGTATTATAGCAAGGATTGTACAAGACAAAACAATTCATGAAATTAATAGTAAGGCCAAATGTTATTCATATCTGACTGAGCAAAGACACATGGGATAGGCAGCAGAATCATATCAAATTCTATCTGCAACAAGCCAAGGTAGCACTCTAGCAGCAGTAATGCTATGTATTTTGGCAAAAAGATTTCAAAATTTGAACAAGAAAAAGGGGACCAATATCAGCAAATATGCGAAAAAATTGTACAGTTTGCAGCCTTTTTTATGCAACACTTTTTTTGGTTACCTGCTTATTACATTATGGTACATAGGGGGTTAGAAAGTGACTTGTCAGCTTATTTTTTTCACTTAAGGCCAAATCGAAGGTAAGGTGACTTATCATATAATCCTATCTTTGATTCTTTCTACTGCCATGCAGAATCAAAATTGTGGCCCCACTTTCTGTTGAAATTCAAAAACTGGTCTTTTATGGCAAAATTTGGAATTTTTGTGGGTTCGTGGAATAAATTGCTTTAATGCTTTTTACCTTGATTTTGAAATTTGAACATATAGAGAAAAGGGGTTAAAGTAAATAAATTTTGAGATTTTCTTTTACTGAAGAAAGTTTGTAACTTTAAAAATTAATTGGTTAAATGTAATGAAATACTTTTAAGTACTTTTATGTTTGTTTTGAAACTTGAATGATACTAACAAGGAGTTCAACTAATGAAAGCTGTATTCTGTTTAAACCACTTAGTAGTCTACTATAAGCTTGGCTTTTAAATAAATTCGTAAATTTAATGGTCATAATTTGATTAATCATGTGAAATCTTATAGTGACATATCATAGACCACTATGCATAAGACTTTTTCTAATAGTACGGATTCTACCAAAGAAAATTCTATGGATGGTCTAGACTTCTGCCGTAAGTTGTAACACAAAATATATTAATTGCATGTGGAACCCAAAATAATGTTAAAATGCAAATGCTTGTCAATGTTATGCACGTACAGACTTATATACTAATAAAGTAGCGATATACATAATCAAAAATTAAATTACTTGGTTCAAGATTTAAAACTTTATTATCATGCAAAAGTCAAAAGCAAAAATAGCAAACTTCAAAAAATTATTAAAAAATAGTATTATACCAAAGAACAAAAAATTCACACACAAAATATTGGATTTAGAATATGTAATGTACCTGCAATGGAGCAAAGAAGCCAAGAAGGCTTCGAGAAGTTTCTGTTCCGACGTGATTGATGATGATTTGACGCCGCAACTAATTCTCCATCGCCAGTTTTCACTGCCTTTGCGACCATTTTAGCAGACAAATCAAGGCCCTACACTATTGACAAAAAATTAATTAATCAAAGCTACCCGTTAAATTATTTAAACGTTACGTTGCATATTTATATAGTGTTCACATTTAAGATAAAAAAACAGAAACATGCATTTGAAATAATTGTAGACTCAGAGAAATAAGAGTGTACGTACACATTCAATAAATGATTAGACAATGCCATAAATTGTACCATTCAAGGAATGACCAAACAGGAAATGATCATAATGCAGATTCTTGAACTATTATTACAAAACATGAACAGATACATCCGTACTCCTAACAAATACTACAAGTTGCAAAAACTAATTAATTTCAAATAAATACACATTACGATCGACATAGTACAACTACATTAAAAGACATAATAACATTTTTTATATTAAAAAAAAAAAGACCAATTTGTTTTCTTTTGTTCATCTCTTTGGTAAAAAAAAAAAAAAAAAAACTATTGAAGAAATGGAAATGATTGTTGCATGTGTAAGATGGTGAACATGATCAAGAAGGGTTCTTGATGAAATAGAGAATAGAGGCCAACTCAAGAACATAAGTGCAGTTAAAGTTGTGTACATTGTTAATAAAATATACAAATGACATAATTTTTCATACCTTTGAAGAGTTGAGTGGAGATTTTGAAGTTTATGGACACTACACAGAAGAAGTGAAAAAGAAACTCAGGCTTTATACATAGGATGAAGAGGAGGGAGAGGGGTAGGGGGGTGGGGTGGGGGGGTAGTAGGGGTTGAAAAGTAGACCGCTAAGGATGATTTGAAGTGTTGGCCAATGAATGTATGAAAAGTGACCCCAATGGTCTATCAACATTTATTAATATTGTCAGGATTAAGTTTCTTGGGAAATGGAGAACAGTAACATAGCTAGCTTTTTATTATCCCACAGATGATACTATGATCTACCCATAATCCTTGGCCTGTAATAATCATCTAGACCAAAACTCGGTACATGTTTATTTTCTTTTTTAAAATTAAGGGATATAATCATATAATCGTTGGTTGTTATTAATATAAGAGGAAGATATAGATGAAACTTTATTCAATTTTAGTTGCCATTTATCGGTAAAATTGTTCTCTTATCATTTTTTCGTCGTGCATCCGTATTTTGCCAAGTAAATGCGAAGAAACATGATAACAAATTAAATAACTTTGCATTTACTTTTTAAAAGAATTTACTTCAGTCCTTGTATTACATATTATCCAAATAATTTGTAGCTAGGATATTTGAAATAGCACATAACCTATGCTAATTTGTTTATCAATGAAGATTTACCATATCTACGAAAAATGATCAGTAAATTAAATAGATAAGTTTCTGTACTATATTAGATGTAATTATATCGGCTCAAATGATCAGTATTATGCAACCGAATATCCTCCGAGATATAGAATGACTATATGACTTTGCATATCCCGACCAAAATAGAATATGACATCACATATTTTAAATTAAACTAAATCTCGATTGTATTTAGTTTTCATTTCTATAGCTGTCTTCTGCACAATAAAATGTATTTACGTCACAGATAAATAAGAAGTAGGGAGAATTACACAAACACCCCCTGAGAGATGGGCTAATTACACAGACACCCCCTCATGTTTGGGAAATTACACAAACACCCCCTGTGATAAAATTCTTTTCGCAATTTGTTACGTTTTGCTGAATATAAATTTCCGTCTCTCGTTTATATTGTAAAATCAATTAAAAATAAACTAAAATTGCTAAAACGATAGAAAATAAGTCTCATTTATTCTGTTTTAGAAAATAAAAAAACAAAAAAAATAAGGTATATTTCGAAAGATTTTGTAAGTTAATCATCACATCATTATTGACATTATGATCCAACACCATAAGTGTGTATATTCGATTAAAAAAACACACTACAAAGGGTGTTTGTGTAATGAGAAGCATACTATAGGGGGTGTTTGTGTAATTTCTCAAACATGAGGGGGTGTCTGTGTAATTAGCCCATACCTCAGGGGGTGTTTGTGTAATTCTCCCTAAGAAGTAATAGGTGATTGATATTTGAGTAGAAACGTTAACAAGTTTCTAAACCAAACCAATTTCAAGTTGGGCCAATTATATAAAAGATCAAGTTGGGCCTGCGTGTGCCGAGACGAGGGTTACTGAGATCGGAAAGACTGAGTTGCTGCGGCCAACTTTACTGTTATAGGGTTATGTGGGCTTAGGAAATTGGCTTAAGCTTCTCGACTGGTGGACTAGTGGCTTGGTTTTGTTGAAGCCTTCGATTCAGGCTGTGTAGCCCAAAGCTCTTAAGTTTTGGGCTGCGGTGTAGACATTATACTTATATTTGTTTTTATACTTATTTAAATGCATTGCATGATTATACTTTATAACCAAGAAATAATTAATTTCATAGAAACTAAATTCCACTTCCAGTCCAATCAAGAACCGGGGAGAGCCACTGTCTTATCAAACCGATCACAATATTTTCTATCATATCATACCATAGAGACAAAAACAAGAAAAATAAACCCTTTTTGAAATAAGTCAATAAACAACAGTTTAATACTTGTCTCCATTTTGGCGAGGGGAAAAAGAACATGGCAATTGTAACTGCGCAGTGCCATGAAAATCCAGTCTCCGGATTCGGAAGAATGTAACTAAGAATTAGCTATTTCTTTATATATGTTTTATTTGTGATTGAATAGATACACCAAGTAAGACTAAATTAGGTCTTCTTACAGTTTTGTTTCAGCTTAAATAGATTAAACTTCGCTTAAAACACTACACGTAAGACTAAGATGGAATATTCCAGCATAGACTCTGTGATGCATAAATCATCAAGGTCGAGGTGTAGTTGAGCATGGCCGAACGATTGATTGGTATAAATATTATAGTCGATCACTCAAGCTCCTAACTTGATTGGATCAAAGTAATGTACGTTATTCGTGTAAACTACTAGATGATTAGCTTCGAGTTGCTTGACAGATGATCTAGAGCTACTCCTAATTAAAAGGTCCATCTAATGAAGGATTACGACCAATAGGTTGAAAGATCGTTTCACATGCCTCATTTGAATTTAGGGACCTTGATCGAGTGGTGGAACCGATGATCACCTAACGTAAAATCAATTGTCCCATAGACTCTTCTCTTTTCCAGTTGGTTGACTTTGATCTTGTCATGTGTCATGATCAATTACGATATACCAATTGAAAAAAATGCTTCGATGTCATTTAGAGTACATATTTTTAAAGTAAGACATTTAGAGTATATGAAATCAATAATAGGGGAAGTTTAGAAACATAAAAAGGACTCCTCTAACTTAAAAATGTTTCTTGTTCAGAAGTCATAAGAAATGTATAGCAAGCTTAAACCAGGTTCCATCCTTGATTTAGGGAAGAATTGATGCCCTTTTCAGTTGAAATGTCGCACTCCATTTCAATTAAATCCTTAACTCCATTAGGACGCGACAGATGTTCTTTCTGGTAGCATGTCTTCTCATTTAAAAAACAGATAAATATTCTTTCTTGAGTACAATAAGAGTACACTGTCCTTTCTTTCAACATTTAACTTTTCCAAAAACCTTCAACTTACATGCATATAATATCAAAAGATTCTATACCACCAAAGAACATGATAATATATAGTTCATTAACAAGATTCTTCTACCACCAAAGAGCTTGATGATTTAATATACACCCACATAATATACAATGAAATTCTATAAAGACTTAAAGGCCCACTAATCAGCTGAAACCCGATGGATCAAAATTCAAATCCAAGCAAGCATTAGCTAGGCTATGTTCTTCTCCATTTCTTTTTTCACAAAACTACACCTAATGTGGAGTGATCTTCTACACTACTCTGTGTACCACGTGGTTGAGATAAAGGCATGTGTCGTCTTGCCAAACTAAGAAGACGCATGTTTACACGAACGCTCTTGTGATAGACGCAGTGGTACACAAAAATAGTACAGAGAAAATTATTGAGATACGTTATCGCGATAATTTTCACACAACGAAGTTGAAACTGGAGAACTAAAATCCTTGATTAATCATATCTAAGAACCTTTGATCAGATTCTTGCCTTTGTAACCTCATGTTATCATTAAACTTCTTAATAAACGCCTCCACTTGCTTGTTAAAATCGTCGAGACTCATCGTGGGATCCCGTCTGAGACCCCCTCGACAAGTGATCGACACTGCACCATCGAACGTCTCTGATTTCTTCAACTCCTTCCATTTTGGAGTCGACGGCATCAACACCTCGGAATCAAGCCGTTGCACCGGAATTTGAATGGCCCGTCGTGGAACGTTCCACGTCTCACTTTTTTTCAAAGATTTCTTCTTAGCCTTCTTCTTTCCTCCTCCATGTATCGCATTCCATGTCGCCTCCATCGTGTCATCTTCTTCGTTTTCGTCCATTTCCACTTTCATGTCCATTTCTTTAGCACCTAGAGTGAATGAGTATTCACTCTCCTTCATTTCATTGGCTGCTGGCACCAGTTCTTCACTAAGGAACAGGGCTTTTTCAACATCAGGTGAAGTTAATACAACCTCGATGATATCCTTAATTGGCGGTGGTGGTAGCGATGCAATAACTTCGGCCATATCTCGGGGTGTTTCCGGTGGTGGTGCTGGTGGTGGCGGCGACTTAATACTCAGTAAATCGTGATCGTCGCTATTAACTTCGGTCTCATCATCTGGATTCTCGTGGCGGTGGAAGGCAGAGGAGAGTGCTATAAGCACAACTATGAAGTTGATGATGATACAAATGTACAGAGGAGATGAGAAAAAACACCTGATTGAGTTCCAAAATCCCATTAAACTTGATAGAACAAGTTCACAAGAATAAGGAAATATAACCGCGCCTTTCGCCATAACTATAGTGGAAATTAGCCCTGCTGATAGAAGAATCAGCTCCAAGGCTTTTACTGCAGTTTGAAGAACTCTGTTGTTGTTGAATGACAAATTGTCTACAAATAGAATAGCCATTTTTACTGAGGAAAAACAAAGTCAGTTGAACAAAATGAAGTAGTAGAATATGAGAAACTATGAAAAAGAATGTCCCTATGAGGCTAAAAACTGGCTTGAATGATGTTTTTGTTAAGACAAAAGAAGAGAAGAAGAGAGAGGAGGATAATAGTACTGATGTTTGCAACTTATTATGTTCACAAAGTATTATAAGGAGACCTTTTTTCCTTTTTCTACAATCAAAAGTAAAAGAAAATACCAACTGATGACAAGCTTTTATAAACTAGCAAGATTCTTAAATTATAATATTCTTGCAGCCAACTCCCATTTTAAATAATCTTTATATAAAGAATAGTAATTTATCTCCTTGTTCAACCTTTTTCTACTAACAAAATACTTTCTTTTATTCTTAAACACCACCCTGTCTAGCGGCGAGAGATTATTAAGTACAACGGCTTTAAAGTGAGGTGGTGCATTCAATTCGCTAATTTATGTACATGCATAGTTGGAATTGGGTATTGGGAGGTTATGTTCTATAATTTAGAAAGTACATATAATCTTCACCTTTGGTTATACCATGTCATCTTGCAACGGTTGCATAAAATAATTTTTCATGTTCACCACTACTTGAGACTATAGCTATTTCTTATGTTAAAAAGAAAAAACAATTGTGCCCCATATTCTAAATAAACAAAGAGGTTTTTATATAAGGTTATTTTTGTCTTCACAAGCACAAAAAAGAAAAATAATACATTAGTAATTAGTTGAAGTGTGAAGTTCCCTTTTGATAAACACATTAACTTACAAACGAGGTGGGAGTGGGACAAGTCAACAGATTTGGCTGTAGCTCGTTAAATTACAGTCCAATTGTTCCATCTCTAATTAAATCCTGACCCTTTGTTTGTCCCAATACTTCATAAGCTTTGCTTGTTGGATTAGATGAGCTCTATTACTATTAAATATTTAAATTTTTTAAGTGGCAATAACATGTTCAACAATTTCCTAAACCTGATCCGACAAGGTCAGCTTGAAGTGGGGCCTTAGATTTTTTAACTGCAAATGTCTTTAATTAGACACTTCCGTTCAACTTCTGTGATGTCTAATATGTGATGACTAAGATACAATCTATGTCCGAGTCATTTGGTATCATCCAATGAGGTTAAATTTAGTCCAAGACATTTTCGTTCAACTACCACACCTGAAGTTTTTCTAATAAACCAGAAACATTGTTATTAACCGAGTTTGTCAATCTTTGTACCTCTAGTATATTTGTACTACATGTAGTAAATATAAGATACAAATTTAATTATTTATTTAATGACTCGTCATTGCGTACATTAAGATCCCGTCATTAGTTATGTACACATATCGCGAATTAACACATAATAAAGGACACACCATTTGGCACAAAAATAGGACCTGTAAAATCATAGCTAGTGTTGATTAATTCATAATTCTTTTTATTTGTGCACTAGATCTTAACGAAAATATCTGACACTTAACACTGTTTTATAACAGTGCCGTATCCTCTGAATATGTAATAAAAATTAGTAACTTGTTAATTAGCGATGTGATCTTTCTGAATGGAAGATTATCCATTAATTAGCCGTGTGTTAAGTATTAGCTACTTGCTTGGTAATATAAATTTTTTATCGCAATCGTATCGATAGTATATTGAACATTGCTGTCAGATGGAAATTTTCTCAAGATAATTGTAAATTTCCACGAGATTGGTCCCGTATCAAATAAATTTAAACAAAAGCGACAAGCTATATGGTATTAGTCATGCTAATCAAATTAATAGTAAGTTCGTTTGCGAGTCAAATCTCTTGGTAAGAATATTGCATCAAAAATGTTGATTAGCCATGTCATGCATATCTTAGTCACGTACGTAGTGAATGACACCAAAAGTACAGTAGTCAAATGTATTTGCTTAATTTGATCGGGTAAACTGGACGATTGAATATTATATGTACATGTATAGATAAAGAAAAAGTGAGTGTAAGCCGAATAAAAAAAAGAAAAGTATGAAACAAATAATGTTAATTAAAACACTTTCGGATTAGGCGCAGGATGGTGCCCTTCAATCCAGAAGAGAAAAATGAAAAAAGAAAGTGCAATATCATTTGTTGCTAGGATGATCGAGGTGTCCCTGATTTAGCATCATGAATTACCATGTATACATTTTTGTATACCAATAAATAATAATGGACGCATCCGATCAAATCTATTGTGGCCCTCATTTAAGTTGATCGTGGTCATTGATTATGTAGCCTAAGTTGATAAATGATCTTATCTATCGTGATCTTCAGTTTGATCGATCTTTCACGTCAACATGATATGTATCACGTAATTAGGATTAGCCTCCGATCATTCGTGAAGAATCTCAAAGTTAATCCAACGTAATATCTCGTGTTGCGAAAAAAATAGTGTATATTACTTGGACACAATCAGTCTCAAGAGCTTGATTGACCCTGCTATTGGTCATTTGGCCGTGTGCGTCTATAATCTTAACTTAGTACTTCGATATCGAAAGGTTTATGTCGGGCATGCAACCACCAACTTAATCTCAAGTGCAGTATTCTAAGTGCATGTGACATTTATACTTTAACTTTAACTAACAAAGATATTCGACATCAGCTACCTTTTGACCTTATAATTATAATCAAAAAGGAAAGTAAGAAACAAATAGGGTTAAGAGCATGAAATCCCCCCAATTGCGCACTGAGTCGATCAACGTTCTATTTGGACACAGTTTTATATTTTTGTTCGTTAAATTTATAATTTGTACATTTTAAATATATATGTTAGGAGGTATGTTGTAACTTTTTGTAGGTTAGAGTGTAGATTGTGCGCGGGCAATAAATTAAGGGCCTTCTATGTTTTTTACCCATTAAATAAAAAATAAAACTTTCGAACTGTGTGTGTGTCGGGGGGGGGGGGGGGGGGGGGGGGGGGGTGGAAGAAAGGAAGTGCATTTGTTGCTAGGTTGCCCAAGGGGTCCCTTGATTTAGTCTCCTTTTATCTGGCAACAAAAACAACTATGAAGTATGAACCACCATGTATACTTTAATTTGTGAATAAACAATAGTGGACCTCTTTGGCTTATGAAAGACGCGTGATGTCTTTCAGAATTCTTCTTTTCTTTTATCACCTAACAATCTGTAACGAAATCCACTTTCCTATGTGTATTTCAAATTATGACTTGAGAATGCATGGTCCCTCAAGTGATTATTGGCTGTTTTGGTCTTTCTTAGCGACTTAGTTACTATTAGGGTGTTAAATAAGGGAGCCAAGTTGAGTCGATGTCTTGATTATTATAAAGTTTGAAAACGACATTAATTTGAGGTTTACAATCTTGCGATTTCGGAGAACAAATTGGGAATAATATGAAAAAAGATCATTGTAATAGATCAAATAAAAGATTAAGCACAGTTAAAGCCATTATCTTATAATTAGTTTCTCAAATTTCTTTTACTGTATTATTGTTTAATTATATTATTTGATATTTTTACCTGTATCATTTTTATTCTATCCTTTTTGTTATAGAAAAAAAATTGATGGATGTAAATGTACATGGGAGTAAAACTGAAAGTGCGCAACAGAAGTAGGTTATCCGGTTTTTTGAATTTGGATTCGATTTCTGTTCAAAAGGCTAGGGATCGTGTAGCGAACCATTAGAACCATTTGGGTACGGATCGAACTCATGCCAATCTTGTTCGGTCTGGATCAGTTTTGCTTTTCTTTTGTGTTATTTCTTTAATTAAAAAATACAATATAATGAACAAGAACTTTCAAGTTTAATTAAATTGATGAAAGAACATGTTACAACATACATGCTTAATTTTCAATTAGTCATTTGAACTCACAAATATAAAACACCATAAAAACAAGATGAAGATCACAAATTACAACTCACAAGACATAAATCACAAACATGCAACAACCGAAGTGGTTTATGCGTTAGTGAAAGTTTCAATTTTTTTAGAGTATTGAAAGTCCCCTAAATCCTAATTCCTGATTATGTGAAGTGCGAGTTGCAAGTTTGAAGTAGATGGTACGATTTTAGATAATTATATACCATAAAAATAAGGAAACTAAAATAGAAAAGAATAAGGGCCTCGATTTTGACTCGATCCGATAAATCGAGACCTTGAACTGAAACCAAACTAGTACCTTACTCAATTTTTTGACGGTTCAAACGGTTTTGGTTCTATCACCACCCCTAGTGCCCAAGTAAGACATGAGACTTGTTTATAATTAAACTTAGTTTTTTTTATTCAAGACAACTAATCATGAACCTTGGACCTGTAATTATTTATCTAATTAAGCCAAATCAAAAATTTGGTTGTGGACTTCTGATTTATCTTGGACATAATTTAATTATTTATATCGGAATAAATAAAGACAAATAATATTATCTAAATTCTAAATGTATATACGAAACCAACCATCTTGTTAAGTGGTCTAAGTCACAGGCCCTTGAAATCAGTCAACCTGACCAACAATCTAGATAATTGATGAAATGCAGTTTAGTTTTTGAGACATTTCGAAATTTAGGAACCAAGTTTTTCATGTCACGTTCGCACCAATTATTGCAAAAAATGAAAAGTGTTTTTTGTACAAAATCATATTCATCGAATGCACGGAATAATTCCGGCTAATTTTATCACTATTGATCAGTACGTGACGTGACTAATAGTGATTTTCAACCTACTCATGATTTGTTCTTGATTGAGCAACAAAAACACGACCAGATTAGAGCGATGAATATGTATAGGTTGACGAATCGGTGCAATACATTGAATTGGATTATTGATTGGAAATCGGAGTGCTCTTAGAAATTCATTAATGGCAAGGTTATTTAAAAACGAGGCATGGGACGCCAATAATTCTATAAGTTGTTATGTGGCTTCTCGAGTATGTGCAAGGTTTCAAGAATTTTTATTCTGCAAAAAAATTGTAAAGTTGCAGAATTTAGTATCCCCATAAATTAATATATTAAGCATTAGGATTTGTTATTTTATGACAAATGTTATTTTATAATACAATCATTGAGAAACAAATCTAAATAACTAAAGTTGAGTTCACTTTCTAGTCGTGGGATAGGGCAATTATTCCTTTGAATATGGAATTAGGTTCCTAACCTACGGACGAGGTTGCTAGGTTAAATAGCAATAAAGCTATAAGACTAATGAAGATCTCACCACTAAGTACTACGTTAGAATTTATATGCTACGAATCCTACGATGCTAACATTCCACCATTACAGTAAATTAAGCAACAAATAGCTAGCTTATAAATTTCGGATGGTCGGAGGAAAATTCGTGATCGAGACTTGAAAAATACTATTGACTTAAATCATTTTTTTTTATAAATGTAATATCACAATTACATTATGTATTTGACATGAATTTTCTTTTATATGATATGACAATTTTAGAAATACTCGATATCAATCAACCTCACCTACAATATTCAAGAATAATGTGCATCATACTCTAAAACTTAGACAAAGAAAAGGCTATTGTTAGCGATTCAATTCCATCTCCGTTTCAAATAAACATGTATATGGATTATTAGAATGGCAAAAAGTGTTAAACCCCTTATCGTATCGCCATTTTTTGCAAAACTGCCCTTTATCCTGGAAAATAAAATAAAAAACAAATACGTGCTCCCCAATTGATTTGAAAATGTGTGATTCGTCCCTGGTCTGCTTTTCTACAGAATATTTTAGTTAGAATTTTTTTTTCTTTTTTGCGGAAATATGAAGTGTAAATATTAGGGGTTCATCTCGATTTAATCCTACATTCAATAGAGTCTTCTTTTCCTTTAAACTTCATCACAGTCCCCAAAATTAGGGTTTAAAAGAAGACACTAGAATGAAATTAATGAAAATCGAATTGATGGAAAAGAATATTGAAAGTAGGTTAGATCAAAATAAACACCTGTATTGCTTCATATTTCAGCAAAAATAATCTATATTCAACTGAAAAATTGACCAGGGGCAAATTGCATAGTTCAAATACGTTGTGAGAGACAAGATTGTATTTTTTCCTTTTTGTCTCTTAAAAGATCGGGTGCAGTAAGCAGTTTGCAAATTCAGGCATACTACAACGTGCTCGATGCTTTTTATCCTAATCGAAATTACAAAATTTTCATTTTACTTTACAAAAGTCACGCATATAACAAATAATTCATCTACATTTTACCGAAATAACATCTTGATGATTAACCAATTATTCACCCGTGACAATACAAAGTCTTGTAAATAATGCGCAGTGGACGGTGATGGTGGAGCCCGGGTTACGGCTTTACAAGTTTTCTTTAATATCCACTGAGGAAAGGTCATTTTGAAATGAAACGGCTAAAGGGCATGTAGCTCTTTTTCTAGTCATTTTCACGCAATAAATGGGGTCCGTTTAGCCTAGAGTTGTGGCCTTAAACTGCGTCAAAGCTACCAATTAGGAGACAAGCAGCTGCATGCTTATATATGCCACTAATGCTTTGCTTATAAGATTTACTACTATGATTACTAATATTGTTATGGCATTATATTTATTTCAACATTTTTGAATATTACATAGTGGGGTGGGCATACTTTGATGCCAAGCGAAGGATTCTAGCTATCACTAGGGTTTAATTTTTCTTGACATTTTATCATCACCATTTACAATAATTGCATGAGTAATTATTGTGTGAAGTGTTTGGTGGGGGTGAGGAGGGGTTGACAATTTTTACTCTTAAGGCCATAAAGTTTGGTAGCCCGACTTTGCACTATTGTAACTTTAACGATGGTACAAATAAGTGATACGCTATCAATATTGTACTTTTATATTGTTTCACAACTAGCCGTGAGTGTTATTAATAAGAAGAAAAAAAAAGCAAATTATCTTGCTACTAATATATACTCGATAAGTTCTATTGACTCGGATAAATCTATCATTTCATACAAGTGATCAGCTAAGAATTAGAATAAGTTGATGACCTAAAAAACACAAGTGCAAGTTAATGAACTAAAGTTTCTTCCTTTCTAGAAAATAAACAAGCATTGACTAAACTTCAAACTCGTTGTTAGATGATGAAAGCTCTAGATAGCGGATTTGAGAGGGAAAAAGAGACAATAATGATAATAAAAGTACATGAACAAGGTGAGGGTAAAATGGTAACTTTGTTGCCCTAATTGTGGATCAGGCAGCAAAGTGATGAGATTTAACTTCATCTTGTTGTTGAACCACCGCTAGACAAAGTGCCGATTTTTGGTGATCTTAGATTTTGAGTCGTTTTTTAAGTCGGTATTTTGACGAATTCCAGGCTCAATTCAATTAGAAACGGCCCAAATAGTTGAATCTAAAGCGATGTTGTGGTCCAAATTTTGTGCATATTTCTTTGTTTAGGCTCTCATTCAAGAGTTTGTGCTATTTTGGTTATTTTAGTTTCGTGTTATCACTTTTTACATAATCCGAATTTCGACTACATTTGTTCAAAAGTAATGCTCGTACGATTAGGACTTATATATATATATATATATATATATATATATATATATATATATATATATATATATATAATTTTTTTTTTTTTTTTTACTTTTAAAACACATTAGTCTTTTAAGATTTCCTCGTATTATTTATACTTATTTCCGAAACACTAGAAACATACGAATTGTTGATTATTGAATGAAATTTTGTGAGTGTTTCTCTTAAATTTTGTGTTGTTACTTTAAAACAAATTGCTAGTTTTTTTTAATGGCCATTTTGGTCCACTTCAGTATAGACGACACGCAAATGGGGGTGGGGGGATGTGAACAATATTAAATACTAATTCGACCTATTGTTTGTTTGGATTGTCGAGATCACATCATATAGAACATCTACACTATGCTTATATAGCTTTCATATGAAAAAATAGTTTTAAGCCTAATAGAAAATGACACTTTCATAATAAGAACTCATGAGTTTGATGTAACCTTGTAACCGAGCATCAGTTTCTAGTACTAACCTAACCAGATTTAATTTCGTGTAACATTAGTGAAATCTAACATGACAATCATATTTAGAAAGAATAGTGGAAACTGCAGTACGTGCTTAGGCGCCAATGGAAATAGCCTCTCCTTAAGAAAAAATAAATCTTTTTTTGATGATAATGTTTAAGCATATATAGTCAACCTAGAAAATGATTAATCATAGCATGGGTTGTAGGAGCAAGAAAGTAAGAGTGGTAGAGGTAATCATTTAATCCCGAGTACTGGATTTGCTTTTAAATGTGTGGAAATTTGCCAGCATCTATGTACACAAATAGACACCGAACTCTCCCAAATGAATCATACTTATATGGAGTTTACAAAAACTTATATATGAAATATATGAACCTATAAATTTTAAAAACTTATTGGAAAAACATGGTACGTCTCTCCGTAAAGAAAAAAAAAATCATATTGGCGAACTATATATATCGTATGCTACGTTTATTCATTATCATTTGAGAGAGAAACAAACATGGAATAATAATATATACTCATGTGATTTTGAAAAAATTAAATTTTGAAACTTTTCATGTTTATTTACCTATAAATTGAAAATACTACTATAAATTTAGTTACTCTCTATAATAATGGGGTAAGTGCGTGTTGACATAAGGTATACTTCATCATATATATATATATACTTTTCTCCAAGAACATAATATTATTTTCAAGGGAGAAAAATTCAGTTACATGCATTAAATAAGCGAGAGTGCATTGCATCTATGTCTAACATATTATTCAATATATATACTTTTCTTCAAGAACATAATATTATTTTCAAGGGAGAAAAATTCAGTTACATGCATTAAATAAGCGAGAGTGCATTGCATCTATGTCTAACATATTATTCTACCACATATAAATATCCAATGAAAGAAAATTACTATTCTTTGAAAGAAAAAAAAAATACGATAACTTGTATTTTTTTTTCATAGTACTGAGGATCCTGATAAAACTCCCATTGAAAAAGTATGCATGGTGACAAACCGGTACCATTCATTCTTGGTAGATCGGTTAGTTCTAGAATTTCTTACTTAGAGAGAGATAGATTCAAATTTTCTAAAAAGTTGCAATGAAACATATATACTAAAATGTTTCTATTTTTGGTTCAACAGAAATGAAACTTGTAATAAAATATCTTTTAAGTTCATTTAAACAACCACTTCTCGTATTTCTCAGAAACATTTTGGAAACTCTCAAAATATTTACGAATTCTTTTTAATATTTGGCTGAACGGAATTTATCTTGAATTCAAAATTTTCATCTTTGAGAGAGAGTGAGTGATTCTGCGTTTTAATTACAAACAAAAATGATAACGCATGAAATTTGTCGTCTCCCAATTTTTCCATAAGATAAAGTGTGGTGCAACCAAACCTAGCTTTTAACTTTATTTTTGGAATTGGATGGCAGCTTCCTAACCAACTAATTCGCGGGGTGCTCGAGAAATACCATAATTATTTGGTCGTATTAAGAAAATTATTGACTATATTTATTAATTAAGTATATATATACACAATAATATCAGTGGAACCCGACAAAGGAGAATCATGACACTTCTTTTTATTTAAAGATAATAATCATTGACTATTGTGTCTCTTATCTAAGTAAACTATTGCACAAATTGCTTGAATGGGGCACTTCCAAGTGTCTGTCTATGTGACAAACGCTGGGGGATCAGATAAAGTGTAGAAAAAAGAACAGTTTAAAATTCCAAAGAATTTCCAAAAGAAATAACTGATTGAAATGAGAACAATTGGGTGGTGGACCTGCATCATTTAAATTAGATGTTTGAAAGTATCTCATTCTTAAATAAAGCAAATAACATAGGTCCCAAAGATTAGTTTTTTTAAAATTTATTTGAACAAGAAACCCACATGCACATGGCATTGTTTCTGTGTGATAAAGACTGTATACGTAACTAGTATGCATAAATTAATCTAACGATTCTCTTAATTGGGTCATGTTTGTGACTGAAATTTCATAAAATTGATATTTCAGTTTTTGGTTTGTTGAATAGCAATCTCATTTTAACAGTTTAACTCGTCCAAATTAAGAAGAACTATTTAATATTTATTTTCAACTCAGATATATAATCCATGGAGAAGAAAGTCGTTTAGTATTTATATCTTCTAAAGCGACCGTTTTTTTTTTTATTTAATTTAAAAGTGATAGCAGAATTCGAAAACAATCTCTTTATTGAGACTAATCCACATTACAAATAGATTATATATAAAGATTTTTAATCCGGACCAGAACAAGTTTGTAGGTTCACATACGCATGCCATCTATGTACTTAATAAGATTTCGTCTGTATGATATTTTTCTAACTTTCTACATATCTAAAAAGAAGGGTGAACTTATCTTTTTAATGTTGTAAAAAAGTCAGCTCACAAAAATTATTCATTTATTATATTGAGTAGAATATTTTGTATTTCAATAAAAGTGTAGAAATCTTAATTATCACTCAATAGTCAATACACACAATTAGGGGTGTTTGCACGAACTTAAGAAATGAGCTTGTTAACTATTTTTGCCTAAAGTTACTTTAAGTGACTTTTGACAAAAACTCAGAATGTTTATTGCAAATCTTTTGAAAAAAAAAAGATTAAAGTATTAATTGAGCATCTGCAATAACTAGCGAGAAGTGACTTTTTTTTTTTTTTTTTTTCATAATAACATATTTATAAAAGTAGTTGGAGAAGCACCCAAACCCTCCTTTTGCAAGTTGTGGTTTTTCTTTCTTTTTTTTAATACAAGAGAAGAAAAAGTTTATCTTGCACACATTTTTAATGTGTATATATACGTGCGACTGCCAAAATGTGTATATGTGCGACCGCAAAAAAGAAAAAAAGAATTTGTAGGTTGACATACACATGCCACCTATATATGTACGCAACAAGATTTTTTATTTTTTTTCAAATACGTAATAAGATTTCGCCTCAGTGATATTTTTGTACCTTCTATATATCTAAGTATATAAGAAGTTCGAACTCATCTTTTTAATGTTGTAAAATATTCAGCTCACAAACATTACTCACTTTCATTTATATTGAGTACATCATAGCTTGTATTTAAATGAAAATATAAATTTTTTAATTATCACTCAATAGTCAGTACACACAATTAGGACTCGCTATCTTAGTTGAACTAAATCTTAATCCCCACCAGTGTTATGTGAATCACCCCTATATTGCAGAGAAACACTAGTTTAAGATAAAATAGTTGTAGTGTTTAGCAAGAAATTTGCACTTGCAGATGGTTTAAATGCTTAATTATGATGGAGAAAGAAATTTACACTTGCCTGGTGTTAATATATTGTGAACAATTTACCTAATAGAGGGGCCATGATGGAGAAAGGTAACAGATTTATTTTTCTAATTGATTTATGGTATCCCCATAATTTGGACAATCCATCCCTTTTAAATGATTAATCAAATGACTAAATTATTCAAATCCAATTTTGTTTAGTAAATATACATATTACGGGTGACCAAGTGAACCCAATTCAACCAATAACAATTATTCAGTTGTGTGATATCATTTATGACATCAACCATTTGCCGTGTCTGAAGTCATTCCCAGTCTCGGATATTCATTAAGCTTCTAATCGCCTTTTGGTCAAGAATTGCACTCTATATTATTTTAATAATAATTCAATATACAACTCAAAATACTTGATTTGATTATAGAAACATCCCAGACTAAACTATCATAAAAGCACCCACCAAACTGTCCACAAACATTTTAGAGATAGCTACAGGTAGGATATTTTTCTCATTTTATGTTTTGAGAAACCAGAAACACAATCCTCACGATGTGTCTAAACATTCTAATTAGACGCAGTGGTTTGCAAATAACGTAGTCCAGACAAGCTACACTAGGTAAAACTTATAGAACTTAACACTAATTTTTGTACAAATTTTGAAGGACGTCTATGTAATCGTTTAGATTTTTAAGGAGAACTTTTGTAACTAGGCCAAATCTTAAAAAAAAAATGTACAGATACGAATACAACTGCCCCTAATTCCTGACTAATGCGTTTCATTACTAATTTTGAAATTGGTTTAGTGTCTTTGAAAATATCTCCCGAGAAATAGACTCCAAGAATTTGTGAGTCATTTAAGTCGTCTTATAATATGCAAGACAGGTACTGGATGAGCAATAGGGGAAGAAAGCTTAATTAATAAGTACTAAGAAGTTCTAAGTGAAACTCAGCCGATACTAACGGATTAGAGCAATAGAGTAATTAAACTAAAGCACCATTTATATCTCTTGAATTTTATCATTGTATGGTTTGATGGAAACAAAGAACACACGCATCGTCACTTCACAAAGAAAATATATAGAACAATTTTAAATTAAGCCAAAATCTATTTATTGAAATAAACACACAAGAAAAAGTAAAACATTATAAGCCATAAGCGTGAAAACAAGTTTGGCAAATTTTGCTACAGTTTAAGGCTTAAGAGTTAATAGGTGAAAAAGAACTTGAATGTAAGATAGGGTAAGAAATCCCTTGTTGGTTCTTTTTTATTTACAATGTTTTTTTCTTCTGCAGAGGCATTCCATATGGGGCTTGCTGGCAATCCCAAACGCCCGAAAGTTCATTGTCCGAAACTTTAAAACCTGTAGGCAACCCGCCCAAAATGATAATAAGGCCCATGATTGTCCGTGGACTTCGGCCTATGGGCTGCTGTTTGTCTTTTTTTTTTTTATCCTCTCTAAACTTTTTTTTTTTTTTTTTTTTTACAACTTTTTCTCTCTAAACTAAGGTGGTGTTTGCAAACTCTTCTCAACAAGCAGAAACTCATAATTTAAGCTAAAGTTGTAAAAGCAAAGTCAAGTCATAAGTGGTGTGTTGCAAAAAAAAAAGATAAAAGCTCCCAAAAAGCTGCATATAGTGTTTGCAAAACAAAAGTGCTTCTTGTGATTCTCTTATAAATTGACTAAACTATCCTCAACTAATGCATTTAATTACCCAATCTCTTAGTTATTAGGAATGCGATAAAAATGAAGAATTCCGAGGTAAGTGATACAAATAAAAGAGGAGAAAAATTAAAGAGAAAACCCACGTCTTCAATTTCATGGCTGGACTTTTATGGGTTGGAAGATGATGAGAGAAGAGCTATATATAATATACATTGGATAATTATCCCGCCAAAAATTTCCCACGTATTTTCCTAGATGGGGGCTGATAAGAATGTGGAGAGTCATTTCCTATTTTTAAGGGTTGATGATGACAAATATGTAAAGATAGATTTAATTTATTTTTTAAAATCTCAACGCAGTCAAAACCTAGAAAATAGGAGCTTGTGGATTATGGGCATTTTCAGCTTAAAAAAAGTACTTTGAAGATTATAGCTTCTTATTCAAACACCCCAAAAGTGATTTTTTAAAATAAAAAGTTGATATTCTAACTTTTTTTAAGAGTTTGCAAACACCACCTAAGTCTGTACATTTCGAGAGAAAAACTTAGTCCACACATAATACTTAAAAACATGGCACAATTCATTATTAATGGATTTAGTAATTAAATCTGTAGAAGTCAGTTTCATAATTCTGCTCCTCCTTTCACATCAGCTTTTTACCAATCCATCAATCATAACTTATATAAATCAACATTGTTAATATGATAGATTAAGGTTTCGATTTCGGTCTATGTTTTGTCTCCGAAATATTAGGGTTTTTCTTTTGGAACTTTTGAGAACATTTCCACATTTAAAAAAGAAAATTTACAAGAACAAGTACAATGCACTTGGAAAATCATTTTACGTGTCGTTCCCGCATGATATAAAATGAAAACGATTCTATACTTTAAAAAAAAAAAGAAACAGAATCGTTTAGAAACTTTAATAATTGATGAGTATATCGAGTCTAGTAATATATATATACATATTACTAAATCAAACGAAAAAATTTATTTATAGTTTTAGGATGAACTAAATCAAACGCAAAAATGTACTAATAAAATTGTAGCAAAAGTGGAACACTAGTGCATGTATGTACTCAACTTATAAAAGAATCTCACAAAAAATCACAGCATAACAACTTCCTTCCATATGACTTGTCAGGCTTCTTCTCAAATGCAACTACAACTTCCTTCAGTATAACTTCTGTTGGCTGATGCCAATTCTCCACAGCCTTTGACATGGCTTCCCACTTCTCCCCACGCTTCGGCTCCGTTGCGACGCATCTGTTCAATACATCTTTCTGAGACTCATCAGTGCCATGCTCAAGTTCAAATTTATAATATAACGCCCAAAAATCTCCAATATCTGGAGCAACAGTAACTGCCCTGTCGAACGAAGATCTAGCTTCATCAACCTTCCTCTCGTGCCAAAATATCTTCCCGCCAGCAGCAAGGACATGAGGATCTTCTTCACCTATTCTTCTCCATACATCCCCGATTCTATTTCCTTGAAGACGCGAAGGAAGTATTTCAATTGACGCAGCCCACAAAAGACCGCTAGTGGGACATTCTGACAACGCCTTATTCATCGATATTTCGGATTCCTTCCTGTGTCCATGTCGAGCCTCGGCCCTAACGGCAGCAAGCCAGAGTTGAGGACTCCCGGGATTCTTCTCTCTCGCCATTGTCAGAACAGCAAGAGCTTTGCTAAGGCCGCTCACTTTTTCTTCTAGGAGAGCAAGCGAAAGCCACAAAGGAACGCAATCGGGGAAGCGTTTCAACCCCAACTCGTACGTTTCCTTCGCTAGATTCAAGTTATTAAGTCGCTCTTCCAACTCTCCACGCATTAGCCAAATCTCCTCGGATTCGGATTCTGGGACCGCAGCACAAGCTTCTTGAAGAACTCCTCGAGCAGCAGCGACATCGCCACCAAGCCATTTCTCTTTGGCAAAGCCGCTTCAATCCATACGCTCGTCTCAGTCGAAAACACAGTAACTGCATGATCATAAACGGCTCGCGCCGTCTCAACCGAGCCTCTCTTCTTGCACTCCTCCGCTTCAGCAACCCAAATCCTCATCCTGTCTACTCCTTCAACCCCAACCTCAACGCCATTACGAATGATCGCACGACAAGTCGCGACATATCCGGCTCGTTCAGCAGCTTCTGCCACCTTCATCCAGGCCAGTTCCACGCCTCCTCGCCGCAATGCGCGAATAATATCGTCTACTAGCTTTTCGACCACACTAGTGTTACCATTATCTTCTTCTCTCGTTGCAGGATAGAAAATTATAGGTGGTTCATTCCCTGCCTCAGCCTCCGAACTAGACGACAGACGATAAAACTCCGGCGGCATTTCCGAATTGGGTCTGGATTCGAGTTTTGGGGAAATTCCTAAATCGGAACGCAAAACGACGTCGTTTCGTGGTTGAGATTCAAAATTAGGGTTTTATTGTAGGGGGGTTAAATTTAGGACACAATTACTACGTACTCTGTTACGCCTACTTAATTAAAAATTGAAAAGAAGAAGGAGAAAACAAAACTTACCGCGGCGGTAAAAAACTGGAGAATAGCTCAGGGTGATGAAAGTTTTTGGAAGGATGGTAAAGAAGATGAGATTTACTATTTAATAACTCATATTAGAAAAAATGTTCTCTTATATTAATTGATTATTTAGAGTTCTAAGTTATTTAGAACTGAGCCCATTGAGACCATAAGAAAGGCCTATTGGGAAGATTATACAAGTATAAAGAATATTTAAATAAAATTTTAAATTTGGAAATACGTTTTAGGTTTAATCTAAAATATATTTTTCAATCAAAACATTTAACTTTTAATTTTTATGTTTAGTTTTTCGCAAATCTACATTCAATTGGTTTATATATATAATGCGTATTTAAATATTAAGCTACGTGGACACTACTTTCAAAATAGATGTTTTATTAATATTCAAATATCTAACTAGCTTTACAACTCCAATGTTTGAATTGTATGATTTTCATAATTTTCAGAACCTTTTATTATGAGTCTATGACATGTTTAAATTCTGTAATTTATTTTAATGAAAACACATATTTTGTGATATCAAAATTTACAATAACTTGGTCTACACTAAATATTTGAATTTACAAGTATTCTTTGTTATCTTCAATTGTTGAATAGAATTGAATTCTTTGTTATCTTCTCTTGATTCATAATGTTATTAATTTTTCTTCTAAAATTATAACCCATCTAGTGAATTTTAAACTAAACAACAACCAGGGTCATAAATTAATTACACTAAAATTTAACTCATTGAACACTCTTGAGTAAATTTATGTTACTCTCTCAACTGAAGAAGCTTCACACTGTGACCAACACCAGCTATGCCAGCGTTCTTCGCCAATGTGCTGAGACTTCAAACTCAAGAAAGGCCAGAGCAATTCATGCGAAACTGGTCAAAACATCAAAAACCCAGTCCGATTCTTTATTCATCCACAACCATTTGATGAACGCATATGTAAAAAGCGGGGACATTGCTTGTGGTGTGCAGCTGTTCGACGAAATGCCTGACAGGAACGTTGTGTCGTGGACTGCCCTCGTTGCGGGATTTGTGCAAAAGGGTTTTCCTGTTGAAGCATTTTGGCTCTTTTGTGATATGCACAAGAGTGGGATTGTGCCTAACGAGTTTAGTTTCGTGAGCGCGCTCCATTCTTGCTCTCACACGGAGAGTTTGAGCTTAATTTGTGCGTTTCAAGTGTACGGTTTGATCATTAGGCTTGGGTTCCAGAGTAACGTCTACTTAACGAATGCGTTTTTAACGATTTTGATGAGGCGTGATATGTTGAATGAAGCCGTGGATATCTTTGAAGGATGTCCTGAGAAGGATACCGTGTCGTGGAATGCTATATTTGATGGTTACTTGAAGTTTAGTTGCGATGACTTACCGGGGTTTTGGCGTAGGATGATTGGTGAAGGTGTGACGCCGGATGAATTTACTTTTGCTACTGTCCTTACAGGACTCGCCGAGCTATTGAATCTTGAATTGGGGTTGCAAACTCACGCCCGCCTAGTGAAGACCGGTCATGGGAGTGAAAAATGTGTGGGTAATTCTTTGGTGGACATGTACTTGAAAAACCAAAGACTTAGTGATGGTTTCAGAGCATTTGAGGAGATCCCTTTAAAAGATGTGTGCTCTTGGACTCAAATGGCAGCAGGGTGTTTGAATTGCGGAGAACCCATAGAGGCACTTTGGGTGATCGGAGAGATGAGGAGGGCTGGTATGAAACCCAATAAGTTCACTCTTGCAACGGGTCTCAATGCGTGTGCTAATTTAGCGAGTTTGGAGGAAGGAAAGAAAGTTCAAGGCCTTACTATTAAACTAGGGGACAGCGTCGACGTATGTGTATATAATGCATTACTTGACATGTATGCAAAATGTGGATGCATGGATGGGGCGTTGAAGGTTTTCAGATCGATGAATGAACGTTCTGTTGTTTCTTGGACAACTATGATAATGGGGTATGCCCAGAATGGACATCCGGAAGAAGCTCTGGAGATTTTTGAAGAGATGAGAATGGAAAGAGCAGAACCTAATTACATAACTTTCATATGTGTGTTGTATGCATGTAGTCAAGGAGGATTTGTTGATACTGGACTTGTGTATTTTAACTCGATGAGGCAAGATTATGGTATCATTCCGGGAGAAGATCATTATGCATGTATGGTGAATCTTCTTGGTCGAGCGGGACGGATTAAAGAAGCTGAAGAATTGATTCTTGGAATGCCAATGAGAGCGGGTGTTCTTATTTGGCAAACGTTGCTTGGTGCATGTCGGCTTCATGGGGATGTCGAAACTGCAAAACGAGCAGCGGAACGTGCATTGGATCTAAAAGAGAACGACACTTCAACTTACGTGTTGTTGTCTAATACATTAGCTGACTTTGGGAGTTGGGGGTCTGTTGGGAGGTTAAGACAACAGATTGAGAACAGGGATATAAAGAAGATGCCTGGTTCAAGTTGGCTTGAAATAAGTGAGGAAGCTAACTTTGTTTGATTTGGATCAGATCTCATGGCATGGACTGATGTATTGTTGTATAACATTAAAGATAGAACCTTAAAAAGCTACATAGACCTTAGTTTTAGTTCTGGTTTATAATTTTTTTTTCCGGTGGATTTGAGCATAATTTTCATTCCACGGCTAATGAGATAATAATCGCCTATTATTAGATATACACTCCAAAATAAGTCTTTTCTTGGCTTGCATTTGTTCCAAAATTTACCCTCCTTTTTATTGACAAATTCCTCCTACATATCTACTGGCAATCGTTTCCTGTCAAGTAACAATCTTGGGGCTAATTTATTTGTTACGAACTCATCTAATCTTTACCACCACCAAAGTCTTGGTTTTATTGTATGTAATACGGTATCAACTTTGGTCTCTTATTGTGTACTAACTTCATTTTTGGTCCTCTATTGATTTTCTCTTTCACAATTCTAGTCATCTAATTTGTCTTACAATCCACACTTGATCCTTTTTTTCTTGGAATCATCTTTTATCGCAAGAAAAAAGTCACATGTCGTGCACGCAATCGTCTAAGACTTGTTCTCATGTGAGAAATAAGTCGCAATTTTGAAATCACACCCACTTTTGTTGTTTTTAGTAGAGCAAGACATTTTTTTAAAAACAAAGTATCAGGCCCATAGAGACGACTGGGCCTAAAAGGAACTCATCTGAAATTGGGCCCATAAAAAAAATCTCCGATATAGCAAATCCTATTTCCCTCCATTTCCACCGCCGCCTCTCGCCGCCGGACTCTTTAACATCCTCCCATGCTATGGAGGTTAGTTATTTGAAAAGGATAACAGTTTTTACAATTTATGGTGCTTTTTGCAAGAAATTCTTCATTCCTTGTCAAATTTGGGATATTCCATAAATTGAGTCTTCATAGAAGATTAATAATAACTGTTAAAGATTGCATCTTTTGCCGCAATATAGTGTACGGTGCAGTCCCATTGTCAGATGATTGTGATTATTCGAGCTCCAATTCTGAAACGGAATATAATAGAGAAAACAACGTTCATCAATTTAAAAGCAATGAGCTTTTATCTGCTGTTGTTGTTAGAGTGCTCAAGTCTTTGAATTGGAGAGTTGCAAGGACAATTTCCTTCTCTAGAGCTGTCGAAAAGTACGGGTTTGATCGGTCGGTTGCTGCTTTTAAGATGATTGTGCGTGTTTATGCTTGTGCCGAGATGAATATGGAAGTGTATGCATTGCTTAGGGAGATTGTATATTACTATCGAGAAGCCGAGCTCGATTTGTCGTGTTTGTTGTATACTTTGTTGGATTGGCCTAGTGATGTGGAGGCTTCGTGTTTCATAGTCAATGTACTTATCAAGGTATTTGCTTCGAATGGGATGGTTCAGAGTGCGATTGATGTGTTTGCCCAGGCCAAGAGAATTGGGATTCAACCGGATATTCGGTCGTGTAATTTCTTGCTTAAATGTTTGGGGGAAGCGAATGAGAGGGAGTTCGTTGTGGCTTTATTTGAAGAAATGAAGAGCTTTGGACCGTCGCCTAGTGTCTACACGTACACAATTATGATGAACTTCTACTGCGGTGGGCATAATGGCCGGGGTATTTTGGATGTTGAAAAAGCCACCGACATTCTTGAGGAAATGGAGATTGTTGGAATCAGCCCGTCTGTCGTGACGTATAGTACTTACATTCTTGGACTATGTAGAGTTGGAGTTCTTGAGGTTGCCTGGGACTTTATTCAAGATTTGAGTCGTAACGACAAAACTCTTAACTGTTACTGTTATAACAGCATTATTCATGGATTTGTAGATAGAGGTGAGACGGATATAGCTCTGCAAGTATTTAATCAAATGAAGAGTTGTGGAGTTGCGCCAGACGTCTATAGTTTCAGTATTCTGATTGAGGGTTTCAGCCAGTGTGGAAATGTTGAAAAAAGTATCGCTTTGTTCGAAGAGATGGAAAACAGTAATGTGAAACCGACCCTTGTCACGTATAGCTCATTTTTGAAAGGTCTATGTAAGAGTGGATTGATGGAGGATTCACTAGACATGTTCCAGAAGGTTGGAACTTCCGGATATGTATATGACCAGCATGCTTACAACATCTTGATCACTGGATTTTGTCTTAAGGGTGACATTGATTCAGCTAATAGACTTATAAAGGAGATGATCAGCAATAATCTGGCTCTGGATTCTGTGAGTTACAGTAGTTTGATTCTTGGATTGTGTAAAATTGGTTCATTTGAAAAGGCCTTTAAGATTTTCAATATTATGATCAAAGCCGGTTTACTACCCAATACTTTTACCTGCAATCATGTAATTCGTGGATACTGTGATGAAGGCCAGATTGAGAACGCCTTGCAACTTATTGATAAAATGAGGGACCAGGGCATTTTGCCAAACATATTTTCTTATAGTCCAGTGATCAACAAGCTTTGCAAAGAAAAGAAATCAGAGAGGGCTCTGGAGCTTATTCCAGTGATTCTGAAGTCTAATGCTTTTCCAAATTTAGTGGTTTATAGCACCCTCATTCATGGCTTTGCTCAACAGGTAAATCTAATAAAGGCTTATAAATTGTATTCAAGCATGGTGGAAAGTGGGATTTCTCCTGATCCAGTTGCATTCACGATTCTCCTTAATGTGTTATTCGCCATGGGAAGGGTGAAGGAGGCGCATAATTTGGTCAAAGAAAGGGCAACTAAAGGTTTGGATTCAGATATAATCTCTTACACCTCAATGATAGCTGGGTTTTGTAGAATTCAAGATATGAGGGAAGCTTGGGAACTGTACCACGAGATGTTACAGAGAGACGTTATACCATCTGTTGCTACTTACACTTGTCTAATTGATGGATTTTTTAATGTAAATCGCATGGACATGGTTAGTATGTTGATGGATGAAATGAGACGGAAGAATATTTATCCCGATCGACTCACCTACTGTGTTTTGATCGGTGGGTACCAAAGGCTTGGATTCTTCGACAAAGCTAAATGTTTATTAAGTGAAATGGAGTGCAGAGGGATGCTTACAGATAAAAGTACCTCCAAGACAAGACAGCTCCCTACGCCTTAAGTTTAAGGAATGACTAATGGGCATAAATTACCTTGTCTGACACATGTCAGTAAATGAATTTCTATTTGTCGTCTTTGGGTTTGACCGGAGGAAAAACTGGAAAAGCAGCAAATGCTTTTGCGAAGAACATATGGTACGTAAATCTTTTCATGTATTTATATTACCATTAGCAGCATTTAACTGAAATATGTTTCATTGTCTATTCCTTTAAATCAAATTTTATATATTATGTTAAGTTTGTTTTTCTCCTAACTTGAGTATAGGGGCAACGAAACAGCTTGGAATCATCAAACGATGATTTTAAAACTTTATGCAATTTTCTGATTATGGTCTGTTATTGGCATGTCATAAAGCTTTCTTTTCCTGATCATTTCCGTTTTGTTTTAGGAAATCTGGGAGGACTACTTGTCCGTTATTCTGGTATCGGAAAGTGTGACGACTATGCATTTCTGAAGAAGAATCTAAATTGGTGCAAAAAGGTATGGGTATACAGTTTGCTTTTCTTGTGTCTGAACTGCTGCTTACAAACCTGGGACGGAATCATTATTCCATGCTTGTTATTTAATTCTCAAAAAATAAGTTCAGCAGAATCTAAATTACTTAAGAAAGATCTATGAGTTTATTTTCACTCCTGAGTGGATTATTCTGTGAAAGAATTTGATTGTCTATGTCGTTAGCAAGCAGGACGCTATTCGGGAAATTGCAGTTTACCTGATATTATTTCTGAACATTTTTAAATTTTACTAAGTAGTTTCAGCATTCCAATGTCTTTTTGTTTAAAGGTGCATGTATATTGCTATATTACTTAAGCTTTGAATGACCTGTTTTCTTCTTCCTTTTCCAGATTGAAGCATCAACAGTTCAAGAGTGGGCGATCAACTCAAAATTAGGCGATCTGTTCAAGGTGGTCACAGGACGGTGATTAACCTCTATCTGGGTATTTCTTTCCTTACATTAGTTTTGTAACATTATCTTTAAGAAAAGTTTTATGCACATAAACCTTTAGATAAAAGACTTATTAACTATCATTGACTTACGTAACGACATCAGATGAAGCCCACAAGAGATATAATCAGAACAGAAATGATATGCCAACAGATGAAATGAGGAACTTGGTCTACCATTCTCCATGAGTACTCTTCCAGTAACAGAAATGACATTAGAAGGTAAAAGCTGCTACATTGACAATGATTCGTCGTTTTTAATATTTTTTTTCCGTGTCTAAATGGGTGATGACAAATCCTCTGGCACCATTTTCTTGCGTTATAAATCGATGTACAAGTTTTTCTACAGCGTTATTCATGTGTAAATCATATTCATACATTTATTCGTAGAGTTCCTTTGTGTGTCTTCCTTGTAGAAATACTATGAATCTCACTAAAAACCACTTTTCCTTGATTATTTGTCCGTTTGCCTTTTTGCAGCTTGGATTTGATTAAAAGTGTATGGAAAAAGTGCAGCAGGCTAATTCCTTTCACTGAGTAGCTGAAGGCTATGGGATCATATACTTTTTGAGTATCGTTATGTATTTTTATGAGGACATAGACCTACCCTAGCTGTTCTACCTGTTCATGTTTATTTGTAAATTTCAGTTTTTGGCATAAAATAGTATTAATCTTTTATTTGCTTTCTTGGGCAATATTATATTGTAATATTTAATGGTTATGGAACTCACATTTTTCTTACATAAAATTAAAACCTCGGATGATTTTTTGTCATAAAAAGTTTCAAGTAGGGTGTAATTGAGGGTATTTAGTAGCATATTCTGTATAAGATTATGAATAGATCAATAGAAGATTCTAGTTCTTTTTTGGCGTGTAAATATTGTAGCTAGCTAGTTGTTTCGAAAAGTTTATAACATACTGCAAGTCTGTAACATTTTTCATTGCAATATCATATTGCCACTATACTCCACGAATTATGTCACGGTTTGAGGCAAGTACATTTAACTTTTAAAGGTTTTGAGAGCATCACAGTTATATCTCAAGAAAGGATCAAAATTTCTTTTTTTTTTTTCTATTATCAAAAAATTTTCATTTTGACTTTCTGAAAACGAAATTTAAAAGCATTTTTCAATTTCATTAGTTACAATTTTTACAAAATTTTTGACACATGCTGAAAAGCTTCTATAAAATTAAGAAACTTTTTTTAATTTCTAATCTTGAAAAACTTATATAAAAATCAAAATTTTGATCCATGTCTTCATAACTTTCTAAGAGTTCTAGAAGTAGTTTGCAGTGTGTTCAAAAAGAAAAGTAATTTGCGGTAAAATCGTCGACGTTCTATGAATGTAAGAAGTACGTCTTTGAAGTTATGCCTTAACAAATTAGACATGCCTAACAAGTTTTTTATAGTTTATACTTTATAAATGACTGTATATACTCAAAAGCTTATTAGTATGCACCACTACAATTTCTCATAATGCTTAAAATACGCATCACAGATGATCTTACGTATTGTACAATTAGTAAATAATCAAAGTTCAATACATCACAGTTAATCATAATTGTCAGAGATATCTCTATAAATTTAGGATTCCAGGTCGAGAATATCAGTTATTTGTTTTTCAATGATCATTTAAAAATATATATCTATTACTTGTGGGAATCCATAAAACCGTGGATTATGTAATAGCTTCAATGGTTCATGACCGGTGTTTTATAATATGATTATATCCATCTCAAAAAAGCCTATAAATGAAGCTCATTGCTACACACAATCCAGTATTAGCTGACATGCCTCAACCTAAATTGCCTGCAAGAACAGGAGAAAAATCCAAACTTCATCTGTACCCAAATGCATCATAAGAAGAAAAAACAGCTCACATTTTTTGTTACACTAGTGAGTAAAACGCCAATTCGAAGTCTGGAAAAAGAAAGTCAAGGAAAATTGAACCTCACAACTGTTACAAAATGAAAAAAATAAAAAAGTCTACTTTGACCTATAAATGAAACTCAGCTCTACTGTAACATCCGAAGAAGTCCCGAGAGATTAAAGTCCACCTTAAACTATCAATAAACTTAGCTCTACTGCGACATCAGCAGTCCAGGGGGAGAAATCACCACCTATTCTTGGGGGGCTTCACCTTGTAAATCCTTACGATCCAGTTTGATGTAGTGAATGCCTCTTCCAAATATTCTAGTTTTACATCTTTATTTCCGATCTCGACCCCTCGTGCTCTGTCGTATCTGTCACATCCAAAAGCATTGCAAAAGTAGTTTAACCAGTCATTCACCAGAAATATCAGAGAATCCCATAATGGCAGCTATTAGAATTGAAAAGCATAACCGATTGCAACTGGCAAAAAGCCATTACGATGGAAAGAGTCACATTCATTAAGACATGAAGCAACACATTTATGGATTAGTCGATGCCAGAATATTTGTGGAATATGAAGGACAATTTCAATGATTTATGAGGTTCTAGTCTAACTTCTAAAGCTTTACAGTTTTTAAAACCAAGAGAATAGCGTTGATTCACAAATATTATATTCATTCAAGCAAATACTTTCTAAACTGTGTTTGGGACTAAATACTAGTTAACAAATTTCCTCAAACCAAAAAAACTAAAGTCTAAATTGCAGAAGTTCTTTTGGGAACGAGTCTACATTTGTTATGTACCCTTTTTTCTTCAAGTGTCAATTCATCTTACTTGGTTGGCTTGAAGTCTATCCTAAAAGGCAACCATTCCATTTTGGATATCATGCAAAACATATCTTTGATATAGATACGAAGAAAGATTCAGGGTTTTATGGACTATGTTCTATGACTACCTACAGATTCAATATCAACAAATAATGTAAGTGCAAATCCCAGACACACGAATCATGTCCTTTTCATGAAAAGAAAACATCTATGAAGCACGAATTGTATCACTCAGACTAACACTTCAAGATATCATTCTCACTTGAGATTCAGAAATAACCCAGCTTGTATATGGTGGACTTCCATAGAAGTGAGCTTAAAACACAGGCTCGCAACAAAAGGAAGGGGTTCAGGGGACGAAGCGGAAGCAAAAGGAAGATATAGATAATCAACTCACCCTGGAGGCTTTCCATATTCTGTTGTCAGCTCACCAAAACGATAGTAAGATAGCTTGTACCTAAGCAAGAAGTTAAGTGAAAAATTAGATGACAAATATAGAAAACAGGAGGGGCAAAGGCATATTATTCTTGCACATACTAGAAATTTCTAGCACTACAAAATGATTGACAGAATCTGAAACCAAAATCAAAACATTATCCAGCTAAATCTAGATTCTGTGCCTAACTGTTCATACTTGCAAACAAGTTATGGTAGCAAATCGTATCATATATGATGCATATATAATTTCTTATCACCAAATTTAAGCTTCAAAACATACAAATCACACAGCCTCGTAACATAAAAGTTTGGGAGCAAACATGACAATTACCACATATGCAAGCCAAACATGCACGGCATCACGTAGTTATATACTGTATGGAAACATTTTTCACACATGCTGGCTTTCTTCAAATTAATCATTACTAAGGAATAAATGTGATATCTAACCCTCAACATCGGAAATTTAGAACAACCATTCCACTATATGAATTAGTTTTACATGATAATTGCTGTATAATAACCATAACAATATTGTCAAGAACATTTGTGACGACACAACCACTAAAGCAGTAACACTGGCTAAAAATATGATAAACTCAGTGCACCCTTAATCGTGAGAATAAACTTACATCAAGCAATTCAACATTTTTGGAGCTGCGCCTTTGTCAACACGATACTCCCCGTTGACAAGGTAATCAGGCTCCTTAATGACCGGGAAAACGCCACCTCCAATTCGTACCATCCACAAAAATCTGTCAAGGTGGATTATATTAATAACTGAGATGCACTTGAATTCTCAGAGGATTAAAAAAAGTATAAGGACAGGCATTAGAGGAGCACTAGTAGATTTTACTCTTAACATTTAGAAACACCGTCTAAGAGATTAGTGTACTTAAAGCTATCTTATTAGCAGTCATAAATATTGGTGTACCACCTTTCTATTATGACTTGCACATATCAAAACCATTTTCTTTTTCTAAACAACTGGTGATTTCAATCCATTTCTCTCAGATTAAACAATAAGCAAATTTGTATGATAAAACAAAAATAATCTTCTGTATGTTAATTTCAGAGAAGAACTGTTCTTTCTGCTAAATTAAAAGATGGTTTGAGCAAATACTTTACTTTGTTTGCGCAAGAGTCAAAAAGATTGAAATCTTTAATTGTGAGGAATACATTCTTACTTGTTAATATCATCAGAAGAATAACCAGTAACACCTCCAAAAACCACAAGTACATAGTCAACATCCAGTGATCTCATTATGTCATATGCTTCATCCTCATAAGATGACATAGCACGTCCAACGGTAGCAATATGTGTGTTGTTCCAAGTGTTATTGTCCACAATTACTGATCTGTTCCCCATGGCAGTAATTTGATAACCATAATCCCACCAAGACATCACCTTGGCATCCGCTGGAGTGTTCTGTCGCAGCCAAAAGTATGCTTCACGATAATCATCAAATATGACCCTGTTCCCATGGGCACCTCTGGCAGCTAACACAATTGATGGAGATGAGTATGCCTCTGATGTAACCCAAGTACAATGGATGGCATATCTGCTAAGCAAGTAAAATGCCCCGAGAAGCAACGCAATAGCACCATTTTTCTCGAAAGGTGGAGACTGATCCAACAAACCCTGTTTTGCAAAGACGGGTAAATTCGTGTGGTCACCAATAACGAGGAATACTATCAGAAACTTTGATAAGCTAAAACGAGAATATCAGCTATCAACAAAGTGGTCTCTCACGCAGTTACGAGGATAAGGAAGCAAGACATTAAGTAAGAAGATAGCCCATACAACAGCTCTTAGGTACATATATTCAGACATAATCAAGAACCAAAACATGGTTACATAGTAGTGCCTAGGTTTCTCAAGCTCAGACAGAACATTCGCGTGAAGACTATAAATACACATGTTCTTCAAAACAAAACGAGATGCATAAATCTTTTCTAATACCGATTATCAACAACAAACTACTCCATCCGAAGCAATAAAACTTGATAAATTCGCAAACGCAAGGGCAACTACTCAAATTATCTGAAGAGAGCCGAAGGGGAATTATTATCCTCTGATATCTCTTTCTCAATGTTCACATAGCCATATTTCTACCATGACCTTTCCGTATTTTATCTTCGAATTGAAGGACCCGATATCAGACAATTTCAAAATCAAGAAAATTTTCCATAAACTGGTCCCCGTAATTTTGCTGTGGCATTATTTTACTGAAAGGGTATACAGCAGTAGCAAGATAAAAATCAGCTAATTGATATTTTTTGACCTGAACCATGCACCATTAAGCCAATGACAATTTTATTCTACTAATGAGATGCCAGAAGGATCTGCATTGCATAAAAGTATGTCGACCAGAAAAGTAAATACCAAATACTCACCTTAGAAGAAACTTTAGTGCTACTTGTTCCTTTACCAGAACCAGAAGGAGAGAGCTTGCTCTTTGCTCTCACCAGCTGAGTTAAATTCTTTATGGTCGCTGAGACTGCAATAGCACTAATAAGACATACTGCAGGTGTAGCAACAAGTATCAACCGTACCATCACTCCAGCAAAATACATGCTAGTTAGACCATACATCACAATGAATATTGTGGCATCAGACAAGCGTTTGAAGCAGAAATACAGACCAGCTGGGAAAAGAAGTAACAGAATATGAAAATCAAACATGAACGATGACCAGGCTGTTGGCTGATGCTCAGAGACGGATGCAATAATGGGAATGTTGTCCTTTGCGTAAGTAGGATCCAGGAGAGAATAAAATCGACCAGTCCATGGAGAAATATAGCCAGAAGCAGTACCAACTCCAAGAGCCAGCGACCCCAAAACTACTGCAGTACTCACTGTGATCCTCAGGAATGTGTGGAACTTCTTTGGATCATTTAGCAGATATTTGACCCAACCCAAGAAGTAAAAGACCTATACATGAAGTTGCAATTAATGGCAATAAATGAATGAATGTCAAACCATGGGAGGATAGCTACAAAGATGAGAAGACAACAAAGTACAAATTCGAACAGATTTCACAAATACACCAATTGGAGGCTACTACATAAAAGCTATCATCATTTAAAGTTACTATGGGTAAATTTAATAAAGTTTCGGTTTGATGTCTCACGAGTTCATATATTAGCAAATTAAACCTCCGAAACTACCACTTTTTCAAGAGAACTGGCCCACATGTTTCTCAAAATACAAAAATATGGAAATAAATACAAGCAAAATTTAAAGTTACTTCAATGAGCTTCACATGATGCAGAAAACAATAAATCAAAAACAAATCTCTACACATTAAAGCTTTTGAAAATATTACCAGAATATCAACCATCCACATATATTCCCATGATTCAGTCCAAAGAAGATTACAAGTTTTCTTTACTGAACTCCAAAAGTTAAAAAGTTACTTAAAGTGATCTAAGGTGGGGCTACACCTCTTCATATTAGAAAGGAGTCATAAAGAAATGATAAAAAAGAACTCCCTAATTTTTAATCTAAATAATACTTAAGATAGTCCCTTCCGAGAAATCTTACCCAGAAAAAATCATGTCATCAACCTCCGCCTCTTACATCATATATGATGTTCCAACAATTATTGCAAATATATATTTCTGTTTATCAATTACAATCCCCTCTGTGTGACAAAAATATGATCAATACTTATGTTGAAAGAATGCATTTGCTTAAGGCTTTTAAGTTGATAACTTTTCATCTGCCTTCAACCATACTTGAATGTGGAATTTGGTTCCACTTGAGCATTAAAAACTGATTATTTATAAATGTGTGTTAACCAAGAGGATACACTTAAATTCTCAAGATGCATTCACATGATAGTCTAAAACTTTTTAGCGAGGGTGGGTAAGAACATGAAAATGATACCTGCATCAAGAAAAACACTCCCATAGCTGCCATATGTTCACCAGACTGGACATGCTGAAATCCAACGAAACGAATCTGCATTGCCAGCAAGGATCCCAACACATACATGCAATTATAAGCCACATATAACCTCATCGAGTATCTACCAGTAACCAATAGAACCAACACATATAGTGGGATCAAATTGATAATGAAGACATAACCACCCCATGCTGAAACCATGTAGAAATACCCCAAAGCAGAGGCCACAGCCCAAGCAAGTGACCCTGTCTTTACAGCCTTAACAAACAAATAGAAAGTGAGCAGCAATGCAAATATTGCAACACCCTCATTATCATATGAGCCTGCCACAGACCTCGAGATATAACCAGGGCAAATAGCAATCAATACAGCTGCTACAAGTCCAGCACCAGTATCCCATAACTCTTTTCCAAAAAAGTAAGCAACAAGGGTGGTGTTGGACGCAAAAAATGGTGCAGTGAGCACACAAACTTCACGAATATGAACAGCGAACCTGGAAGTGATGATAAAACTTCTTGAGATTGCAATATCCACAAAACAGAATACTACCTTTAAAATGAGCGACATTGTATACAAATATTTTACAAAAACGGCACACATTGAATTGTGAGTAATAAAAGTGAAGAAATTCAACAATTACTAAGATATATGAGGGATATATCTCATAACTACATGCATATACAGGTAGATAACATGTTTTTGTGCAAGTACACAACCAGACCTGAATAAGCTGCTCCTTTGGGTAAGCTACATATTAATTATCATACCATTCAGTTGAAGAGCTAAGGTCAATAAGGTCAAGGTTCAGCAGAACTTTTCTACGATGGAATCTGGCCAGGAGCAACATAAGTGCCTTTATAAGGCCATCTAAAATTTAAATGCGTAGTTAACCACCAGGCGCTTATACCAGGAGCACAACGCTATGCTGCGCTGAAGGCCAATCAAGCAGAAGGGAAACCTTCATTGATAACTTAGATACATGATGTAAGCATTCTAAGTTGAGGAATAGCTTTACTGGCATCACCGACTGAGAGATTTATCCAAATTCATGTAAAAATGAATAGGAAAAACAATCTTCCAAAAATATCAAGAAGAAGGCTCTCCAGTTGAGGCTATCAACTAGAGTTTTAATATTCTACTTTCAGAACTATGATACTCAATCATTAGAGCAAAGGAATGCTTTTTACATCGTATCTTATATCCACCCACTTCATAATCCCCAAAACACATAACTATCCACCACTTTTTCGTAACTCCAACTCCCATAAATCATAAAGACCTGTATAGCTACTTTGAAGAAGAGTAATCCAACATATATAACATTTAAGCCCCACATTACAAATTTTTCTCTCCCGTATCATTAAGTAATAGTGAATCTGAACCAAGAATAGCACTGAACTCATAGTTAAGATCTTGCCCAATATATTTCTTTCTTAAAGTCGTCTACATATTAACACGTGAACTACCCATTAACATCGTTACACTCACAATTATAGACGCATATCTTGCCGCATTAAGTCAAACACGCCATGTCGTTTCTTCCAAGTAAATTCTAGACTGTAACACCACATTCGACATAAAAAGTTCCAATCTTTTCAGCACCACCCAAATGATTACTACAAATCATGCAACACACACACACACAACACATGCACATTAAAACACCAAAAACAACTAAACAAACACCTGAGAAAACGAAGCGTCCAGTAAATAAACGCGGCCGTCACCATTAACCCGGGATACAACGTTCCCCCAACGATCCTCCCTAGCGGATACCAGCTCTCGTGGTCAAACCAGTTCCAGAACTCGTAAAACCCGTTCTTCGTCAGGTACTGCGTGACCCGGTAGTTGAAGTACGGGTCAAACTCGTGGATCATGCTCTCGTAACGCAGCACGCTGAATAGACGCGTGATGAACGCGAGAATGTAGACCAATCCGAGGATTGTGACCCGGATCAAGAGCTCCTGCTGCTTCGTCTTCAATTTTAGGGTTTTGAACAGAGAGCTGAGGCCTGGTGATCCGAGCGGATCCGCCGCGGGTTTATCGGTTTTAGCAGCCACCATTTTTGAATTAACTGATCGATCGATCGGATCGGAGTTGAAGTGAGGTGTGAGATTGTGGAGTTTTTTGGTGATTTGGTAGGGATTTGATTGATTGATTAATTAATCATGGAGTTTCATGTTTAGGGTTTTGAAGAGAAATTTGGGAGATTTGCTAGAACCCTACTACTGTTTTACAGTGTGCTGCCATTGGGGATTTGTAACTGATGGGGACTTTGGAGATGGGAATTTGACCAAAATACCCCTTCACATAAAATTCCTCGTACAAATCCTAGATACCCAATGGGATATTAAATCCTAAATTCCTCGTAGTGAATAGTGGTAGTATCTAACTTTCGAATAATTGAACAGAAAACATTTTTCTAAAATTCAATTACAAAAAAGAAACTTTCATCAATGATTATGTCTATTTAATTAGAAAAAATATATATAAAAAGAACTTATTTTCTTATAGATTCAAAATATCAGCTATGCGGTGGTTTTATTTAAAAATTGTATTTTGGACAAGATGTCTGTATTGTGTGAAAATATTTTAGAGAGAAAAATGGTGATTGCTTATAACCTTACAATACGTGACGAAATTCAAATTTAGCTAATAATAACTTATCTTACACAAAGAGGTAAACAAATCAGTGTTGAGTTGCCAACAACCTGTGAAAATCCTTTGATGATGAAACTACGCTTTAACTGATCACGAGAGGTAAGGGGGTCTAAAATCGAATATCTTAATTTACTGACAAAATCTAGTTGGTATGCACTATTATGCAGCAATAAAACAAATTCATTAAATAATCCATAGTATTATTTTCATCTCCACAAAAAAGTATGTATGAATAGCACAGAAATACAATAATTAAATTTTTAACTCATATGCTTCAGAGAGCATTGATGCATAAATATGGAATGACAAACAAATGCCGTCTACTTGAGCAAATTGTGCTCCTTTCACAATCACCATTTAAAGTTTGAAGCTTCAACTCCTTCATTGAGCAGAAGCAATAACCATGGTCAAAGCTCAATTCACCACCTTAGAAATACAAAACGCCACTAGGAACCAGAGTAGTTTAGAAACGAGCTTTTCGTTTGCGGGCAGTGTATTTTGTGTCCAGAGGAACCGCATTGCCCTTTTTCCGCATTTGTTCCTTCTTCCGCAAAACCCATTCTCTTCCCTTCCCTTTCTTGTTTAGTTTTTGCCTCTTTCTAGGTCTCTGCCTGTCTGCAACGAGAACCTGAGTTGCAGAAAAGAAGTCGGCACAATTATTATATAATACATGATAAATATTAAGTTCCGTTTCCTCAATAAGATCTGATGCAGTATCACTGAGCTAGTAGTATGCTATCTTTTCTAATGAACCTGGGTTTGAGCAGAAAAAGTGGTTACTCACCGAGTGGTTCTCTTCATCTCCACTGCTATCTTCATCAGAGCAACTCTCCCCATCTTCACCTTTTCCCCTTTGAGCGGCACTACTTAGTGATGGTGGACCACAAGTCAGCACAAGATATTCTTTTCTCTTCTTCGTACTGTTACAAGAAAGGATACTTATGTTTTCTGCATTTATAAATAAATAGGCTCTCCTATAATTCTATGCACAATGAACCATTGCTTCCAAAATTCTTTTATAGAAAAAGTAGGCTACTAAATATCAGGGCAACATGGTGTATTGGCTTGATACCTGTGCGGATAATCGACCACTACACCCCCAGAAAACCCAGCTCGCATAGCAAAACCCAGAATCAGCTCGCGTTGAGCGAGATTTTCAGGATATACTTGTAATACTGCCCTTGCTCCACGTGCCAAACTTCTGTATAATGATCCAAAAAAGGCCCTGCATATTCAAAATGAAGTCAGGCATGTTATAACTGCATAAGAAATGCTCACACGGTTCCCTCAGATACCAAGGTACAGCCATGAATGCTATGCAGAATGTATAAGACTAAAGAAGTAAGCCTTACGTACCTCAATCTCATACGTGGCTCATGGGAAGATTTGTCAGCATTGCACAACCACTGGTTAAACACAATAAAAGAGTAAAATAAGTAAGCGAGCAAAAATGAGCTACGACAGAGCAGAACTTAAGCTTTTTCTGGTGTGACTAGCACATTATTATGTATGGATAGATTACATAGTTCATGTGCTAAATATCATAAGCAAAAATCGAAATGCTCAAACATGCTTTCTCTAATTGAAATTTTAACCCTTTACATCATAATCTGATCAAATGCACAACTCCATTGCCTTCCAGGTATAAGTGTCCACTCTGCTTAATTAACTAAACATTAGATAACCAATAGATGCGCTAGGACAAATCTTGATCTTTCCCAATTCTGAAACTTGTTTACATTAGCCTGGTATATATTTCTTGACGGTACATGCTAGTTTAAACCAATCTACCCTTAAACATATTGCAAGAATTTTTCCCATCCCCTCCTAGGAGAACTCCTAATCTAGTCTACTAGTTATACATGCAAATTTCACATATGACTGCCATTACAGGCCAAATATGCTACCAATTAAAGAAGTAAAATATTAGAAGGGAACAGAACACTGAAACCTGAACAGCTGAGATACTTATGGCACCATCAATAACTCCGGGGCGAAGCGCTAACCCCTACAATAATTACACATGAGTATCAATTATCGTGGATTGGAAAAACAGCATGGGTAAATGAGATAACAGGCTATCATACACATGTAGATATGAAGAAAATATGAGAGAGAGAGAGAGAGAGAGAGAGAGAGAGAGAGAGTCTCCTTGTCTCATAGCAGGTTGCGCGAGCTCACAAAGAAAGATGAAAAGAAAAATATGCACAATATGCAAGGGCCAATTAGAGGAAGGTGGGGAATATGAGGAGCAACATTAAGAATGAAGAATGTCACATCAATACTTAGATATGGGATAATCATATTATGGCTCAGAATATTAGATATCCAAGCATCACAATACATAATTCAATTTATAGAAACTAATATCAGCTATATTTATAGACTCAGTTCGAAGTCAATAGCCAACCTGACCCATGTCAGCAAGCATAAGGTCACCCTCAACTTCACGCTCCGATGCAATACCTTGATTGGTTAAAATATATTAGTGAACAAATACAGAGTCAACAAAAGCAATAACTAAAACTCCATTGAAAAATAGAAGGAAGATGGTCACATACCTAACATCGATTCTGATATATCTAAACCAATCCACTGATGACCATTCTCAGTCAATGTCTCCCCACTAAGTCCCGATCCACAACCTATTTAAAGAAAATAGAAGGTTTAACAACACTAAAGAAAACACTGACAGCACGTAAATTCAAGTTCAATTTGGAAGACAAGTCATCTAAGTTTGAGAAATGCCGGTGGAAAGAAAATCCCCTTAACCCATCAATCGAGATAACATGGGGGCAAAGAATAGACATTTGCAAAATGATCATCGACCAAGGAACAACAACATTCAAGAACATGAAGGAATGGTGTATCTGAACTTTTAACAATCTTCATTTCATATTGCAATTCAACAAAATTAACCAAGACAACAACTCATAGGAACCATTCAGTAAACAACCTTGTGAAAACACCAACACTGATCAACGTGCGACGTTGTTTATTAACAAGACACTACCAATTTACTTACACGAACGTTTTCACAAAACAATTATATTACAATTTCATATCAACTCCTAAACAATATTCATTCTCAGCACAAACAACACTTCATACCAGTAAACAATTCTGCTGAAACTTAACGAAAACGAATAGAAAACGGGGGGATACCGATATCGAGCAGTAATCTGGGGACGCCGTCTTCAGGCAAAGCGAGAAGCTCCAACGCTCTTTCCGAGAGTCTCGCCTATTGAAAAATTGGTCGCAAAAAAAAAAATTAATCAATTCATGTAAGTTTTTGTCAATTCATCAAAAATTGAAGAGATTAGGTACCTGAATATCGATGATACGAGAAGATGACGTGTATTTTCGAGCTTCGTCGTCGTTGTAAAATATCTCCGGCGGCGCTTGCAGCTCCGGCCGACACGCCATTATCCTCTACAGCTGAATAATGATCGAGGTGACAAATATCAAATATTCAATTCTTCTAGCTCTGTCAAAATAGAACCCTAGCAAAAATCACAGCGACTGCGTGAGGTGAGGGAGAGTTTAGGGTTTATGAACAGAGATTTAATTAGGATATATTAACAAATAAATAAAAAATAAAAAACTATAATATTTTTAAAAACTAAAAAACTGGTCTGTATGATATCATTAAACATATAAGTAAATTACATTCACGTGTTTTCTTTTTTATGAATCGTTGTTAGCAAGAAAATAACTTATTTTAGGCTGAGAACAAGACAACGTTCAAATTTTTGTTGTTTAGTTTATTTCTAGTATAAATTAATATTTCAAAAAATACTTATAAAAAGTTTACATACTATGAATGAATTGGTTAATATCATCGTACCAAAAAGATAGTTGCATTAACACGAATGATGCACGGAAACGAGTACGTGAATACGAACATGATACGATAATATAGATTTTTTATAATTATAAAATACGACACGGTGAAGACAGACTACATATTTGTTATTAAAAATATATAACATCCTAAAAATTTTGACAAATAACATTCATAAGTTTCGTTACAAATTCAAACCAAAGATATTTATATTCAAAGTCAAATAACCAACTAATTTTGAGTTCAAATAAACCTTTTCATTAAAATTCAAGTATCGACTCTAGGTATCAAACACAAACATAAGTAAAACTACAAATCAATAAAGTATTATACAATACATAAGTGTGATTTACAATCTCTAAAATGCCAACATCATCTAAGAACTCAAATGCATCACCCACAACATCTTACATTATCGACTCTTATACCATATATTGTTGAGATTATGAAATCGGAAATTATAACAAAACATGTCAAAAATGCATCGAACACGCTTTCAAACGTGTCTGACACAATGCCCTTTTTACTTTAATCAAGATGCGCCACGTGCCATGTCTCATGTGTGTTGGGGCTATCTCAGTATTGGACACATCTAGGACAAGGACACATGTGATTTTCGTCGTGCTTGTGCATTATATCAGTGTTTTTAAAATCGGACCGGCCCGACCGGTCGGACCGGGACCCGGTCTTTTGTCTTTAGTGCCGGTTCGACCTGTCCGACCGCCAAAAACCGCGACCGGTGCCTCACCGGTTCAAAGGCCCAATCCGGGTTTAAAAACTCTGCATTATATATATTAACACACAACTTCATTAGAAAACGCCCAAATTTTTTATTGTCTGAAAGCAAAAAAAAAACATATGATTTTAACGGTTTAATATATATATATATATATATATATATATATATATACTAGAAACAGGAGTACGCGGAACCTCCCTCACATTAATTTTTTATAATGTAAATTGATATACTCACGCTCATGTGTGAGGAAAAAATAAAATATGAAAAAAGGCAAAAAAATATTTACTTACATGAAAAAGGTTAAAATTATATTATTTGCCTCCACAAATTTACAGCCACCAACAAATAACATTATACGATGTCAATTTTAATAAGCAGACGACATGTTAATCATGTCAACAAATTTATGCGAATAATCTTGTGTACGGATTAAAATAAATTCGGCATATTAGTTAGTACTAGACTAGTTGATCATTTTTCAATAGAATAAGCTCTACAAATCATACAAAATTGATGAACGTTCTGTCATCGATCGCTTTTTTTTTTTCCTTACCGAAGTTACAGGCAATATTATATTACATACAATATATATTAAAGTTACAACAACCTTTTCATCTTTATGAAAAAATTACAGCAACCTAGTACTTACTCTCTAAAACCCTCATCCTCCTTTTGAAACCCCAAACGGCAAACGGTGAATTATCATTATCCATTTCAAAAATTTATGATGATAGCCGCTAGCCCTGCGACTCTGTCGCGCAAATCCCACATGCTGTTCCGTTTTGCAGCTTTCTCTCGAACCCCAACTCACAATCATCTAAACACTCATAGCAGAATTCCACTATGCAACTTCAATAGGACCCTGCAAAGCTCCGTAAAGATAGCTTCTTTGCCTTGTACTAACGGGTTTGGGGCATTGGGTCGGAACCAATTCGGGTTTAAGCAATTGGGTATTCGCTCGATTCGTGTTTCGAGTGGTGGCGGAGGCGGTGGAGGTGGAGCTGGTGGTGGGTCTGGAGGTTCTGGTGGAGGTGGAGGTGGCGGTGGCGGGAGTAACTGGTCATTGCTTTCTTGGTACAGTGTGTTCATAACTTATCTCCAATTTTTATTGAGTGCCTAATTTAAAGAATGCATCTTTTTGGTGCAATGCTGTGTTTTAAGAATAGTATCTTTGGACAAACGTGCTATTATGCCGTTTTGTTGACGAACCCTTGTGAGGATAGCAAGCAATTATTGAATTGTCGTCTCATCTAGATGCTCATAAATTAGGCGAACACCGCCCTTTTGCGTGTAGGTTGTAATCTTTTTCATCACGTTTGACACGTGACGTTGTTTGATTGATTAATGAGTGAAGGTTTGATTCGATTTTTTCGTTTTTGTTCTGATATCATATTCAGTTGGATGTTTATAGTTTTATGTCCTATATATAGATGCATATGTGTCTCTGTGTGTGTATTTTCAGCAAGCAATAAACTTTCTGTGTATGGATAAACACACTTATATCCTTGATGTTTGGTCTAATTACAGAAACCTCTCTAAAAGTTTACACAAACACTCCCTGAAACTTTTAAAACGCTAAAAAGTTGCGGGTCTATTAGCCATGGCTTTCATTCGTTCAGATAGGAGGATCTGTAATGTTCTTTTAAATTTCAAAGGGTGTATTATAAGTTAATGGATTACTAATATCAATTTGTATTTCTATGCAGGTACATGTCTCTGCTTGCCAAGCATCCTATGATGACAAAAGCTGTTACATCAGCGTTGTTAACTTTGGTTGGTGATCTCACCTGTCAGGTAAACTATCTGTTGCTATGGTTTCTGATACGTGCGTTATTGAAATAGATTGGTGATAGTTTCAAGTGAAGCAATTCATTTTCATTGTTAATAGCAGCAAATACCATTGACCATTTTGTGATGTTGTAGCCACAGAAAGTTTGAACTACCGTACTTGGTACTTTGCTATTCTTACGTCTTGCCCTCCAAACATTGTTTGACTCTAACGTATAATCAATTCGAAGAGTTCCATAATCGTGAGGAACTTGCTTCTTAAGGCTTTTTAAATTTCTTTTTGTGTGATCGTGATTTTCACTCCTATGGTGCCTCCAGGATCCAGTGGATGGCTTCATCGAACATATTCTCACGTTTTCCTTTTTATCCATGATTATCACTCTCACATATAAGTGCTCTTAAGAGATTGAGTCGTTCAGCAGATGGTACTCAGAAAAACATAGTTTCATTAAGTTATCCACTCGATGCTTGATTTCCCTTTTGAATGACTAACTTATGAACCATTGTTATTGTACAATCTATCGAAGCACCATTCGCCAAGATTTGTGGCATGCTGTGAAGAATATTAGTTGGAATAGTGCGACTGATCTTGCTTTGGCCGTGGAAATTCTGCTTATTTTACTTCTGCAACTGTTCTTTCTTGTTTGCATGAAACTTATTCTTCTATACTTTTAAATTTTTGTCATGTTGTGCCTCAGCTCGCCATTGATCAAGCACCATCTTTAGACTTGAAGAGGACGTTTATCTTCACACTGCTGGGGCTGGTTTTGGTTGGTCCAACATTGCATTTCTGGTAGTGGTTCAAATTATTTGTCAAATGCACCGAGGGAAATGTTGACTGTGGAGAATCTTTTGTTACTGCTAGCTGGTTATGTTTATGTTTATTTTTTAGATTAATTGCCAAATCACATGCTTCATTCTTTGTAAAGATATCTTTTTTTTTTGTATTTGTGTTTCAACCATCTATATTTCATTTGGGACACGGTGTAGGATCCTTTATATATTATGTAAAACTTATAACCTTACTTTGGAGCTATAAATTTAGTAACTTTTTTCCTTGACGACTGGAACTAATTTCTATAACAAATGATTGAGCCCGTCTGATTAAGTTCTTTCATTGTATGTTTAGGTATTTATATCTTAGTAAATTGGTCACCACTCCTGGAGCTTCGGGTGCTTTCTTGCGGCTTCTCATTGATCAGGTAACATCTTGCCTGCTTGATATAATTTATGCATTTAACATACAGTTTTGTACCACACCTGTGCCCCTTTTAACTGTTTGAATTCTCAAGTTACGTTGGTCCATTTTTTATGCAGTTTATATTTGCACCCATTTTCATTGGAACTTTCCTATCTACGTTGGTAACACTCGAGGGAAGGCCATCACTTGTAGTTCCGAAGCTACAACAGGTATTTGTTGAAGTACTCAATATTTGTAACTTTTTCGGACTGGTGCCTGGAAGAAAGTATTCGATTATTTTTTTTAGTGCTTTTGAAGTGAAGTGAAATCTTCTTTTTGTAGGAGTGGCTCTCTTCAGTTATTGCAAATTGGCAACTGTGGATTCCTTTCCAGTTCCTCAACTTCCGTTTCGTACCTCAGCAATTTCAGGTTTGGTTGATTTGGAAGCCACCATTAGTTTTGATTCCTTTTAAAAGTTTTAGTGTGAGCTATCAAAACCTTCTTGCTTATGTTATCGGGATAATTACATTTACACCCGCTTATTGTTTCCAGTTATGCTTAATTATCTGGATAATTACATTCACACGGTCTTATTGTTTTAATAACTAAAGAGACAACTATTATACTTAAAGAAGCCATACAAGTAGGAAAGAACAAGAATTCAAATAAAACCAAATTTAAAAGATTGTGTTGTATACATCTAAGTGATGATCAATGCTTCTTTTTATATGTTAAGCAGCTCCTCGACAAAATTTAATTTATCTCTTCTGCATTGGCGTTCTCTACAGGTCCTTGCTGCCAACTTTATTGCCGTGGTGTGGAATGTAATTCTCTCATATAAAGCTCACAAAGAAGTTATCACCAAATAGGTAATTTTTTTATTTCTTCAAAATTATATCAAACTCTTATCTCCCGGCCTAGAATTGATGAATGAAGAGCATTGTTGTGGTATTTTTGCAGGGATCGTCGTTTGAATTGCCGGTGCTGCATTTTCGTTTTGTGATGTTGCGAACAAATGGGGTTGTGTTGGTGGTAGGCTTATGGAATGTAGATAGAGAAGTAGATGGTGTTACTTATTTGTATCTTTGTGTAATCTCATCTATCGCATTGGACTTGAAAGTAGTTTTAAGTTTTCTTTGTTGTTCCAGAACATTGAAACATGCTCAATACTTGGTAACTTGATGATTTATCTAGTGTTTTTTAGCTACTCACTTTTTTTCTTATTTGGCCTTTTCTAAGCGCATTATAAAGTTATTTTTCACATAGCGAGTAGCCCTAATTTGAGTAATGCATAGAATAATATGTTATTTTATTTCACAAAGAGAATTGGCTATTATTATAAGGGTAAAACACATTAATATGTAACTTGTTACTGACTTGCTGTATATAAAAAAGTATAGGGAGAGTGAGACTACTTTATCCTGGTGGTATTTTTATTATATTATTACAACAGAAATCACAATCTCAGAATCACCAAAATATTGATATGACTATTGAACCCTGTCTGCGTACAAAACCTAACCATCTGTACACAATGTAAAATACTGGAAAATTTCAAGATTTTCCTGGTGGGCTTGGGTCATGATGGTTATTAGCACCAGTTCCTGAGTAATCTGTTACTTCCACTCCCATTCTTCCTCTTACCTGCACATACAAGTTACGTACTAAATCAGTTAAAAACTTATAATCCAACCTTTTTTCCCAAAAGTACCAACATAAACATATATATTCATAAAAAACCAACATAACCATATACTGCACCTATAGTTCACATTTTAGCTGCATAGTATTTAATTTTCAAGAGTGAAATTGACAATGAAGAAAAGGTTATATATATATATATATATATATATATATATATATATATATATATATAACAATCCTTAGTCCCCCTTCCTCAAACCCCATGTCATACTTGAAAAAATGAATGCAGAAAGAAAAATTCACCTGGAATTCTTCAGACAGATGTCGGTTGGAAAGAGTCACTATGATTGACCTTAAGCTTCCTGCAATTAACCAAATACAAGTATTAGATGATTAATATCAAAACCCAATATTATTTCACATGCATATAGTTTGAATATTGTATCATAGGATCAAAATTCTTGAGAGACTTACTTGAAGAAGGAACAGCAGTGGTAGAAGGAACAAACACACAAGCAAACAACAGCACCATAAACATCAAAGCAACAACACGTCCCTTTTTCATTCTAATTATTTTCAAGTGCAGTAACAAAATCTATCAGAAAAAGAGGAATTGAGATAGTGTCAAAATATCAACCCTTATGACAAAGGAAAATTATGAGAGAATTTTTATGGAGGAGACTTGTATATATATTAATACACAACACGCTTATTAGTTGGTTTGATATTTGAGAGTGTTGGTTGAAAATGAAAAAGTTTGAAGGTGCGTGGATAAATAAATAACTGATCACTTAGATGAGAATCTGTGCAACAAATTAAAGTCAACCATCATTACACAATTTGAAAGAAATGTGGAGGTTAGCGCCCTAGTGCCCACCTGCCTAACATTATCTTTTCCAAATTAATATATACTTCCCAACTTCTAGACAACTCCACCCCACCAATATTAAAAATTATTTACTTTTGTTCTATGAATTAAAAAAGTACAATATTACTCTTAAAGTTGCAAAAAAATATGAAACTATAATATGTTTTCAAGTTTCATGGAATAATTATAGTAATTTTTGTTAAGTGTGATTATAAATATTCTTTAAAGCGTGCCTTTAGGACATGGTAATGAGATATTGCCTAATCTTAGGTGGATATTCGTGGCTGCACATGTTTCTTGAGAACATTATTATAGTGTATGAACTACCAAAAAGAAAACGAAAATAATTTTTATGAAGATTTAATACTTTTGACAAAAAAAAATGCGCATCCAATCTTAACCCAAAAGGAAATAGTTTCTAGTTTCGTGGCGCCCTTTGGTTCACCAATAATAATGTCAATGTGGACGAGAATAATTAGAATTTGATAACATCAGTCTCATTATATACTTGTAACGAAATTTGTCCTGATATTATAAACTTTCTCCCACTATATCAATAACCTTTTGGCGTACTGTTACTTTCTTAATCGAAGTAAAAGTTGTTATGCTCGAAAAGATAATATTTTTTCAGTCAAACAAAATGTGTTTTCAAAATGAGTGGAACCATTTTTTAAGTCAACCAAATACTTAATTGATAATCATCACGTCTGCCAGAATAACGTATTCAAGCCCTTCTTTGGTCATCCTTTCTACTATACTTTTACATTGTGAGATAGAAAAAGACAATTTTGATTTTTCACAAAAGATAACCACATAAACAAAAAGGATTTTCGGTGAATCAGTTATCTTTTTATCTTAAATTGGTACTTACTCATATAAAAATATAAATAGGCAACATACTCTTGTTATATCAAAAGTCGCACATTATTCCCTATAGTGTATTCTCTATTTATTTTTGTAGTGTGTTTATTATATTTAATGATAAGAAATCTTTATTAATTCTAGATTTTTATTACTTGTAATTTCAAAATTGATTGTAGTTAACTTCCAAGTGAAAATATTAAATAACACATTGATACTATATAACAAAAATGTACCTTTATTTTGAACTTTTTGAATTATTTTATTTTGTATAGTTAAGAATTAAAAATCAAAAGATATACTTCTTTTTGAAAAAATGGAGTATATTGTCTTTTTGTGTATAAAATTTAGTAGTTTATTTATTTATTTATAAACTCAACATAATCCTGGGGGTAATTTGTCTAAAACTAAACCACAGAAACATAAATAAAATGCAATAAGAAAAGTACAAAAAATGAAAACAGAATTTATGGTGATGGGTGGAAGTTGGAGTACTGGGATTGGCGTGGCAGCTTAGAGTCACAAGTGGCGTACACGTATGTGATATAGGTGTGTGTGTGTGTGTGTGTGTGTCAATTCTAATTTGTAACAACAGGCCAATTTAATGGGAATTGGGCCCATGCTCGTGCTCTGCTGCATGGGCGGCACAACACGCCGAAACACATTCAATTGCTATCCACATCTTCACATTTCGGCTACACAAAAATATCATCGTCCACTGATTCTTCTAGATTCCAAAATCTACTAGTTCAAAAATCTGTATTTAACAATATATATATGTATATGTTATATATACAAATTCACACGATGTTTTATTTTGTGTGTATAGATGTTTCCGTTGGGGTTTTCCCTCGATGTCGTTGAATGAAAGAGGTGGTCGGATTACCTTTTCGGTTTTATTTTGTGTGTATGTTTATTTATCACCAAACACCTTTAACGTTGGCACGTGTTAAAATACATGATTCAGATTTCCATGTTATTTTCTTATTAAGTGAGTAATTTAAATTTCGGTTATTAATTAGTCACCAAACATTAATGGAAAGCAAATTGAATTCCGATAAACGAAGAATCAAAATGTTGTATTGACGATTGAGAGAAAAGAAAAACTCTTTGTAATGTTTACAAAATAAGAACGGAAGCGAATGAATAAAATAACCGAGGAAGCCGCCTATTTATACTAATAAGCTAACTTAACAAAACTAACAATACTTTCTATTAATGGAAGGTGGTTGATAACCGAAATTTAAATTACTTACTAAGTAAGAATAATATGAAAATATGAATTATGTATTTTGCACCCCTCAAGATCAACAATGCCTATTTTGGAAGACATCTTGGTTAAAGGTAGGAGGGAGAGAGGTTTAATTAGGATGTCGGAAATGGGTGCTCAGTACTTGAGATGTATTTTGTCTTCTGAGGTTGACTTGAATTGTTTGCTATACAATACGCACTCTAGTTGTCTGGTTAAATTGTATACACGCAAGTGACCACTAAACATTAATCCATAATATTAATTGTTCGAAAAAGAGTATATACTATCAAAACATGACAAGCTATGATGCACCGACACCTCAAAAAAAAAAAAAATTATGCCGTGTCCGACACCCCGACACGACACCGACACCCCAACACTCCTCCGACACGTGGCGTGTCTGGATAAAAGAAAAGAAAAAAGAAATTCGACACCGTGTCCGACACTTCTTGAGGGCGTGTCCGACACTTCTTGAGGCCGTGTCCGACACATTTGGGATGCGTTTGTAATATTTGATATTTATTGAGGGGTCAATTTGAAACACTTCTATTGTTGAATACCTTAATAATAAAAAAAAACATAAAAAACACACTTTTTATTGTTTGTTCTGTGGTTGAGATTGTATTTGTGACTATATGTTTAATGCTTGGGATTCATGAGTTATTTGAACTATTAGTAGTGATTAATTGTTTTTGAGTTCAAATATGCTTTTGCTTCATCCTTTATTTGGACTTAGAATGTTATTTGTGCAGGTTTTGATCGTATATATATATATATATATATATATATATATATATATATATATACATACAAAAAAGTGCGGCGGTGTCCCGCCCTTGTCGTGTCTTGTAATTTTCAAAAATTCGTGTCGCCGTGTTCGTATCGTGTCGTGTCCGTGTCGCTGTGTCCGTGTCCGTGCATCGAAAAATTATTAGGTGCAGCGGCTGTACGATGACGTGGTACAACATGTGGTGGAGATTAAATACTATTCCTAAATTATAGGAAAGTAACTTCTCCACACCTCATCCCAACCATGCATTTATATAAATAACCGACTTGCTGCACCACCTCATCGTACAGCCGCTGCACCTAATAATCTCTCCCGTGCATCATAGATGACAAGTAATGATGTTATTGAAAACGAGTCACACAATTCTTCAATTATATAAAAGTTAAGGAGTGCTATCGTGGCCGGGGGAGAGAGGAAAGGAGAGTTTTTTGGCGGCAAAATTGGTGAGTTTAAGGTGTTAGAATGGATTACGAGTTCCATGAGAATGCGTTGATTGGGAAATATAATTATTCAATAATGAAATGTGTTTGTTAATTGAGCTAAAATAAGTGGTGCAAATGAGTTTATTTTTCTCAAAAGTACTCTCAGTACTTGCCCCAAAATATACCATATAAAAGGTGTAGTTTTCTTCTATGATCTTTTTAAAATATCTAACTGGAATATTTTTCGAGAAAGTTGTAAAAGTAGTACTCTTACGTGTCTTCACATTTAAAATATTTGGTGATACTCGTTGAAATCTACGAGACATGTTGATAAGTTTTGTAAATTAAGATATATAAATCAACAAATTAAACCTATATATAATAGCTTTTATCGGGATCAATCGACAATGATGCATACAATTATGCAGTACGTATCGGGATCACTTGGGAAGGATTATGTTCAATTAGCACGCACTCATAATACTTCTCACTTGATTAGAAAACCTTCCCTCATAATTTCCCTTAATTTCTGCGTATCACTCATGGCCGAGTTCCTCGATCGAAGAGATTAGGAGTTAGGATTATATGACAAATTTGTTCTGTAGTTTAATCACCTATCCTTCATAATTAAAACTTAATTAAATATGAGACATCTTCACGGACAAAGTGACACAACTCATAAGCTTTGGAGTCCATCTAAAGATTCTAAACTATCTTCAACGTACATTGAAAACTCTTGTTTTGCTTGTCAATAACTATTGAAGGGAGAACTAAATCATATAATCTAAGTTAAACTTTTTTTAATAATCAAAAACACCACAATTTAACCTCAGAACATGCAGCACACACTAACTAACAACCCAGTTTTACTTACAAACTGCAAGCAAACGTGCACAGCACAACACTTGCATAGATCTACGCATGCAACATTTTATTCTTATTCTTCTTATATTCACTTGCACCATCACTCACACAACACAAAAACACCAATCACTCTTGCTTACTAAACATAATCCTTAGAGGCTGATCACTCAAAGCCACCCTCCTAACTCTATTCTCCACAACCACCCCAACATCCCTACACACAACCTTACAATACTCGCACACCGACGGACAAAACACCAACTTATAATCCTCCCCAACCTTCTCAATCTTGAACCAACTACTAACCGTCTCCGCCCCGGGGTTCCCCTCAACCCCGCCCGTCGTCACGTAAAACTGCTTCGTCGTCTCGTCGTACTCACCAACCCTCCAAACTGGCGACTCGTCGCATAACGCTTTAGGGGCCTCGTCGACGAACTTAATGTTGAGGTCAGTGGACAGTTTTACGATGGAGTTCGAGGCTGCGGGGAGGAATTGGACGGGGACGCCTCTTTGGATTTCCATTCTTTCTTGGACGACGTCGAGGGGGCACGTTTTGTTGTGTGCGGTGGCTAATGAGATTCCGCCTCCTCGGCCGCGGAGGACGGGGAGGATGAAGTAGGTAGAGGTGGTGACGAGCTGCTGCTTTGCGGTGTCGAGAGCCGCGGAGGGTGGTGATTCGTCGGAGGTGTGTAGTTCGTGAAAAGAAGCTGAGATTGTTGTGGAAATGAGTAGAAATAAGAGGATGAGGATCTTCATGCTACTTGGAGATTGAGAATACGTTGAAAAGTACTATCGATAACTCTTGTGCTACGTGCATGTGAATAAACGGCGCGGCATTAGTTTATGGTGTGAGCGATTCTTAGAGCAAGACATGACGAGACGGTGCCTCAAATTCAGTACTTTTAAGCTTGAAACTCAGTGTTTGATTGTTGGAAGTTGGAGCTTGATCACATCCACTACTAAGATTTTGAACCAACATATTAAGATAATATTGTCGCTCTCTGAATTTGTATGAGCGGACAAAATTTATGGCATCATACTACTATATGCATGTGCGAAGGTATACAAGTTTGTAAAACGTTTAAGCTATTATTCAGATTTTCCTATAATTATTAAAACGAAATACAATTTGCTCTAAACTCGTGATCCGTTCACTTTTAATATTTTATCAAGATTGATATTTTCCGAAAATAGTAAGTCATCTTCTTGATTAAGTGGAGATAAGTTTTTATTATTTTACAAGTAGTTCGAATGTTATTCAAGATCTCGCTAAAATATCTGTACCAGAAGGAGAATTGTTATGTTACACTTTTCTTTTTCACACAAAAGTTATGTTACTTTGAGTATATAAGTTGTATTCCGTTGAGACGTCAAGAATTGAACATCCAATATACAATGCAAGAGAGTAGAAACCAATACATTTTTCTTTCTGTCTTCTACTTCATTCATTCGACGGTTGTAGTATTTTTGGTTCTAGAATCTAGTTATCTCAACCACTTTTTGAGCCCATCACATACACTAAAACCATAAAACTTGGGACTTACTTTAAAAAAAAAAAAACAAATGTATATGAATTGGTTTCATTTAGAAAAAGTTGTATTGTATGTAGTATACAACTGAAGGTTACAGTTTTATTGCAGTTTATTCAAATCATTACGGAAAGGTCAAACTCGTTTGCATACATTTAGGAAATACTTTAAGTAAATTGTAAGAGATCTTTCTACAATCAAACCAACATCTAATTACACCAAATCCTAAGGAGTGTAAAAGTAATTATCCCAATCAATAATCACCAAATCTTCTTCAAGCCTTCTTAAACACAACTCTAAAAGGCACATCACTCAGCGCCAAACGCCTCACTCCATCTTTCGAAATAACACCAACATCCCTACAAATAACTTTGCAGTAATTACAAACCGTAGGGCAAAACACAAGCTTATAATCATTTTCATACACTTCAATCTTAAACCAGTTGCTTATAGTCTCACGACCCGGGTTCCCCTCAACACCATCCGTCGCTATAAAATACTGCCCCGACAACTCGTCGTAGTCCAATCTCCACACCATCGATTGAACACAGATCGACGACGCAGAGAATTTGACGTTCAGATCTGTCGAAACACGAATCACGCCTTTTTTAGGATTTACAGCCGTGAACGTTAGCGGAAGGCCGTTTTCGACTTCTAGTCGCGACTGGACCACGTGGAGTGGACACGTGGCGTTGCTTGTTTGGGACATTGTGAGGCCTCCGCCTCGGCCGCGGACTACGGGGAGGATGTAGTAGTCAATGCCGGATCGGAGGCTTTTTCCGGCAATGTCGAGCACCGGAGAAGATTCTCCGGCGGCTGCAGAGAGGAAGGAATTGGTGGAAATGGTGAGGAGAATTAAAGCAATTATCTTCATTTTTTTGGTGTGAGTGGCTATTGGATTGGAGGATTTGGCTTTTTATAGATGATTTGAGTTGAGGATAGAGATTATGTGATGTGAAAGTGAGATGTGGCTGCATGTGTAGAATTTGAATATTGACTGGGAAAAGCTTATTATATTGAAATCCATTATGCAGATCAAGAGTTTCAACGACTAGTTCCAAGTCAAAGTCAACCATAAAGGATACAAGAGATCAGTACGCGAGAGATGACGTTTAAGTAAGGGATAATTATATGCACACCCCTGAAATTTTGTCTTATTTGATTTTATTATTTGAACAATAAAGGGTACTTTTGTCTTTTATTTTTGAGGAGTTTTAGCTAATATTAAACTAAAGGATACAAGTGTCATTTTAAAAGTGACACCCCCTTAAAAGCAAACCTCAGGGGGTGTCATTGATATTATTCAAACCTCAGGGGTGTCAGTAATATTACACCAAACCTCAGGGGGTGTCACTGATATTATCCCTTCGAATAATTACAGAGACTCCTTGAAATTTGGAGATCACTACTACAAATAATTTGAGGTTTTCTTTTATACGCCCCTCAAATCTGAAACATATTACACATTTACTCTCTATTTCGTCGTAATTTTTAAATCTCAAGGGTATTCGTGACTAATTATTCAAACAATTGGGATGATTTGTAATTAGATCGAACAAAGAAACCTTCAGAGTGTACGATTACATATCCTTTAATTTTTATTTAATTTACACAAATGACAACTAATATTATACACACAAGTGCTAACTGGAAGTCAAGAATTCATCAATTTGGAGAGTTTTGTTTTGTTTTGTTTGGTGCCTGAAAGTCAAGCAGCCCACAACTGGAGCATGTAAAATTTTAGAATAATGAAGAGTTAGTGCAAAAAATAGAAATGTGTTCATATCAGATCATATCTCCACTGCATGCATAGCTGGTATTCCAAAAAAAAAAAAGATAAGATCACATGATAGATAGATAAAACTTATTCTGCCTCATTGCAAGTAATATTAAAAAATATTGCAGGAAGGCCTAAATTTACTTCCACTAATGCGGTTAAGTTAACCAAAGCTTATTGGTACACAACTACACATTTACCAGGAGTTTTATGGGCTCTGTTACCAGAGTTTGTGATAATTGTATTATACATTTTCTGAAAATTATATGATAACAAGACAAGTTAGATATTAAAGGACTATGCAGATTCTTCAAGTTCGATAAAAGTTAAAGGACAAGAACGACAAGTTGATATTGAATCAGCAGACCTGTTTTGGGGACAATCTCTATAAAAAACTTGCAATCTGCATGAGACTTGTGATCAGCAACCCAGCCCACAATCTGGTTATACTGATTTCTGCTATTTGTTTCCTGCCACATAGCAAATAGCAAAATTAGCTAGCATCTGGTAGTGCATGATAACAATATAGACAATAGACGACATGCTCGGGGTTAAACTTTAGTCTCTCAAGCATGGAGTTTAAGAATTCATTTGACAATTAAAATGGAAACTGATGCTTGTAATCCAAACCACTCATTATGATTCTCACCCTCTTGTGAACAAGATAATCTACCAATCATTTGCTGAAAATGGGAGCATTCAGCTTCTGAGCATCAGCCGCAAACCTCAATACATTTCTGGAGTCACGGAATCTACAGCAGATGACATATACTTAGTTCATCCTTTTTTGCAACAAAAAAAGGTACATGAATGTGAGATTTCAAACCTGTTTGCTAACACTGGCTACTTCACTCAATAGTGTCTCTGTTTTCTTTGTACTCGACAAAACTTCCACTTTAGCAGTCTCACAATAAGACGAAAAGTTGATCAGTGTTGACTTTTGACTGTTCAACTATTCCATCTAGAACATCCATCACTTCGACAGTGAGATGGTGCCTAGAAGCTTCAGCAAGAAACTCGTGAACTACACAGTTAACTTCTATCCAACTACACCCAGGCGTTTTCTTAATTCTTTGATCCCTCATCAGTCTCATTGCTTGTAGAGCATCCTCCCACCTATTTTTGGAACGATAAATCGTCCAAAGAAGCACATACGCAGCATCATCATCGGGTTCCAGTTCAAGTATTTTCTTCCCGACTGCTTCAGCCAATTCCAAGTTCCCATGTCCCAGACAAGCAACCAGAACTGATCTCCAGATCACAGCATCTGGCTCCATGGGCATCCCCTCAATCAACCGCATGGCCTTCTTCAAACATCCTGCTCTAACAAAAAGATCAACCATACAACCAAAATGTTCGATCTTTGGCTTTATACGGTAGCTATTTGTGAATTTTTCAAATAACTTTTCTCCCTCAGTAACTAATCCTGCATGGTTACAAGCTGATAAAACTGATAGAAAAGTAACTTGATTTGGAATCATCCCAGATGCCATCATTGAATCAAAAACCGTAATGGCATCTCTTCCTCTACCGTGCAGTGCCAGCCCAGAAATCATACTAGTCCACGAAAACAAGTCCTTTCTCCTTATGCTATGGAATAGCTTCAAGGCTGAACCAAGACTACCACTTTTCCCATACATATCGATCAACCCATTATTAACGGCAACATCAGTAACAAATCCAACACGTTTGTGAACATACCCATGAATCGAACTCCCTAGGTTAAGTGCCCCAATATCAGCACAACCAGAGAGCACGGCAACAATCGTGAAAGTAGTAGGATTACAATCTCCTCCAACATCTTCACTTCTCATCCTCATAAACAACTCCAACGCCTCAACTGGATTCTTCTTGCGCACATACCCCACAATCATGGAAGTCCAAGAAACCACATTTCTCTGCGGCATCTCGTCAAACACTCCCTTAGCAGCCTCTATATCTCCACTCAAAAGATAACCATTCAACAAGCTAGTCCAGATAGCAACATCCTTAAAATCAATGCCACTAAACACACGCTTAGCCAAGTCAATTCTTCCGTTTTTCCCGTACATATCAATCAAAGCATTATGCACAGTGGGCCTAGGTTTCTCAAGATATTTATACACCATTCCATGAACTACACTTCCATTTGCTATATCCCTACTCCGCGCACAAGCCGAAAGAGCAGCTACAACCGAATGAGAGTCGGGTTTTGGAGAATTAGACACTATCAGTTCGGCAAAAAGCAATAAAGCCTTGGTGGGCTGTTTAGCATTGAGGTAAAGGTTTTGTAGAGAGGTCCATGAACCAACATCCGGGTTTGGCATTTCATCGAACACTTTACGCGCTTCCACTTGTTTGTTGAGTTTTGAATAAGCATTGAGTAATCTGCCACCCAAACGATTATGGGGGAAAAAGCCAAGAGTAATAGTGTGAGCAAGGATTTGATTGAGGGGATTGTAGTAGCATCCCCATTTATCCACTACATTAATCAGCTCATCAATGTGAAATTTACTGATTTGAATTCGTGTCATTTATGTAGTCACCGCATTGATTTTAAAAGAGACCCCGTTACTTCTTTTGGTAGTGTAAAAATATAATTTTGTTTTTTGTATTTGCTTTAAGTTGATTAAGAAAAAAGGGGATCATTACAGCTACACCCCCTGAGGTTTGGTGTAACTACAAGTACCTCCCCTGTAGTTTGAGAAATTACAATGACCTCCCCGAGTTACAGAAACCCCCCCTCTAGAACTTAAGGATATTTGGATATCATTTATGATATTATTGTGCATATTATACTTACACCCTTAAAGTTTTGTATGATTAAAAAAGAATATTTGATTTTTTGCAAAATAAAAGTATACTCTAAATATTTTTAGAAACTACTTATATACTAGTGAAGAAATTGAACTACAATTTACAGTTATTTTACAGTTCTAAAACATTCTTTCTAGCAAAATTATTAGAGCATTATGATCTAATAAAGGGTGCAAAATTAGTCAAAAAATATATAATCACATGTACAGACCAAATAACAAGCCTTCGTTTTGGACCAACGAGCATCATTGATTGAGTGGATTCATCCCGACTAATATGTATGATTGACAAGCAAGAAGATCTCAAAGTTGATACATAACTACCTCAACAAAAAAAAAAAAGAAAAAAAAAAAAAAAGAAAAGAAAAAGAGAGGAGCCATTTCTGACATAATGGCAAATGGCTCATACTAGAGTGTTGTACATCCTAGACTTTTGTGGTTCATAGTTCATACCCTCATACGGCAGGTGTCTAGCTGACGGGGTAACCATCGATTACACGACATTAATTCTTTCACAAACCGAGTTCAGGTCTGATACTTTCTTCACACTGCAATTAGCAAAAGCGTTCAAGAAACTTGGTTAAGTACATCTTGTGAGTTCATATGAGAAAAGAAAAAAGGATAAGAGGTAAAACACATCCGAAGTTGTCTCAGATAATTAAAATACTGAATTCCTATTAGGATCTCTATTCTTTGCATAGGCAATTGAACTTCATAAGTTACCATGATTCTGTTTCTTAAGCTGATAAATGGATAAAAACACTAATAAAACCTAAAATCGAGAAAAACTACAGAATGTTACTGTAAGGCATCCAACCAGGTTCAAGTTCAACAAGCCAAAGGAAGAAACTACCCAATTGATTGATGTTATCTGATGAATCTGGTCATCCAAAATTTTAAACAGCAAAATGCCGTCCAAATGTACAATAGTTGTTGGCTCTCTATCAAGTAAAAGTAGGCCTACTTTGGATGCTAAATATTGTTGAAGCAAGACAAACCAAATTAATGAGCAGTAAACAACAAATTGTCTAGCAAGTTTAAATGCCTAAGAATACAATTATTATTTTTGTGGTGCACATAAAACCAATAGCTTTCAGTAAGCCAAGCTAACAACTTCCCTGCCTGGGCCTTTTAATCAGGAGATCACTGGTTTTGTCTGTAAATATATTTTTTTCTGATGACGGTTTCCTCCTTTGGGCAGTTAGTAATTTGCTTTGATAAATGTCTTTGGTATATCAAAAGAAAAAGTCATTTGGCTAGCATTTTCAAGCCTGTTCTTCTAGCCAATTACCATATGTTTCCCAGACGAACACAGGTAATAAGAACAGATAAATAGAGATCAGATTCTCAAAGAGAATACTCATTACCAAGAAAAAGAGGAGAGCTTACTTGTACATAAGGTCACCACTAGGTGCCAATTTCTTGAAAAACCAATCAGGAACGAGTTTCTCAAGGTGCTCCATTTGTGTTTCAACCTCACCTAAGCAGATATAAAAATTGACTAAGAAACTTTTGAATAGAAACAGGACAAGGGAGCTAATTATGAAAGAAAAGATACGAGAGCACATCATCCTAGCTTACTTTGGTCATCAATCTCACAATTGTACATAGTAATCTTCTGAACAAGTTCTTCCTTTGTAATAGGACGGAAGTTAGCAGACTGAAATATTTGGTGAATTAGGAGAACTAGGTCAGACAAGCAAACTGATGATTGCTTGTGTGATATGATAGAATCTTCCCCGTCAAATCTGTAAAAGTCTAATGATTTCTTAGCATTTAAAGTGGACTGCTTGCGGATTTGGCTTGCAGTCGCCTTGTTCTCATCTTCACACGTAAGGACTGATGTTTTTGGTGATATTGATCTAATTGGAGTAGATTGTACAGGTGTCTCAACAACTATACAGTCACTCCCCGAGGCAAGCTTCAGAGGAGTGGCCTCCAACTTTCCAGCTTCCGAAGAAAGATCAGGAAGTGTGGTTTTCTCAACAACTATACTGTCACTCCACGAGGCAACCTTCACAGGAGTGGCCTCCAACTTTCCAGCTTCCGAAGAAAGATCAGGAAGTGTTGTTTTCTCAATGTCTTCACTTGTCTCACAAGCAGATTTAGCATGTGAAGGGAGATCAGTGTTCTCAATCTCTGAAGAAATAGACTTTTGACAAAAGGATTTTCTGAGAGAAAGAGAAAAATGGGACGAATTCAGTAACTCTATCTCAATTGGAGCTGTCAAGTCCTCAGCAATTGGGTCTGCTTTGGTGGTGATTTTTCTCTGATTGAATGGCTCAGGGAGAACAGCTTCAGGGACATCAGAGTCCTGCTTGTGGAAAACAATAATATTTTTTCAAATTTACTTAGAATGCAAAATAACATTTATGACCACCTTAAATTTCTACAAATTAGAACAGTAACCTAAGCCATGCCTTTGTAGGAAATGATAAGGTTCAACTGGAATTAAGGTTTTTAAATGTACGTTCTACTAGCGGATTATCTCTTCTGATGATTTCTTACTGTATACCCATGAAAAAGGAAAGAACAGTGACCATAGAAATACAGAAATTAAACACCCCTAAACAAGTCGGTGCCACCAAATTTGTTTAATTGATTTTTATCAGATTTGCTTCTGCAAACATATGCTATATGAGGATACAGTAACAAAACATAAATCCAGTCAAATATCACTCAACTAGTTCAGCTCTGCTCCCATGTTCTAGCACTATAGTCCATTAAGTTCCATGAATGCAAGACCAAATGATTGCCACACATTGAAATACGAGATAAGTGTGCATGTAATGCAAGCAAATATTACCCAAGTGACTAAATTCACATTAAGTGACTCTTCTTCATTATAACATAATTACGAAAAAAAAAAAATGAAATGTTACCTTAGGATGTGTGATGAAAAAATCTCTGAGCTTGGAAGAGAATAGACTGCTGAGAGCCACAAATACTGATTCTTCATGATGGCCCTCTACAACATCAAAGAGTAATACTATCTTCATATCCGGCATCATGCACTTGGTTTGCTCATCATGAATGAGAATCTTATCAATCTGAAGCGCTTCAGGGAGTATGTATTTTATTTGTGCAAGATGCATCAATAGGAATTTTCTGATTAAAACAAAGAAAATAGAGAAAGATTAATTTCAATATAGTAAAGAATCTAACTTTGAAGTACATAATGTGTATGTGTCTGTGTGTGTGTGTGTGTGTGTGAGAGAGAGAGAGAGAGAGAGAGAGAGAGAGAGAGAGAGATTGCAAATTTTGTGCATACGCTATCAAATAGGCGCTTATGGTGATTTACATATTTACATATCTCTAGTACTTGTACAAAGTTCCGTCAATTCCAACACTTCACCCACAAAATAGTAAGAAAAAGGCCACCATAAATATCAGCAATTGTAGATTAATTATAGTAGCTTATATATCAAAACGCAATTGTAGATTAATTATAGTAGCTTATATATCAAAACAGTCGATATCCACTTAAGAAGGCCTTTCAGAGTTGAGAGGCCATTGACATCAACACTAGTAAGCACATTGTAGTCAACTAACACCGTACAAGGAACGTCTCACAAACAAAAATGGCCAGTGTATTTCTAAATCCTTAAGAAAAAGCAATGGAGAAAATACACAAACTTACAAAATCTGTCAAATATAGCACATCCTTATGAAAAGAGATAACTTTGACTGGAACAGACATAGGCAAGGCATGTTACCTTCCTGTCAGGACTTCAACCTGACTACTAATATTCTTGAAACTAGGCGTTCGCTTACGCAGACCGAGCAGCCTCAGTGAACTAGTCATACTCTTGAAAAACTCCAATAGTATTCCCAACCTGAGAACAAAGAGAAAACAATCTTGTCACGATCGATTCCGCTTTATTTATTTATAATGCTCAAAACATCAAAAGAAATTAAGAAATCTAGCTCACTTCTCCGGAAGTTCAGCTAACTCTCCTTTGCTCTGAACGCGCGACGGCTCTTTCGTTTTAACCGGCGTAGGAGAAGAAAAATCCACCTCCGGCTCGCCACGGGTTTCCACAATTGCCTCCTTCCGTGGCGAATCGGAAAGGGAACGAATTTTGGGCATCTCTAGCTCAGTCTTTTCTTTTGATGGTGCTTCCATTCCCACGCAATGTGACACTTAGTTGCAAACCTGAAACATACAGAATTCGTATCCGTTTTACGTACAAGCAATTACTTTACCAAATTCCAGCACGTAAAAACCCTAATTGAGACACCATACGACAGTTGAACTCGAAAGGGGTAAAATTCCCACGCAATGTGACACTTAATCGCAGACCTGAAACATATAGAAGTCCGACCCATTTTTTCACACGATCAATATGACATTTAATTTGCTCCTGATTTCGAGAACAATTGACAATCAAAATACAGCAAAGTAAAACCCTAATTAAGACACATTACAACAATTGGACTCAAAGGGTGTAAAATTAGGTTAATTCAAGTGTGCAGATAATGGAGCTGTGATCAGAGATTTAGGATAATTACCTGTTGATCGTGATTCAAAATTGAAATCCAATTTAGGGTTTTTACCGTTTAGCAGTTCAAGTTCATCGAGGAGCTGGGACTTGGGAGGGAAAGAGAGAGAGAGAGTGATTTTCAAATTGAGACGGGCTTTTTTGTATTCATCAATGGGCTTGAGCCCAATTACTATCCAGTTATAACGGTAATATTTGCTCGACGCCAGCTAGCCATAAATATCCAGCAATCAAGTTTGTTTAGATTTTTTTTCCATTTACATGATTGAATTGAATATTGTTTGAAATTGCGGTTGTTTGGAATAACACTCCTTTTGGTGAATTATAATTTAATTTCTCATGAAAAAGAAAGAAGTATTATTTTACTCGAGTATTTATACAATATAACTCACTTGCCAAGAGCTGAGAACGAATGAATGAATTTTAACTCAAAACAGAGACATTTATTTTTACATTGTTATAAAAAATGAGCAAAGTTAGTGATATCTCTAGATGGAAACTCGAAATAATACATTGCTGTAATGTTATTAGGTTTTAGATAAAGATGTGATGCTACATTCATTGATATGTAATCGCAATTTGGTTAGTCGATTAGTATCTCTTTATCAGCTTGCTTTCTTGGGCCTAACTGTGGATATAGGAGATGATGTTTTGATCGTGGACGATTTTGGAGACAATAGTGGAAGCGTAGAATTGAGATAAGAGTGGAACAAGTTGTGACTATCGTGGCTCTTTGAGAACAATCATGCAATCCCATTCCAAGGGAAGAGGCAGTCAAATGGTGCAAGAGATTCACATCGAGGGGAAAATAGTTGGAATATCAAGTGAACAATTGTCTCACGTTGAAAAGAAATTAGTAAAGTGTGACGATAAAAAGAATACACAAACCAAGTGTCTTAATTAATATTCTGGTTAAGATATGATGTTAAGCATGAGTGACATGCATTCTCATTTCGGTTAAGATATCTTTCCGATAGTTGTCTCTTCTTAATCATAACAAAAATAATGTGTCTATTTATACTAAGATTAATATGCAACTAGCCCTATAACTTATGTAAGATATTCACTTACAATTAACCCAGCTCTAAAACTGGGAATTGACTAGGGAAGAATTTGACTCGAGTTCTAAAGTTATTAACTGGAAATTCTAAGAGCTTGTCACATTTTCTACTGAAACTGTCGACCAATTTATCAAACCAGTAAACAATGATGTGCAAAATTGATTGATCAATGTCAACCCATTAAATATGTCTTGCAATACTACCTCATGTTGTGACCTACTTTGCGTTATTTTAATTAATATGCTATTAGCTCCAAATTCCCATTGCTCCACGAGTTGTTTAGACTCAAGACCGCAGTAAAAGTTATTCAAGTTGAATAGTTTTATTATGTTTGCAATTTGTGTCCAAGTCCACCTCATACTATAGCTAAAGAATTAGGTCAAATAAATAAAGTGAATACACACACGATTGATATGTACCCGATGCTCTATTTTGTGACAACAAATTGAATTTGGCCAAAATTTCACTTTAATAATTGATAGACTCTTTTTTTAAAGTTTAAATAATACCAGAAAAAAGAAATGGATATTATGCATGCAGCTATGACTGTGAGCATAAGCCTTCATCTCTACGGCAAATTCAAATTCAAGTGACCGGGACCGATTTGCCGTTCACCTAACCCAAACAAAGCACCTACCGTCCATTTTCCCTCCGTCGCCCACGTGTCATGGCTACACGCGTCAGCCCCACGTCATGCATCCATCAGCATGCCAAATCTAAATCTGTCATTCCATTGGTTATTGCCCTTAATTAAAAAAAATTAAAAATATTAATCTTTTTTCGTAGAAGTATATATATATTTACCATAGTTGCAAGGGAAATGATTATAAATCTTTTTTTCAGGACAGTGTGGCCAATGTATTTGGAGTTGTATGACCCAATCCTAATGTAATTATTTATATAAATACATAATTATTATAAAATTATGAAAATATTAGTCTTATGTCATTGTACGACTTTTGTTACGCAACGATAGGAGTAGTATGACACGATCTTATTTCATTATTAATATAAATACATAATTTTTATGTAATTATAAAAAAGTTAGTACGTCTTAGTTGCATCACATTATCGTACGACTATAGTTACGCAACGATTGTTATAATGATGTTGAAACCCGTCATTGGACAGTCATGATCCTAGTGTTCTTTTTTTTATATTGTGCTGCATAAAATTACGTAGATATATAGTTATTCGCAATTTCGGAATCTTTTGACTTTTCTTAAGATCCAAATGCTCAGTAATTTGAGTATTTTGGTCTAGATATGTAATGTATTTAAACTATTCACTTAAACGTTTTTGCTTTATAATATTCTAATTTTTGTTGCAAGCTTGTGATATATGTATCAATCATGAAATTATGTGTTTAATAAATTAGTTAATTTATTTTGCAATTTCGGATCTATAATTTAATATTCTTGTGTAGTTTGCATGTGATGTTAGCTCACAATTATTAGTGGTTTCGATTTGTTTGGGCTCATGAAATTACAAGAGACCGTTAAGTTGATCTTTTCGAGATCTTTTTTCAATCATCTACTAAATAATTTATCGTGGTTTATTGAGTTATCAAGTTCATAGTATATTCACATTGCAAGTCATCATGGCAAACTGATCGTGAATCATTCAACGAACAATATCATGAAATAGACAAACATAATATTTATATATACTTGTATTATAGACAGGCGTGCATACATCATATCAAAGCACCTATATACTAATTTTTTAGGTTGACTTCTATAAAGAATTCCCCTCCTACCACCACAATGAGGACGAGGAGTATAGTTTATATAGGAAAAATTATTTCAAAACTGCTGAATGATGCCAGTAATGGTTAAGATATATATAAATATATATATAACTTTTCTAATTATAAGTCATTACGCTATATCTTAAGTTTATAGTTACTTTAATAAATCGAATCGATTGCACCACCTTATTATGAGATCGCTATACATAGTATTTTTTTACACCGGGAGAATGCTAGAATTGCGTATAAAAAAAATCTTAAAGAACTAACTGGATTTTTTGCTTATCTATCTATTACATGGAGATTTTTAGCCAGCTACACAAGATACAAATAAGTCCTTTTGTCTTCTTTTTTATTTTCTTTCACGGTTGAGTTTTTTGTGCGTTTTACACTATATATCCCAATAAATACTATTTAGCTCTTTAATATTTAGTTCCCTAAAAATAAATATCACAAAAAAGATAAAAAAAAACCCACATGTGGTTCATATTAATGCTTGCATTCACACGCCATTCTGTCCCAACAAATTCGAGAATAATAAAGAGTAAGAGACAACATATGACTGTAGCAAAATGTCCGAAGTTTCATACTTAGTAAGATATGAAAATAACCCAGATAAGATATGTAAATCCCACAACTTATACTACTCAAAAAACACCAGGAAAAAGACAGAAAATGACCCTTAAAAAGGTAACATTCGGCTGACATTAAACCTTAGTTTTCTCATTTCAATTTCATTTAAAAACATAGGAGCAGTACTTAGTATAAATACTCAAATCTTCTCAACACAATAATGTGCAGAAGTAGATCAACTGTAATAGTACTTAAAAAAAAAAAAAAGATAAAAACTTGTTGAGTCCTCTGTTTTTCTATCTTTTACTTGCTACAACTACTTATCAAAAACTTCACTCCACGTTCAAGATTGAATCTTTAAAGTCTCATTCTCTTGTACATATTATCTGCTCTATTGGGTTTCTCTCTCATCCTCTGTTTCTGTGTGATTGAGATTCTAGTACAGTATATTCATATCTTGAGTTCTGTGTCAGAAGAGTTCGTTGAATTTGTCCAAAATTGTTTTGACCAATAGAATCAATCCCCAAAACCAAAAAAGATTGCATCATTTTGGTTTATATATTTCTCTCTTGCATAGTTTATTGCTTGATAGAGCTTTTCAGCTCTGTTTTTACCTCAGGTACAATATATTGACTTAGTTTGCTTTTTTTTTTTTTTTTTTTTTTTTTTTTATCATTAAGCTAAAATGGGTGATTTTTTTGCAATGATTGAAGTGGGTTTTTAACTTTCTTTTACTTTCCATCTGGGTTTTGGGTTTAGTTTAGTTCTTGTAAAGATTGAATGTATTTGGTCGTTGAACAATTTGATTTAGATGATACTTTACTCATAATGTTACTTGAATATAAACCTTATGTTATGAAGAAGTTAACAGATTGTTAAGAGTTTTTAGGTGAATAGTAAAGAATATGATGCTTTTACGGCAACCTACATTCAAAAGTCAAGCTTGAGAGAGTAGGCAATTTTCATCATCATGCCATTATTGTGACAATGATGATACATGATTCTTTTCTTTTTTTCCTTCTGTTTTATTTGACTTTTGTGTGTGCGTGTGCTCTCATTTTTCCTTATAGCTATAATTGGTTTGAGAAGTTTATTTGTGTTTTTTTTCCTTCAGATGTTATCAAGGAAATGATTCAGCTATTTATTTTCTCATCATTATAGAAGCTCGTAAATCTTAGAAAATGGGATGCCTTTTATCGATTCCGAAGAAAGCAGGCGGAAAAAGGCAGAGGCCCAAGAAAATTGGGGAGGTCTTTATATATGTTCCGGGTTTGCGGATTCCCAAACCTGTTGATTTCTCTCTGTCGCTGGGCGACTACGTTAGTAAAAGCTTAGTAGAACGCCTTTCTGCTCTTAGAACCCGTGTAGTAGTACTGGCCGCACAAGAAGCTCCAACCATTACAAGAACCAGAAGGAGAGCAACGGCTCAACATGGTTAGTGTCATGGTTATTTTGTCGGCTCTAATACTGTCGGCCGTGTTTTGTAGCTGCTTAAAAGTTGTAATGTTTATAATAAATCAAGATAAAAGGAGATATAGAAAGGTTTATGTTATAAGATCCATTAACCTCCTACTATCAAGTATGTTTTATGTATCGTATAGCAGGCTTTAAAATTATTTAGAGCTTTCTCAATTGCCACAAATTAAATTAAGATACTTACTTATATAAGTCTATCTCAGTTCTTTTTGGGCTTACAATACATACCCCCGGTATTGATGTTTCTTGCAGGTGGGTCAACAATAGGTGATCTTCTTCGTGCTCTAGAAGATTATTTACCAGTTCTTCTGGGATTGGTTAAAGATGGTAAGAATATTCACTGTTGATCCACCTTTTATGCTTTGAGGATCGTGTTTCTAAGTATTACTTCTTTGCTTTCTTCAGGGAGTCCTTTGCAACACAAAGTACAGTTTGTTTGGGTCAATCAAGAGGATGAGGCAGAGGTAAAATTAAGATATCAACTTCTGAGCATGACCTTCTTTAATTGTTCAATTGGATCAGGACTGTGCATCTCATTAGCCATATCTATTTTTGCAGGAAACAGCGATGTATAGTGTGTGGTATGAAGTATTATCAATTTTGCACTTGATGGGAACACTATCAATGTCTCAAGCTAATTTACTGCTTCCTCCAAGAACGTCGAGTGATGGTTATCAAGCAAAGATATTAGAAGGTAGGTGCTAACTAAAAGCTATAGAAATGCCCGCAATAAAAATGCCATTGACTCTAAAGCTACACTGATGTCAAACTATTGTATTCCCATGATTGGCAGACTTATGGTGTGTTAATTTGTGACCGTAATGAAATTTGTTCTATGTTATTGATATTAAATTGGAATATGCTTTTTAAAAGACAATTTTCCTAGTTCTACTGAACTTCTTTAGCGGATTCGTAGTATTTCTCCATTTTTATAAATCTAATATATTTCTTCACTTCTGCTGTGATTTGTACCTTTTTCCACCAGAGAGCCGACGAATTGCTATTGATATTTTGTTGAAAGCTGCCGGTTACCTTGATTGTGCTGTCCGACATGTTCTCCCACAATTTCCTGATGAACTTAGGTATCTTGTAAACAGATTGATATAAATGGTTACATCTTCACAAGCAACAAATTCATCTCATTTCTTTTCTATCATTTTTCTTAGGCGTAAACTTCCAGTGGACCTGGCTGAAGGAGTTTTGCGAGCCCTTTGGCTTCAAGCACTAGGGCAGGTATTGGTTGATCCATTAGACTCCTTAGTATTAGCAATTACAGTTGTGAAAATAACTATGTCCTCGGGGCAATCAGATATGGAGTATATGATATAGCCGAGTCTCGTTAGTGGGGTGGGCATAAATTTTGGGATTTTACGTTAAAAAAGTCTCAAGTACACTATTAAGGCTAAGAATATATCTCAGTTGTTGGCATAAAGTTCAGGCAAGTTCTGGTATTGCTGTTTTACGCCTAAATGATGAAGCTAGTAAGAAGCTCCACCCCTGTCTACGACTTGTGGGTGTTTTTCAAATGGTTAAATTTTCTGAACAAACTGTCCATGATGAAGCTTTATTTAAATAAGTTAGGCCTGTTTTTTGTTGCCCCTAAGGTTGCAGATGCTTGTTTAGATATACAAAGTTATCTTCCTTTATGCGTGACCTTTCTCTGCTGAACAGGGTGTTGATATTCAGTTTGGACTTGCAATTGACAGTACTAAAGCGACACTTGCTGTTAAAAGAAGACTTGCTTGCGAGATGGTAAAATACTGGCAGCAGGTATGTTAAGGTTCTTTCTTCTTTTCTGTCTAATATTTTCTTCAAGATTTCTACATCTTAAGGTATTAGTGCATACTTGGTTTGTTTTCCTTTCCATCATATCGTTTTCTCTGATCTAATTGAGTTATCACTTTCTGAGATCATCTGTAAATGACTTGAAGTGAGAATTAATGGCTCCTTTGTCACTCTCTAGGCGCAAGACAACATCGTGAACCTTCCACTAGCAAATGGTTGGGGCGAAAAGCATAGGCTATTTGTGAAATGGAAATACATTGAAGCTAAGGTATGTTTCTCTTGGATTGGCGGGAGTCCAACTTATATGGTCGGACTACCAAATACTCTAATAGCAATTTCATTGAAGTACCCTCATTATGGAGATATTGCTTTAGAACCGTCAAATTTTCGATGCAATCTTTGTCTGGCTCTTATAAGTGGAATGACCTTCAATGTGTTGTAAACTATGAAAAACTATTTCATGCAAACCGTTGCACAATGACTTGTTGCAACAAACCAATTAGAAATCAGTATATCAAAAATAGTGGGGTATTAAATTCTCCATGATCTCATCCCAATGTGCATTATCACCAGTAGCAGCTCCACGAAATATTTCCTCAAAGTAGGGGGTTTAAGGCTTTGAAGAAGCTTGAAATAAATAAAATGAACCATCAGTTAGTGTCTTCTTTATATTTTTGTACATTTTATACTTAAAATCAATAGATATATATATATAGAACTTGAAAGACTTGTTTGAGAAACCTCGTGGGTGATTCATTGCAGGAATCTGATCGTATGTCTCTATTTGGTAGTTCTAATCATTCTACATTCTTTTTTAAGGTCAATCTGCCTGTGATGTTATATTTTGATATTTTTGTAGGCTGCAGCATATTACTATCATGGTCTAATTCTCGATGAGGGGAACACAGAGAAGTCTCATGGAATGGCTGTTGCTTCTTTGCAAGCTGCAGATGAATATCTCAAGGAAAGCAAGAAACTATGTGAAGCTTTCAATGCATCTATTCCCGTCTCTGCGTAAGTTCTGCAGCTTATAAGTCTCTTGCTCATATCAAGAAGAATCGTTATTAGGCCGGTACATTCTTGGACCCCTACTATACTCAATGAAAGACGGCTTTGAAATTATGGAAAACTTTTGCAACACAGTACCTTACCTTTATTTTTGTATATCTGACAATGTAACATGTGAAAATACATTTATGAATTATGTGCATAACCACATTTTTGAAGGTTAAAGCATCTCTCTGTTCGTTCATTTCTTGGTAACGCCTCGTGATTTTCCAATCACACAAGCCATTTTTGCCTCTCCTAGCTGCACATTCATCCTATATAATAGTATGCCACACTGTCCTTTCAACGCCTTTTTTCCGTTTCTTTTCTCTGTTGTTGTATTGAGAAACCTATAATGGTAGGTGACCAGGAAACCTCATCGACATGAGTAATCAATGAACTTTATTCGTGATGCAGGAATCCACCTCTTTGGGGAACCATGAAGTACCTAACCGAGAAGATACCTAAGGATACGTCTAGCAGAGTGCGAATGAACAAGGACCTATACCCCCATGTAAAGTAAGTCGTCAATCACATCCGCTGGTTTTAACATTAAAATGACAGAAAGGAATGATTTAAATGACTAATGTTTTGAATATTTCGGGTGTAGAATCATGGAAATAGCACCAACATTACCGGATTTTGCTTTGGCGCTCAAACCAGACGAGTATCAGCTTCCTCTTGAGGATGCTGCATGGGACAAAGAAGCAACAAGTAAGACTCAAACTCGATTATGACAAGCCTAAAGGGTAGTGTGCCGCTTACTGAGTTCTTCAAGACTTCCAAGTACGTACATTCTAGTACTGCATACCGTATCAACAGCGGGGGCTCAAACTCAAATTGTTGCAAGAAGACTTGCCGACTTTCCATTTGTCAACTGTGTCCCAAGGATTCAGACTGCATTAGAGTTTCTCTGATGTTTCTCGTTGCAATCTTATTTCTTTTTTGCTTTCTATGTGTAATCTGAAGAATGTTTCCAATGTAAACGAACAAATTTGTATCATTTTCCCTTCAAATGTTTATAGCTAGAATTCTAATACTACTCTAAAGTATCATATATGAAACATTCCTCAAAACTAGTAAATTGTTACCATGTTATTTATAAATGATGATGTTATTTTTAAGCATGTATTCACTGTGAATGTGAATGAAGTTTAGTTGATATTATAACTCATTATTTTCTTTTCTGATCTCCAAATACAAATAAGTGCGCAAATTAAAAAAAAAAAGAGTATCAATTAAAAATATAAATATAAATTGCAGCTCAATAAAAAACGAAAAAGAAAAATTCAAAAAGCATTTTTTTTATGAACGAGCTAATCTATTTAAATAAATGATTTAACATTTTTCATATTTAATCATGTAACACATTCTAAAGAAACCACATTTAAAGAGTAAATTGTGTTGTTCTTTATTATTTCAAAGAGAATTTTAGTGTGATACCGATTATACCCCTTTCAGTTGGGGTCTCAACTCTCAACTCCATGGATTGATCATTGCAGCTTTTTACAGAGTGCAATATCAATGGAGGAGAGAGAAAACAGCGGCACAACGACAACAACAACAATCTCAGCCGTAGAAGATGGCAAGAGAAGGTGTTATTCTCTCATCGATCGCCTCAGCAACAGCAAGCTTTCTCTCTCTTCATCCCCAAAATCCACTCTCCTCCGATTAATCCACTCCGAGCTCAACTTTCTCCGCCGCATCTCCGCCACTCCTCATCAGTCTCCTCTCAGGTTCCGATCAAGTTAATTTCTCCATTAATTGGAATATTTTAATGAATTACTGTGTTAAGTACTCGCGCTGATTAGATGATTTTTTGCTGTGTTAGTGAGTTAAGCACTTGTACTAATTAGAGGATTTAATTTTGTTGTATTAATGTGCTAAGCACTTGTACTGTTTAGAGGATTTAATTGGTTGTATAAGCATTAGTGTGTTAAGCACTTGTACTAATTAGTGGATTTAATTTGTTGTATTAGTGAGATAAGCACTTGTAGTAATTATTGGACTTAATTTGTTATATTATTGTGTTAAACACTTGGACTAATAAGAGAATTTTGTTGTATTAGTGAGTTAAAAACCTTGCAATTTTGATATGGCAGTTTCAACATAGGTCATCTGGAGGCTGTGGTTCACGTGCTTCAGCAACCGTTTATCACCGGAGTATCGCGCGTTTGCAAGGCACTTGGGTTGTCGCCTTCGAGTAGCGTTTATGTTGATATTGTTTGTTCTTTGAATGGGAATCCTGTGTGGTTTATTGTGTCTGATAGAAACCCTAGGTACATTTCGTGGGAAGCTGCTGCTTCTGATAAGAACAAGGGGTTGAAGAGCAAAATTCAGCAAGTTGTTGATGCTGCGCGTCGGTGTCCTGTGACGCTGAGGCCATCGTCGGTTTTGCTTTTCTTTTCGAATGGGCTTGAGGAGAGTGTCCGTGAGAAGCTTAGACATGAATTTGGAGGTGTTTTCTTGGAATTTCTGGAGCCGCTTTTGTATGAAGAGGTGGAATTGGATAACGGTTGGATGAATGTAGTCGTTGAGAGATCGTTTTTTGAAGCTTGTGTTGTTGGAATAAAGATCGACAAAGACGGTGGTGCAGTTCAGGACAAAAGTATTTTGTGTTCTACGAGAATGGATGACAATATCTCGTGCAAGAACTTGGATGAGTACTCTGATTTGGATATAGGTGCATCTCTATGTTCTCTTGTTTCAGGAATGAAGTGCTGGTGCTGCTCTTCGGATGATAGCATGGAGCTTGGAGTTGAATTGTGTAAGAAGTCACCGAGTGATGCTGAATCCATGTTGGTGAATTTTGATACGACAGCAATGGTTGCAATTGTGTCCGGAATCAGTAATGGTGGAACTGAGAAGCTTTTGGCCAAACCAGAGAGTGAGTTGAGAAGTCGGTTCAAGGGCAACTACGAGTTTGTGATTGCCCAGGTAATATTCTGGAATCACCTATACCACCTATTCTTTCATGATTCTGTTGCTTCAGAGAATCATTCTTGTTGCATTCTAAAATCTTTCTTATGCAAAAGCATTATGCAATCTTAACGATCCTTTTCTGCAATCTCTTGAACTGCTTTTTGCATTATATTTTATCCTTCAACCTGGCCAAATTTGGTTTGAATGACTTTATCAAGTCTTCAATATATTATAAAGATGACGGTTTAGCTGGAGCTCATTTGTTACTATTTCCATTATAAATTTATAATCTATATATGCCATAACTTAACTGACTACTAAGATAAAATCATTTGCATCTGAAAAAATTATTGGGTTCATCATTGGAGTATCCTGTTGTGTATTCATTCACTAGCGGCTTTCTGATTTTCTTCCAAATTCTTGATACTGTTAAGGGAACCGTGATACTAGAAGTTCTATCTATTTCTAGGTGGAATATCTAGGCTTATGCCTGTCCAATTTCATGTATTCTTTCAGTTTCACCAATTCTGCTATTGTTGCTTAAAAGATGTATGCTTGCATTTGTGCACGGAATTTTACATCCCCCCTTTGCTGTTTTGGCTATCAATTTTACACGTTATAATACAAAATCCTATTCTGCCAGGTTGACTCCGAGAATCAGAATCCAATCCACATGGAACTTTCTGCTGTAATATCAGGGAAACGAGGAATTATTTGTGAAAGTGTTTGTGCTGAGTTTCAAGATCTTATCTCAATGTGCGGTGGACATAATGAGAAATTGAGAGCCAAATGCTTTCTGAAATTCCTCAAGTGAGTTCTTTTAGAAACATTTGAGATTATCATCTTTTTGGTAATTGACTCTATTAATTGATTTGACACATCATAGTGAAAAGCTAATCTCCATCTTTCTTCTCTGATAACTTGATTTCACGCATCAGATAAAAAATATTATTTTCGTCTTCCCTAGTGTAAGCAAAAAAAAGTTTACGCACATCCAAGAACTTGTGAACTCATAATGAAGGGACTCTTTCCTCTGTCTATCATATATATAATTAGAAGGAAAATGGCAAATCCGATGAATATCAAAACCATTATTGTCAGTCTATGATTGAACTTTTTATTGCTCTGCCAGTTTTTATTTCTTACTGACTGGCGAAATAACTCTCCAGGGTGGTACCTGATTGTCCGTCAACACGTCTGATGGGCCTGCCAACTACTAGAAAACTGGCTTTGAAAAACAAAGTTGTTTTTGGCACTGGTGATTATTGGTGTGCTCCAACTGTAACAGCAAACATGGCTTTTGTCAGAGCTGTTTCACAGACGGGTATGTCCCTGTCTGTAATAGAGCACAGACCTAGGGCACTAATCGGTGACTAGCTCCTAAAGCATCAAAAATTTTGTTCTAGGTGGAAGAGAACATCTTCATTTCCATACTTCTTGCAGAATATGGTCTCTGGTTTTGTAATCAGGTGATGCAGATGTTTTGTATAGTATGTTTAAGTGATTGTTTATCCTTCAGCTTGATTGACTGGGATTTAACTTATAAAATCTTGGCCAAGTCTGGTAGTTGTAAGATGGAGTTTGTAGCAATACACGTGGTTCTGATAATTACACAGGTGTATCTAGTTGGTTCTTATTAATACAATCTTTCATATTATGCCTTTTTTTTTTTTTTATTTAAAATGAAAGACAATTATTTATCCTCTTGTGGGCAACAGGAAAGGTCAGGTTCTTCGGCTTGTGTAGCTATACAGTGAGTGATTCGTCTTCAGTGTTTTAGTTTTTTGTTATTTATGTGAGGCTCCATGTCCTCTAATTTCCTTGTGTCGCCATTGTGCGAACATCCTTTATGTAATATCACAATAGCTTTAGTTGTTGCCTTTCGCTCTGTTGATGTACTATTCATTGTCAAGATTGTTGATTAGTGATAGAACATAGTCATTGGATGAGAACCTCCTAAGGTGCTGATGCAGATCTTACAACAAAGCAAAAACTATGCAAAAATGCTGCTACTGAACATGCAGAAACAGCAGTTATACTTATATCACAGTAATAAGAACAAGACACTCTTCCTCAAAAGAAGTGAAATAATGGGAACAGTCAAAAAATAGGATCCAAAAGGAGGTACATGAAAAAAAATAACGACAGGATGAATAATATCTCACAGCTTCACTCCAAAATGACAGGTACTGGCTTTGATGTTTATTAAGCTATTAGTCGATAAGCTATCCACAATCAAAACGCAGGTGCCTGATACCCTCATCTTCGTTAGCTTCATCGTCCCGAGTTCAATTCTCACAGGTACATTTATCTTCAGATCCAGTGGAATCCTTCCAGTCTGTTGCTGCTCCTGCATTGCCTGAAGTAGAGTCTGCCCGTACTGGTTTTGGCCACTCAAGGCCACATTCAGCACCGTCTTATTCTGGTGTCCCTGATAGAAACTGGGGATCGATCCTTGGCAAAGATTCGTGTTTTTATACCATACACTCAAACGGCTCCCTTTCTCGTAGTAAATCCCTATCTTCTTATTTGGGTTAACAGCCGTGATCCTCACATTGAACCTCGCGTAAAGACTCAAGTCAAAGTTCAGCGTCAAATCCGATATCCTGAGGTTGTCGACCGAGTAATTTGGCAACTTGGGTTTAAAAACAAGGTAAATAATGCCTGCAATTGCTCCAATAATTACCAACAAGAGGATGAGGATACCAACTGTCCAACACAAGCATTTGCACCAGCAGTTTCTCTTCTTAGGTGGGTTCGGAGCATATGGTGTTGCTTGAACGGGGCGGGTTAACGGGTCTTGACGCAACTGTGAATAGCCTTTTTCTGATTTGAAGCTGACTCGAGGCATTGGGGGTCGAGTAGGTGGCGCTGCTTCTACATCCATCGCCACCGGATGTATTTTTTGGTGGTCTGTCATCAATGGGTAAAAGCCTTATTCTGTATCTCGCTTCTGTTCTGTTTAAATGTCGAATCAGTTACCACTCTTGGAAGAAAACCCCTGCGCTATCAAGTGATGATGGAACGGTGTTATTTTGTTCCTTGTCTATTTATCTGGTATATATTAAACTCTGAATGGAGGTATGATGTAGTTATTTGGGTAGGAAAAGTTGTCAACTTTCTTACCTAATAGCAACACAAATGCATGAGGGAGCTAATAGTTAGGTCAGCTACGCATTCTGACTCGCACTTCAGCAGTGAATTTTTCTAACTAATCAGCATCAGATGTCTGAAAAAAAGAATGTAGGGAAGAACCGTGTGAGTTAACAAAACCGTGTTTGCTTTAATAAATCATATGATGTTGTGCTTCATAGAGTAAGGGGTTATTCTTTGGGACTCCACCAATTATTAAGTCCCTTGTGTTGATTGTTGGGGTTGTGCTGCAATAATTTTTATTTTGTTGGCCTAACTTTTCTTTAGATTTCGATGAAAACTGAATTTTATAATTGGCCAGTAACACTTGAGCGTATGAGCTGTCACGCGACCGCAGGTGGAACGTAACTTCATCGACAGAAGAAATTGAAATTGGACAACACACTTAGAGATATGTGATAATTGGTCCTAATTCGTCCTAATTTGAGGAAAATACTTACATGGACTAGATATATAACCATATGTTTAATTTATTGTATATATATATAAATTTTCAACTTTGGTACCTCAAGTCGGCAACTTTACCATTTTGGTGCCTTAAGTTGGCACCTCTCTTTTTTGGTGCCTCATGTTGGTATCTTTTGTCAAATTTAGTGCCTATGGAGACAGATTTTATTTTTCCAAAAAACAGAGGCAGATTTGCAAGAAACGTAAAGAAAGAAATGTTTCTTGCAGTTTAAAAAAAAACAAAAATACACATTGGAAAAATAGAACGAAAAGAGAATTCATGATGAAGAAGTGATATGAAGATTGAAAAAAAAAAAAGAGCTTTTGTCAGAAGAACAACCATCACAAATCTGCAAAACTTCATCCAAAACAGCAATGCAAAATTACCTCACAACCATGGATTAAAGTTTCTTTTCTTTTCCTCGAAAACTACCGAAACGTTTCCATTTTTGACTTTGTGGAAAAGAAACATACAATATTTTCTACATCTACGGTGCGCACAATTTTTACGAAATTTCCGAAACATATCGAAAAGATCTCGAAACATTGCGGAAAGTTTCTAATATTTAAATAACCGAAACATACTATCGAAACGAAACTTTGATCCATGCTCACAACAACAAATAATTGAAAACCCATTAAAGCACATATTAAAGATACTAACTTTATTTATTTAAAAAACAAAACAAGACACTCACTTTAGGAGATGGATACCCAAGCTTAGCACTAAACCCACCACCTGTTTGATGTTGCGCCTCAAAGTCGGAAATGTGCAGCAACAGAAGCTGTAAAACTGGAGCAGCAGCTTGCTGCTCCAAATTTGCAAAATCGGGTGGTATTCTAAATTTTATGGGTTGAGATGGATGAACCCTATATTTTTTTTCTTATTTTGGCGGTGGTAGGTCTCTTGAATTCTCTTTTCCCGTTCTTTTTTTCCAATGTGTATTTTCGTTTTTCCTTTTTTTATCTCGTAAATTGCGAGAAACATTTCTTCTTTTATGTTTCTTGCACTTCTGCCCCTGTTTTTGAAGAAAATAAAATCTGACTCCATAGGCACTAAATTTGACAAAAGATACCAACATGAGGTACCAAAAAAGAGAGGTGCCAACTTGAGGCACCAAAATGGTAAAATTGCCAACTTGAGGCACCAAAGTTGAAAATTTCTCTATATATATACAATAAATGAAGAACTGTATGACATGAATCATTATATTATGCCTCAATTCTATTTTATCTTTTTAATTCATTTGTTTTAAGTCGATAACTTCAGCTTTTTATTGATGCAATTGTTAATGTTTGACTAGGTAATCAAACCATAATACATAATTTTTACATCTCTTATTTCTATAAAATTTCATCACAAATTTACCTCATCTACGTCTTATCACAAATTCCATAAATCATGCGCATTTTATGTAAATCAATCTCACATTCCTTCCTCCCATGATACATACATCGCTATTTAGTTTTTCATTTTTTGGTATTTTCTAATTTCTCATCCTTTCAGATATTGGTATTAAAACTGAGTGTACATTAGTGTATCTCGTCCCTCCAATTTTATAAGACGTTTGTCCGATACACTGTATTCAATAAAGTCACCCTTAATATACTCTGTTTGAATCCAATTAACTAAAAACCCAAATCTATAACCTGAAGATTCAATAATGTGTGTACTTCTTTTATCATAAGAGTTAACAAAGTAGAACTCTACATCCAGTTATTCCTCTACGAAATCGCTATCGTTCTGTTGGTGCTATGGTTGCTAAAGCTACCATTTAAATTCATCGAAGCCAAGGATCAGCAAGGCGTTGGGCATGTTAAGTGGAAGCATCAGGCTAACAATACTAATTAAGCATAGCCAATTGCAAACGAAGTATAACTTATCAACAATCTAAACAATGAAGATAACAGGAAAAATGCAACAAACACAAAACTATCTGGAATACACATCAACAACTATATAAAAGCAGCAGGGCGACACTGGCAAGTCTGAACTGAACAATTCCTTCACACGTAATTCTTTCTTCTTCCTCGCCTTCTCCACATTTGGAGCAGCATATGTCAAATTAATTCCAGGAAGCAAACAATTTTGCTCAACGGAAGTAAGGTACTCCAGCTCAAAGAAAATAAGGTACTCCAGTTCTTGGTCCTCGCATTTGGTTGTTCTCCTCAGTTTCCGTGAAAAACTTCACTTCTCTCTCCTAAGGCAGAGGGAATGTAGGATCAGATCAGCAGAGATAAATTAAAGGCCTCGGACAGACTAATTGAGCTTCATTTTTTATTTGCCTAATCAATAGTTTCTCCATATGTATGTGTGTGTGTGTGTGTGTGTGTTTGTTTGTGGATGGCATGCAGACAGAAGAGAATGACACATAAGAAGTTGCACATTCCTACCATATTCTCGTTGAAGCTCAATATTGATGCAACATTTCCACACCGATAACAATAATTTGGCGCAGACCAAACCTGCAGAGTTCACAATGCAACAAGAAGAAAATATATGAATACCAAGCAATCTCTAGTACATGATACCATGTTGTAGACCATGATACAGAAATAGCAACTCACAGTCACAAGTCCTTTATCTGGAAACATATACTTTAGACCTTCTTGGACAAGTTGGTGAGCCCGACAAACTAGTTCAAGTTTGTTAATATGATTGAACTGCATTACAAAGTAACTAAGTTAGTGAGCTCTTGTTTTACCAAACTCGTTAAATAATCCAAATTTCATTAAGTATTTTTAGTATTCCAAGTTTTTTCATGTGCCGCAAAAAATTGTTGCAGTTTAATTTTATATCTTGCAATATATGGGGCATTAGTTACCCTCGGACATGTCACTGACTCACCTCAGATGTAACCCTTGATCCAAAAAGCCAACCTGCTCCTCGAGGACTGACTGCCCAAGTTTCAATTTCTTCAGGATCACTCCACATTAAGTCACAGAAGGGTCCTTCATGGGGGATTTCACAATTCCTTTCAATGACTCTAATCTGCCAGAAGATAAATAAGAAGCAAGTATGATTCAATATACTACAACAGATTCCTTATGACATACACACAAGCATAACCTGGTACCTCATGCTATATCCATCTACTTATCCATAATGAAGAATTACAAATAAATCCCACTACTGAATATAATGCTACATTCTAAGATGAGCAAATTTTAAATATGAATAATGCTTCCCATTTTTCAACATCTTATATTCTCCTAGAGAAGCATTACAGGACTCATCTCACAGTTATCTTTACATATCATCATTGAACTTTATATTTTGTGCAAAAGTCAGCATAGATAAAGATCACCATCTAACCTGATCAATAGTTCTAATATCTGGAGATAGGCCACCATGGACACAAAGTACCTGGCATTGCAAAAAGGCAATTAATCTAATTATCACAATAAAACCAAGAGAACAATGATCAAAAAAAGAAAAAAACACTTAAACTGGTGAGCTTCCCGACTTTGATAATTCTTTCAGTACCCATTCGAAAAAATTAAAGGACTGAAATACCTATAAGCCTCCACAAATTGTCGTGAAATCTATCTATTATTCTATGCCAGTTTGTGGCAGAAATTTGTTCTGTGTTCTAGAAATAATGAATTTGGAGATCAAATGCCACTACGCAAATTTCAAGTTTGAGTCAGGATCATATTTTGTTACCAATGGTACTTATGGGAAAAAATTGGAAGAATAATGATTATACCTTCTGCAACAGCACATGTTTATATTATGAAAATGAGAAGTGCTGTTACATAATCTAATTAATAGGCACATTTTGTTTTTTATAGCATAACGGCTATTTCGGAAATTGTCCAAATTACAACTTTTCTTGTTTATTAGGAAAAGTCAAAAGGCACATCCCTCTGAGTATGGAGCGAGCAAGAATTTTAACAATTTAGGGCAGAGGCTTCAAACATTTCTTTACTAAAAGAATTTTTGCAGCAGAAAAAAGAATGCATACGGTGCCATCTATGATTGCGGATAGAGTTAAATAGTCGAAAACATCTGTGCAGTATCGCCAGGCATTAGCATTTCCATACTTCCTCTGGCATTCATCATAGAATCCATAAACCTGTCAGGAATAAGCATTAACGGACTTATTCATGGCTTTAAACTATCTGGCCTATGCAAACTTGATTACCAAGGTTTAAAATATGATTACCTGTGTTAATTGCCTGCTCTCATGATTTCCACGTAGGAGAGTAATGTTAGCTGGGTATCTAGGAGGTAGCAAATGAAAAAGTAGTATAAATAACAATCCAAAAACAGCAAGCATCAGCTCAAACACACCTAATATATGCTTCTACCATAAGCATGTCAAATACGTGTTTTCACCAGAAGTGGATTTTCAACCTAAGCTAGTATTAAGAAGTGAAAATTGGAAAGGACTGCTATGATTCTCTAGGAAGGTGGTCTGTCATTAACTAACTTTTTTGTTATTTCTGTAACAGTAGTTAGTGAAACTGTACTAACTACCAATTATTACTGGTATTTTTTTATTATTGGATTAAATTAAAAAGACAATTTTATTTTCTGAGTATATATTTAAAGTAAGGCGTATAGTCTTCTACTAGAAAGGAAGAGCATCAATCAACTTAATCACTCGCAATCAACAACCCTGACAGCTCCTTCATGATAAGAAATTACAATGAAGTTTCCAGCTCAGTGTAAAGTGCCATTGGTTGCCGAAGGATGTTCTTAGCCATGTTCGATTTAATATTATCCGAATAAAATATTTAAATAATATCATCATCCTTAATCCATCATCACTTATAAGGTGAAGAAATCTAAAAAAGAGAGCGGCAGATTCCATTTTAACCATATATCAACTACAATTAAATCAACCACAGTTGAGAAGAAATCATTTCACTAATACTCACCTTGCTTTGAGGAGCAAAAGAATGGTAAAAACTTCTAGACTATTGTAACCACGGTCAACAAAATCTCCCTGCCAGTAAAAAAACAGTTCCATAGTACAATTATAAAATATGTAAAATGGGAAGAAATGGATATATGATGACATGTTACAACCATTACCATGAATATGTAATTTGTCTCTGGTACATGACCTCCAGTCTGGAAAAGTTTCATTAAATCATGAAACTGTCCATGAATATCCCCACAAACTGTGACAGGACTATTGACAGGTTGAACATTGGACTCCTCGATCAAGATCTCCTTTACCTGAATAAGGCAAGAATCAATGATATATAAGAACAAACATGACGGCCACAGCGTGAACAAGAATTAAAAGAAGGGTGGAGAGAGAGAGAGAGAGAGAGAGAGAGAGCATGTTGAAAACCAGAAGGAAAAAATGGGCGGGATTAGAACATCATTAGACAACTAAAACTCTATAAATAACTAAATTGTATGAGCAAAGATCTTGCCCTCTCATGGCATTTCTAAAAACCTTCCAACTCATAGATGACTATTAAAACAACAAACAAGAATCTTTGCTGCAACACGCCCAATCATCGATCGCCATGATATATGAACATGCCAAATCCTAAATACATTTAGCCTGAGCAACTACAACAAGTACTCGGGTCTAAACAGAAAGCACACTTTGCAAAATTGGACATTTGGAATCTAAGAAAAAGGTAAAAGCAGAAGTGAAGCATGGTGCGCAACACATACTGAAACAAATTACAGAGACTTTCCATAACCAGACTTCATGATAACTTAAACTAGTAACTCATAACCACACCATTCACAGAAAGAACCTTAGGGTACACCTGCATCATATCACCATGCACACAAATTCTCAGGAGCAACAAGATAAAAGTAAACTAAAAAATACATATTTAAGCTCAGATACATAAAAGACGGATTCATTGCAATAAATAAAACAAGTACTTGATTCACCCCCGAAGCGATGATTCAACTAAAGCTTGCCATTTATCTAACCATCTGATAACTCAACCATGTGCACCTTGGAAGAAACTATAAAATGCTACCCTATATTTTGAATGCATTCGTAGTGTGATGGATATTACATGCGACGACAGTGTCACGATAACTCAGCAGTTAACTACGTAAACTAAAAGAATCACTCAAAAAAAGCACTGGCAAAAGGTGCATTTTCTTACTACTAGAAGTATAAACGGGAAAGATCCATAAAGCAGTCCAAAGAATCACCATTGACAGCATCACTAGTCTATAAGCACATTTGGACCCAAAATCCACTAGAGATTCTCAACAAATTTGGCAAATTCCCAAACTATATTTAGACTTAGCAGCAATTTTTCTATACAAAACTCCCATAAACCCTCTCCATCAGTTCAAGTGGTAACGAACTATTGCAAAACCCTAATTACACCACCAATTGGGCAAAAACGAAAATGCCCATGGTGGTAAAACCCTAAGTACTCGAACCCAAATGAGACAAACATGTTCTTACGTATTCGCAGAGGAGCTGAAGCTCGTCTTCGGACAAGTGTTGCCCGTCTTTCACCTTGCTAATCCACTGGTCCAAATCCATTTTTATTCCTCTTCTTCACACAGTCGAATCTCCACTGAATTTTACACTCGATTTAACAGCAGTTGTTTACACACTCACACGCGCAGTGTATAGTCGAAGAAGATGATAAAATGGAGTCGATCTGGAGGAGGAAGGAGCAGGGCGGGCGGAGATTTACAGAAAATTTCAACCCTTTCTTCCCCTTTTCTCTTCCTTCAACTACTTTAATTAGAAAATAATTAATTCAAGTCTTGTTTTAAGTTTATATCTCTATTATTATTATTATTATTATTACTATATTATCACATTTTTAAGTTTCCTAAGTCACCCATATTTCCATCAATCACCAATTCTCGAAAAAAGGACAACAACGTCATTGCATCCTTTTCACAATTTTTTTTTGGAAAAATATGCATAATATATAAATTAAACTAAATGTAGTGTCATAGACCTTAGTACGGGGAATGGGGAAAACGTGACCACTGCAAGGTCGTCATACAAAATAAGGCAACAACCATCTCGAGCTATCGTCGCGTTAATGACAAAAGGAGTTGGTTGAGGTACTTCAGAGTTAGTCAAGGCTTGGATAAAGGTTGGTGCTAATGCCCCGAGCTTTGCCATAAACTTCGTTGCTTTTATTTACTTCTCTGTAGCAATACACTCCCATAAATTGCACTGAAATTGGGCAGAAGGTCTCAAATCTAATCAAGCACCCCGCCAACAGTGTCGGAGGGTCGTGGATCGTGCACAAACAATGTAGTATAAAGAGTGAGTTTGTAACAAAATAAATATGCGATAAGAAGTTATTTTTGGTGTAAGTAAGACTCTTATGCCATATTGTTCGTAATGTGCACAATCGAAGCATAGTAGGTTGTTATGAAACTCTCACTACTATCTCAAAAGATGCCGCCTATTCTTGTCGGGCCATAGTTCTCGTAAGACGATCCATCCACGTTTAATTGAACATAACCAAATGGCGGTGGCCAAACAAGGGTGTGTTCATAAAGACTTAGTGGTGAACAAGATAGATGGAGGATGACGAATATTATTGAGTCGAATATGGTATTGAAATCATGTTGTAATAGCCTTAGAGGATATCTGAAAATTCTCGAACATTGCATTTTTACGATTTCGCCAATTTTTCCAAGCCACCATGTTTCCATCTTACTCCATCCAACTATAAAAGTGGGTTACTCAGGTTCGCTTGTGTGGCTGTCGAACAGTTGTCATGGATTGCTGAAGTTAGAGCTCCACATTTTGAGAATAGGTAGTCTATAGTTTCCGATCTTTGTCTACAGAGAGGTCAGTCAGATTAACATCCCTTTTCTCGTACATATTCGATTGGTTGGAAGAGCTTGGCATGGTGTAAATAAGAAGCACACATGATGCGTGGTTTTCAACCTCCAAATAATGGTCCAAGGTATTTGAGGTTGTTGAAAATCCAAAACTTTACGAAAATAATATATATAGAAAGCGAGTGCGAGCGCACTAATACGTCTTAAGAATATTAGAACGCCTTAATGCACCTATCAAGAGTAAATAAAGACTAATACATATGTCTAATAATAATATCAACATATATACTTATAAGTTATAGTTAATATTAAATATATATTTTAATGCCAAAACAAAATAAATTCGTTTATGTTGTTTTAAGACTAAAAACATAAACTAAGCCCACCAAATATATGTTTTTCAATTTGTGGTGCATCAGAAGCCCAATGAATTATCAGTAAATATAGGGACCAAAAGAGAAAACATACCTTGTCTTCCTCTTTAGAACCCTGAATCTTGTCCGCTGCAGTTGTTGTACGCCCTTTTCGATTTTCAGTCAGCACCCATCTCAATTGGTACTATTTTCTTTCTTTTTTTACTGCATTGATCGTTTTTTCTTTATTACTATTTAACTACTTGCTCATAGACACCACCATCAAATTACAAAGGCGCAATCTTGCAGCAATTTATGTCCTAAATTGTTAAATGAATTAATAATTCTAGCTATTGGGTAGTAGTAGTAGTAGTAATTGCAGGTGAAATCTTAAATTGTTGGTCTTGGCAATTTTATCTTGCGAAGAACAGAGCATGTAATTGTTTTTGTAATACCCACGTTTTTTTTTTGGTTGCATATCTCCATGTGATTGATTGTACTTTGACCCATAAATGTTTGTTTGCCGTATAGCATGCTTGTCACTGATAATCTCTTACCTCTTCAGTGAAAGAGAAAAGAGTGTTTGGCTGAATATCTTGGAATAATATGTATTTATCAAATCTTTGTTCTGTTCTCTTTTCTATAATTTAGACATTTGGGTTGTTAATATGTTTAATGGATACATCTATACAGATCTGTGTTGAATTTTCCTGATTTTTTGCACTATACTGATGCAGACAGGAATTTTGTAGAGTTCGATGAGTAGCGCACGTTCAGCTTTTTCCTACTGTGTCCAGCAAGTGCGTAGTTATGATTATCACCACTATCTTTGCCTTCTTGAACTTCCACAAGACATGCGGAAATCGGCATTTGCACTTCGAGCTTTTAACGTTGAAACAGCAAGAGCTATGGATGTAGCTTCTGATCCTAGAATTGGTCTCATGCGCCTGCTATGGTGGCAAGAAGCAATCGACAAAATCTTTGCCAATAAATTAATCGAGCACCCTGTAGCTCAGGCACTGGCTTCGGTGATATCCGAGCACAAGGTTAGCAAGAGCTGGTTAAAACGATCTGTGGAAGCTAGGATCAATGATGCAAAAAGAGAGGCTACTGATATTCCGAAAACTGTAGAGGAATTAGAGCAATATGCTGAGGACACCGTTTCAACCATTTTGTACTCAACGCTTCAAGCAGGTGGTATTAGGTCGACCTCAGCAGATCATGCCGCCTCACATATTGGGAAGGCGAGCGGCCTTGTTTTGCTTCTTAAGTCTCTACCCTACCACGCAAGCAGAAATCACCTTTCTCCTTATATACCCGCAAATATAGCTGAAAAATATGGGCTGCTGGTAAATCAGGATGGACAATCTGAAATTAGAATAGATTCTCGTGAGGGTTTATGCAGTGCAGTTTTTGAGATGGCTTCTGTTGCCAATTCACATATGGAGAAAGCCCGTCAATTGGCTGGAACGGTGCCTGTTGAGGCTCGTCCGGTGCTGCTGCCAGCTGTTCCAACGCAGGTGGTCTTGGACACGTTAAGTCGTGTTCAATTTGATGTATTTGATCCAAGATTGACTCGTGGTATTCTAGGGGTTCCTCCTTTATGGTTCCAGTTAAAACTGAAATGGTATTCATGGAGAGGAAAATACTGAAAAGTACTATTATATTTAAAGGCTAACTTTTCCTGGTGTTCGGGAATTCCCCTGCAATGATGAAGTTAGTGATATTGGATGTTCAGTTAAATTTGAGAACTATGCTAACTACATTTGCTCTGATCGAGTAAAAATGTTCTTTGGTGATGGCAGATTATGTTATTATTCTGTATTAGGAGATGAGAGTGTACCAAAGGGGATGAATGGGATTGTTACTACAGCATTCCTGCATAAATAATCAGAGGTGAAACTTTCGTAACTCAGTTTGTTTGCTTATGGGACGTCGCAGAACTTTTTCTTGTGCTGCTATACAACGATGGGATAGAGTAGTTTAGACTTGTCATGGGGCAAATAAGAAGCAGCTGTTTTCATCTTCTCCAGAATTCAGAAAGGTACTATAAAGGAACTAATCAGAAAAATAAGATTCAATGTGAATTTGTTTTATTGGCACATACACGTCACTGACTGTCTGGCTTTCATGTATTCTATGGATTTTGTTTCTGTAGCTTTTTCAGTAAATCTGCCAAAAAGAAACTTGAATGGTGTTTATCCTGCTAGCAAAGTTCATTTGATTGAATTATATCTGAGGAAATAAACAGTGGCATGCTACTCCTGCTTTAGGATTGCATTGAGAAGTATGATCAGGATAGTAAATGTAAACAAGTGAGTTCGTCGTCTTATTAGTTTCTTTGGGTGTGTTCTTTACGGATGAAAGTTATATTATACCATAAAATTTTCTGCGTTGCAAATAGAAAATTATGGATGAACGAACACACTAGATCATGCTTCTGCTATCAACACAGAAATTGTGGGAACCTTTAATGTCGAACTTTTTCACTTCGCAAAGTTGCACATCACTCATATCTTCTCTATTATGTCTCATTTGTTCTTCTTCTTCTTCTTCTTCTTCCATGTCAAACGGAAAGCCCAGTAATTTCGCCAATCTTTTGATCTTAGAAACATTGTCTTCCATCATTTCTCTCGTTCCTTGCTTAGGTGGTCTCATAATATAGACTTGAAACCAAAAAATGGGGTTGGATAAAAGGAGGTCTTTTTTCAATAATGAGAATTCTAATCAGGCTTTCGTTCGTGCCCTTGACAAACTTTCTGTCTAACTTTTTATCTCTCTTGCTCGATCTGCTTGGTTAGTTTAGTAAGCACACTTCTTGTTTCTTTTGGGTGCCTCAATGCTTTATTATCAGTACCCAAGCATAACCCAAATAAGGCACAACTCCGGTCCCTCGAGTATTATATCAAATCCGACTTGAAGTCCAAAATGACTTGCAACTGTCTGAGGCCTGGTATTAGACAAATTGTATTCGGCAATAAAGACATAAAGTTGGCTGAGTAGACTGGCAAATATTCACCATCCGACTATTATGTATTTTTAGACCTAATGATTCTGGGAACAAAGAATATTTTGCATGTGGATAGGTAAGAGCCATGGGGGTCAGGGGATGCCGGAGTGGTTGGGGACATTGTCGCTCCCATAGACGGTATTGATAAGCACATCTTACCCCCTTGAAGTATTTTTACTATACAATAACATTTCGTTTCCATGGACACTAAGGATAATTACATTGGAAAAAATGATAAATAGTTATTTATGTATTTTCCTTATACGAGTGTCTGATTCGCTAGTCAGGATCTGAGATTGGGATTGGACTAATGATGATATCTTTATTGTTGCAATCCCGGAACTCATAATAATCATGATAAAGTTATATTTAAGCCAACTTTATGTAGATTTTTTTTCCAAATTTTTTTTTGTGTATTAGAACTTATGGTTAGAATTATGCCAAAACTAGGATCATGACATTGAAGTACTTGATTTAGACAAGAATAGAGAATAATCGACCATCTATCGAAATTAGACCTTCAAGCCTTTTTTCCCTCTTCTTTTGCACAATCTAACAAATGAGAGTAATATGCAGATTCAACCAACCATGACTTTTAGTGATAATCTCGTACAGCAAAAACTCAAGGATTGTGCAACTCAACAAGAAGCTCGCTTTTGCAGTACTGTTACTTCAGTTCTAAAACTCTTTTGAAGTTCCTTTTTTCCCCTTTAAGATAACAAAGTTTATATTGCAAGTATATAGCACAAAAAGACTCACCGCAACAACTGATGAGGCTTATGTCAAAATCTGAGCAAGATACAAGAGATAATAAGATCAGCAGGTTTCCTGCTATAAATTTTATGAAAAAGCACAGAAATCTTTCTTTGAGAAAAATCCAAGGTCTATCATTGGTACAAGTTCGCAACCAGAGTAGATCAGTTCTTAGCTGAAAGCTACTCCAACTGCAAGTTCCTTCACCAAGCTGCAACACAGTTGCATGGCGAAATTCTCTTGTCTGACCACTCCGCATTCGTTTCTACGAAGGCAAACCTGCACAAAGACAAAAATTATAACACCATAAAATTTCAAATATACTACGTGTTTGTATTTATTGCTGATGCATGACTTAAAAACAGGCACACACAAGAACCCACACATATTTATGTATTATATACAAGTGTGCATGTATGTACTTATATTATTAATAATATATGTACAAGCGTGTGCTTGTATGTGTGTGTGTGTGTGTGTTGGCGATGGTCCTCAGAATATGGCCACATACTCGAGGTTTTTCGTGCTGAGAACCTAATTTTAGTGGGATCTCCGCCTTTTTCCTCGAAGATCACCAAGACATTTCCTGATGGCTTGAACCAAGATCTTGGAACATGGTACCTAATACAAGGACAAAAAGAATGCTGATTAAATGCCAGCTCCTATATTGCCGAAGAGAGATAGAGTAAAAAGGAAAAAAAGGGTGATAAACTTTCAGGATCTCATCTTAATGCGTGTCTTCATGTTTTAGAACACCCTATAGAAAATTTTAACTTATATAGTTCGGAAATCAACATCATCCAATCGGAGAAAGAGTGTTGAATTTGGAAATTTCACTCATTATGGATATATGTTATATAACGTTTTACTCCTTTTTTTTAAGTGACCCACAAAATCCAAAGGCCAGCATGATTGCCATGGAAAAATCAGCAAGTGGTGGTTTAATGCTCCACGTGCAATTTGGAAAAATATTTACTCCCACACGAGGCATCAAAGACAATCTCAAAATAGTCTATGCATACGACTTTATCATATGATCATACCATCTTTGTGTTGGTTCTCCACACCCAGTGTTACATTTGTTGGGGCTAAATTTTCCTCGGTAGTCGCATTTTTGAACACATATTTCATGTTCGGATGCTTTTCTAGGCCAGTATCGTCCGATTTCTTGTCCATTTAACCAAGCCAGCCCTTTTCCCATGTGAATCATGTCAAGTCCAATGGGATCATTTCCAGGTGGAGAATCCATCAATGCCTGCATAATATCATTTCTTGGCATTGTATTCAATTTCATTAATGCAAACACTAAAACCAATATGTTAAGCAGTCCTGCTTCTTTACCTTGTACCACGTGAGAGGCTGTTGTTTGGGTGGTTCTGAACTTGATACCCACTTTACAGCATTTAAATTATTTGTATCGTATATCCTCAAATGCTCTCCTTGTAATCCGGTCTGAAAACATAATAAAGAATGAGTAAGAAAGGTTCCGACTTCCATCTTGAACAAAATATCAGTTGGAGATCTGATTCTGCTCCAGTTCATTTACAACTAATACAGCACTAATTTTTGCAGTAGCTTTTAGCAAGTGAAGGCGACATAGTTTAGCATTTATAGGATCTCCTTATGGTCTTATCACATTCACATTCATTTACTATTACACTTATGGATTTGTTCTGACAAAAATATTTCAGTATATCCTATAATGACAGCACAAAACATCTAGCTACTACGATTTTGTGAAACATGTGTTCGACACAGGAGACTTAAAACACTTCATGGCTCGACATGAGAGAGATGACAATTGGTGACAAAATAACAACTTTCAGAGAAACAGTTCCCAAGAAAAGGCTAAGCTGACTCCTATTATTTAATCAGGCTATAAATTCAATTAGAGCCTAACATATTACATTCCCGACCGCGATAATTATGAATTTTGAGCTAAACCTACAAGGCTAACAAGTCCAGAGGTGGTGAAGTGTAAGCAGCCAAACCTTATTAGTGATAAAGAAAAGTTTTGAGAAGAAGTATTTATTGATAAAAATAAGAAGTTTACCTTGTAGGTCCAGGTACTCCTGGACAAGTCTACTGTGCCATTTTTCATTCCAACGATTATGACACTGGTAGGACCTGCTCCAATCCACTCATAGAAAGCTCCTGCATTCTAAACATCATATGAATTTTGTGTAAGAGTTAGATTGAGAACCGGAGTTCTGAGATTGAATGATTTGTTTAACTAGATATCATCCAGAAAGCACTTCAATTACATTCAAAAGGCCTTTCTATTTACACATTTTTCATCAAGATAGTGCTTATTCCTTAAACCTGCTTGCAAAACTAGGAATGTAATGCTTGTGAATTAATTCTTACAGAATACATATTGATAAGCAGTTGAATATCCTACAATGAGCTATAGTTCACTTCATAAAGAGAGCCCCTAATCTCTTCATTAGTCGGCATATAACTGGAACATCCCATTGTTAATAGAATTCCTATAACTTGGAATTTTATTTTGCTGCCACCATGCAAAGGGCAGAAGGTACTAGTGTTGTTTCTGCTTCATTTTGATTCAATCCCATTAATAGAGCTCACGGAATAGTCTTTTCAGTTTATTGGGTACATCTCATTTGTTGTACATTAACTTGTGTGCTGTAACGTGAAATTCTAACAAGGTGATATGGTCTAACGATGGACTGTTGGACTTGGCTTCCTAAACTTTAATCAAATATAGTTATTGTCTATGCAGGAAATTGCAACGAACACTTTAACATTGGTTTCTGGACAAGTTACACTAGCCATATGTCCCAATATACTGTGACTCCATGACATAACTATTTTCCAAAGGCCCACCAAATATGAAGGCCTTAGATGTGGCAGCCTCAGTATATGGAGAAGTATGGTATCTTTCAAATGGAAATAACATGCGGCAATAATAACATTCTTGGTAAGCAAAAACTTAAAGATATATAAGGAAATAAGTAATAACTATGCGTGAGAAGCATGGATTGGATGAAGTAATTCTTCACAGGCTTAACAACTTTCTGCTAAGTCTGTGACTGTGGATCTAAGTATCAGAAGGTAGAGAAGCTAAAAGCTGATAAAAATTCTAATCTATACAGTGTCACTTCAGTTAAACGAATAGAAAGACCTTCTTAGACAGCTCCATGTTGAGAGAGTTTGACTGATTTCATAGAGTATTTCCAAGTTACTTAAATATATATAATAAACTTCAATCAGGAATAAGCTTGACTTATATAGGTTGAATAGTTCTTCATATAATATTGTGATATCAAGTGATTTCTGCCGAAAAAGATAAGAGTTGGAATCTTGATTTTCAGGTGAAAGATTTGTTCAAGGGTAAAATTATGAAATCCAGGACTGTAACTACAAAATGTCCTCATAATGCCGAAAGCATAGATCATATAGTATATCGAATTAGAGTGTCAGCCAATCTCTTGATATCTAAATCTAAGTTCGTAAAGAAGCTTATGTAGTAATAGAGATTCTGGAAATCTTGTGGAATGGACTAACATGGAGAAAACTATGTACCTGTAGTCCAACAGACATGCTTAATAAAGCAATTTCATTTTTCCCGGCCTTGAGAGATATTGGACTTCTATATTTGAAGCGGGGTACAGAGCCATTTCCAGATGCACTACCTGAAGCGAAACACAATCTAGATGCTTCAGAATATCATATGCTTACAGAACAATTGTAAGGCTCAAAAAGGAGCTTTGATCCGGCATAAACAAAATATTTCTGCAGTATTATGCCCCAGTAAACAAGAGATAAGATAACCTTGAAGCTTCTGGTTGACGAAAACGTGCATAGCATGGCCCTTAGATTCAATTAGAAGCATTGGACTGCTTCCGTTTTTTAGGAACTCTTCAGTCTCATCAACAAGTAAACTATCATTGCAAAAACTCGACGAGTTAGCTTTAAATGCCAAAAAAACTTGATGAATTACATACTTATATTCTTATATATGATATCAATATAAGTTATCCAATATAAACCCTTTGATTCAACTATATGCAGTGAGTTCTTACCATCTCTGGTGGATTCATCACCTTCCATCACTAGGTTAAACAATTTTAGATGAAAATCTCGAGAAGCAATCAGCATTAAATACTATACAAATTTGCATCCTCATACTTAATTTTTCTTGCAGACGGGTGACCTTTACAAGAATTTCTGCTAGTAGAGTGCCATGATTGCTTGTAATATTCAAGTAATATCTCCGGAAGTGAATCAGATATTCTATAAGAATTAAGAAATGTCAAGTATCCCCAAAACCCCTCCATTTGCTAACATGCGACTCCAGTATTATGTAAAATGAGCAAGCAGAGACTCGATTGGGTTATACGATGTAACATGAAGTTAGAGAAGGCCAACTCAAGAAGTTATGAAATGGGAGATGTCTCTTTAAACAACTACTTATTTCCTCTCAATGTGGGGACACCTGACCTCATGCAATGGCAATCAACCATTCAAATATTCTAAAAGAACATGGGAAATATACTTCCCCCTGTTAATTAATTGAGCAACTTCCTTTTGCAACAATATAAGATTTAGTATAAAAGAGCAATACTAAAAGTCACGCGACTTAATGTGTATGCCAATAGTGCATTACAGCTGTACTAAGTTAATGAGACGTGTACAAGTGAAAGTTGAACATCGTATGATTAAACCCATGGTTAAGACAAAGAGTGAACCCAGCGTTAAGAAAGTAGAGATTTCAAAGCAACACAACTAGAAATGCCCAAGTAATAGAATTATAGTAATCTCTAAAATATGTAAGACGAACCTTGTTGTGTACCAGAGGTAGTCTGTGGTATCTTTCGTTGTGTTAATGTGATCAACCAAACCATTTTTAGTAAAATCAGCAGTATCCCAGATCCCAGCTTTCTCATTGAACACTTCCCATTGAAGACCTTTGATGTCTTTATTGGGTGATGTAGCTGATGGCAGCATATCCAGTGGTACCATTTCAACCACCGAAGTTTGAGAACTAACCTATTAAACTCAGAAGGAAAAATAAACCGTAAATAGAAAAATAGACATGGTAGACATCAGCAATAAGCTCACCTAATTTCAAACAATAGTTATGATCATTTTTCAGCTTAAATTGTATCATGTTCATCTCTGCTTCTCACAAATAATGATGTTTTATTTACAAAATCTACGACAAAGATTCATGAATCACCTTCCAAACTTAACAGCCATCTCTACAGAGAAGATAAACCAAAACTTGTACAAAATCCTAACTAATTACAGAGTTACATACAATGTTCAAATATAACTAAGGTCGTCGTATTTTTGCCTCGGCTGAGTACCTAGAAAATAAACATTTTATTGATTAATGAACTATGAAGTTTACAAGCAAGTTGAAAGACTAAACAGTCACCTTTGCTGTGTTGAATACAACGTTTTTGCAGTCCGGTAGGATGCTTACAGACCATGCTGGCAGGTAATATGATGTATTTCGAAACACAACTGTTTTGTCATTTCTATCATCCATGTTAGAAATGAAGGCAGCACAAGACCCTGATGCATCTTCATAGACATCAACCTGTGTAAATGTTACAGTTTTGTGTTAGCTTTCAAGATTTTTTTCCTGAAAACCAGAAATAATATGAGACACTGATGAAAAATCCTGATCTTCAATATTGAAGTATTCATCCTTAGAACTTCAGTACCCTTCGGCAAAATCAAGCAAATACTGAGGGAAGAAATAGTCTGAAAGCAAATGAATAAGATATGACCTCTTGGTTGGGGCCTAGCGACAGAAGCGTGGGTTCTCCATTCAGTAATGCATGCTCACATAACTTTATAGATTTGTGAAGTTCTCTAAGATGTCCCCATTTTGGAAATCTAGCCAATCCTAGAGACCATATCAGAAATATTACAGATGCATTTAAAGGACACAGAAGATTTACAATTGAATTGCAATCCTTCATATTTCAAACTAAACATGAAGGGGATGAAAAGCAAATGTAGCTCTCACCATATTCATCAATTGGTGCATCATAGTCATAACTCGTTGTAATGAATGGTCCACCTGAAGTGCGCCCAAAATTTGTTCCGCCATGATACTGGAAAGGAAATAAGATTCAAGTTAAAACAGAGCAAATAAATGCACTCCTAAGTAAACATATAACACCCATCTTTAGCATCAGTATTTTTCCAGACTAGTGTTATGGCTTCTATGAGCGGGAATGGAAGGAACAACTGTTCAGGAAAAATAAAATTAATAATAATACCATACCATGTAATAGTTCTGTAGGTTTCCTCCTTTCTGGAAAAATCGTGCGACTGAAAAAGCAACATCTTCAGGAGGTCTGTGAGGGTCGCTTGCTCCAAATGTTTTAAACCTGGAATTTTTATAACTGCAAGTATCAGATAGCAGCAGAATTGTGATGCAATGTTCGAAAATCTAATTGAGATTGCTTTCTGAACCTTTCTGCTGATTCTAGCAAAACAAACATTAGATACGCATAAAATGGCTAAGAACTATAAGGGATTAAAATAAGGCTACAGCTCAAATTGCACGTCAAACCACCCACTCTTGCCACAGAGTTCCCAAAAGGACTGAAATAAAATGACATTTGCAGAAATTAAGACAGCATAAAATATTACATTGTGGAATTATATGGTTACGTCATGATCTGCATCATGGAGCTCTTACTTTCATCAGCATAAAATATTATAGGAATTTATATGTTCGCTATCGAATAGGTTATTTATCTTCCCTTTTCTCTAGGTCCCATTGATGTGTATAATAGCAAAGTTTTAACTTACCATCCTGGCCAGTTCTCCGTCCAAAATTTAGGCTTATTTGGAGAGATTGGTTTGAAGTGATCGCAGTAGAATGAGTTGCACGTGTCAATCTACGTGAGAGAAAGTACTATTAGAAAATCCCGAACTAGATTGGGTATAGATACACGGAATTGACAGCTAATACACTTAATTTGTGCATCTCAGCAATAAAGATGCCAAAAACTGGATGTGGTCAGTTCTTATGCAATAATGATTAATAGCATATATTCCAAAAGAATACAACAGATAGAAGCTGATAATTTGGAGGTAAGATACAACAGTCAGACATGATTTCTTGAAAAATTGAAGACCGATGAAATGGATGTCGTTTCTGTCAGCTAAGATCGAGAAAATGCATAAAATAAAAGGATGGAGTTTTCAACTTTTAGTAAGTTTAGGGCTCGGAGTAACACATAGTGTTACATAAAGGACAGAATATGGTGGAGGAAATGCCACCGGCACTTCAAGTTCTTGTTAATGTGCTAGCAAGTGACTGTGGGTCAAAGGGACAAATGGAAGGATTACCACAGTAACAGGAGGATCAAACTGCTGGCACATAATCCAAGGAACACCTGTATTTTGAGAAACAGCCATGTTAGCTGCCCACTGAGCATACTTTTTTCCTCCTTCTCCATAAGCTGTCTCATAGAAACCATATTCATTTTCCACCTGCACTTCAAATAAGTAACTAAGTATACCGGCATCACGTTGAGAATTAGAAATACAGTTTTCGTACAAACGAAGGCAGAAATATGAAAACAGAGGAGATGATTCATGCAAGGTAGTCCAAAATTAATCGCTTTGACTTCTATTTCTCTCTATCTAGCATCTATAAGAATTAGATAGTGAGGGAAAAAGTGAGTTTGAATCAAGAACTGGCAAAACTAGAGAATTTACTTTTGCCGAAGAACTTTATTATGCCTTATACCTTAACTCATACAGACTATTCGAAAGGAAATGATTTTAGGTGATTGTAATTACAATTCTTTTTGAAAAATTACTTCTATGATTGTAGTGCATTTCATTCTTAGATCAAAATGAGGTAAGACTTCCAAGTTCATATGTGTTTTGTGCATTTGTCATGGTCATCTCAACTTATCATTTGAAACCAGCACAGTGAAAACATAGGGACTAACAAAATCAGTCCTGGACTGATTATGGTACTTATTAGGAGAGGCAAGACTTCTCTTGGGAAGTCCTCTATGAACTAGAAATCTCTTATCTATCCGTGGTCCAGTAGAACACAGAGTCCAAGGGAATGAGACAACTTGTCCTCCACAAGGAAATGAACATGTTGAACTGATTGTCATCAACTTTAAATGGCAACTAACATAGCATGAAAGTAGGCATAAAACTTTCTGCAAAATTATACAAGAAGGAAAATCGGATAAACTATTCATGTATGGTTTTGGTAATAGACAAGACCAATAAAATATCCAACTGATATATTTCCATTATCATGCCAGGAGTGTTGAATTCATATTTATCAGGATACAAATAGATTAAAAAATTTGCTTAAAGCTTTTAATGAACGAGAAGAGTAGCAAAGACCTTGCCTGTGATAAAATGATAGGACCTCCCTGTGATGCAAAAAGCTTCTCTTTCTTCATCATATTCACAATGTACGTCATAAATTTCTGCATGTAATACTGGAATTCCAGGCATATAGCAGTTAGAATGCTGGTTGTATGATTCGAACAGAGAATTACTTGAAAGCAACATCTGACGAGTAAGTTGCAACATTATTGATAACCGAGAAACCAGAAGGAATAAATGTGTCCGAACCTTGAAATGTTCGTTATCAGTTCGGAATACAGTTCCTGGGACGTAGTGCAACCACACAGGCACCCCACTGTATCAACGATCTACTTGTTAGAAGATGAGTCGTCAAGATTACATATATTCGACAAGCAAATGAATGTATAGATGCATGAAAACACACAACTTTCGTTAATTAGCACATTAGCAATCTAAACAGTTCTAAAAAATACAATAAATACACTGCAGGCAAGCTACATCATTAATCTGTCATCTTAGAGCAGCATGTGTTTCAAAATAAAGTTAGATACATAAAGTACATATAACAGAGTGTATACTAAAACAACACACCCAAAGTTCCACTCCGCCGCCACAAACGGCCCAATCCGAAGGATCAAATACATCCCAGCCTCCTGAACGATCTTACAAAACTTGACCAGATCATACCTTCCCCCAAAGTAGTACTGCAACAACAACAACAACAACAAAACTCCTTCAACAACTCAATAAACATCACAATTTAGACCTAAAATCTCATTTCAACATACATTATTGGGGGAAAGTTCATGACCGTTCCAAAACACGTATGTTTCGATCGCATCGACGCCTCCGTCCTTCGCCAACCGCACTAATCCAGGCCACATCTATCAACATTCAAATTTCAAAAAATCAGCAATACACACACACAATGAGCAAACTACAAAAAAACGCTACTACTACTCATAACAACAACAATAGAGAATAATGTGAAGCAAATCGCAATAAGGAGAAGATACTGACGGCGGGGACACTGCGAGGATAGTGAATCGCGGCGGAGATGAGGAGCTTCCGTTGGCCGTCGATGATGAGTGAGCGGCTGTCGTAGCTTACATTGTAAGCAGCTTTAGACTGAACTGAGAGTAGAAGCAACAGTAGTGAGAATAGTGAGAGAGATGAAGAAGAAGACGCCATTGTTGGTGTTGTGTTGTGTGCTAGCTTCTTCTTCGAGCTCTTTAGCTTGGAGTTTTAAGCTATTTATATGCGTATGTACTCTCTCAGTGTGTCATTATTATTGCTAATCTTTGTTATGGTTAGTTAATGGTACTGTTAGTTACGCGGATAATTGGAAGAGAGGGAAAGGACTAAATTGAATAGTAGAATTACACAAACACCCCTGATATATGGGCTAAGATGCACGAAACCCCCTCGTGTTTAAAAAATTACACAAACACCCCTCCTTTTGCACAAATACAGTGTATATCTAATTACACAGACAAGTTTAAGACGTTGGAATATTATATTCTAGTGGTAAAAAATAATATGGCAAATAATTGACTAGAGAAAGTAATATTTGTTTTTTTTATTCTCCTTAGCAACTTTGATTTATTTCCTATTTGTTATATAGAATAAATGAGGGTTACAAATGTACATTCAGCAAATCATGAACGAAAGTTAACCACAAAGTGTATTTGCGTTACTTTTCAACCATAATTAGGCCATACTTGGTAATTCTCCCTATGGAATATTTTATTTCATTTTTACGTATTATGTAACTGATTTACAATATATAATTTATTGTAAAGTGTTCATCAATCTATTGTTTACTATCGCCATGTGTTCGGTTGGGAGTAGGGGATTTGGAGGGAGAGTGTGTGTCAATGTTACTAATTATAGGTAGGGGCATAAAATAAAAGGGGGTTTAATATTAATTTATTAGGATGGGGCAAGAAGAGGATTGATTGAAGATTGTTTCATTGTTTTGTTTGTTACAGCTCACCTTGTTCTGGACCGCAAAGGCCTCGAAATTTTAATGAATCACAGAGGGTCTGTCATGTTCATTCATGCATCTCGCCACCAAGTGACCCACATCTGTTGGTTTTGGGGAGGTTTTTCGATTCATTTTTTATTAAGATTTAATTTATATAAATTTCATGAGTACTATTTATATCAGTGTTTTTAAAACCGGACCGGCCCGGCCGGTCGAACCGGTCGGACCGGGACCCGGTCCCTTGTCCGTTCACTGGTTTTGACCGGTTGAACCGGTTCAACCACCGGTTGACCCGGTTTAACCGGTAAAACCAGTGAACCGGTGCCTTGCCGGTTCAAAGCACCGGTTCGGTTTTAAAAACACTGATTTATATGTATTGAATTATTTGATACAGTTTGTATTTATTTACTATCACAATCTTTTTGAGTGAATTAGCAAAATAGAGAACATTGTTTGATAGGTCTTTTGTAAGAAAATTAACTTGTTATTAGGTAGCCACGATTTTTACACAACTGGTTGGAGACAAATAAAAACTTAATGCAAAATAATTACTCGGTTGGTTGAGGGGTTACGGTTTCTTGAGTAACGGAACACTGATTTTCATTTAGTTGTTAGCTTAGGGACTTGAAACTGCAACCATTATTATGTTTTTCTATCAAATCTCACAATCAAACATTAAATAGCCGACAATAGTTTGGTTGAAATGATCAAAGGCAAGTAGTTTTCCTTTTTTGATGAATCAAAGGCAAATAGTTTGGTTGAAATGAATCCTGGCAAATAGATACTTCATCCTGCTGAGCAATAATGTCCTGAGCTTTTCTTGCACCGGCTGCGCCAAACGTTATTTACGGTACATATAAAACTTACTTAAGGATATATCAAATTTATGATAGACTTTATGGTTATAGTTAATTTCGTATAGTAAAATTTATAGCCATAGCTAATGTTATAGGTTTAATGTAAAACTTTAGCACAATTATAACAAAAAGTTTCTAAAACTTGATCCATGTAACTATTATCCAAAACATATCATGTCGATACTAGATGACGATTTCAATTACTTATACACGATTTTCTTTTAAAAAAGTCTTTCAAACATTTTATTGGTGAGAGCAGATAATATTGTACACTTGTAGGAGAAACTTTAAGGGCGCGTTTGGTTCGGTTATTTCAGTGTGATCCCATTAGGAATGGTGGCAATTGCTAATCAACCCCTTTTACTTAAATCACATTTGGATGCCATGAAAAGTAATGAACAGAATTTTGCACTAAAGAGGGAACATCTATATATTACCGAAATTGCCCTTCCACCCTACCGAAGTCAGTGCATCATCAACACTCCCAAAAGCAAAAATTAACCAGTATGACCACCAGTAGTTCTCGTATGAAGATGCAAACATATTTTATTTTTTTTTTGTGTACCTGCTTCTTGTTGCAAATAGAATTTTGTTATGCCTAACTACCAAATTTTTTTGTGCATCTCTATTTATGATAGAACAATCACCGTTTGAAGTGTTTCTTTTCTTTAATTGCTATAAGATTGTTTTTGCAATCAACTCATTTGATGGAATAAAATGCAGTACAACCAATAAAAATATACCCTAGTTCCAGTTTACTGATCTGCACAGAGAAGGGAGAAGGAAACCCTTTTCTTCATCACTAATTTACAATAGAAAAGAAATCAAATGAATAAAAGAATAATCTCACATTGAGAAGCTCTGATTACGCAATGCATAAGTTGTAAAATTTTGCCCTAAAACGGAGAGTGGTGGTGCATAAGGGAAAGAATGGCAGATTTTTTTTCGATGATAGGATTTATGTTGTAAATTAGTAAAATATAGGAGGATATAGCTGTCATTTAATATTGAATCTTGGGTCAGATTGCTGATAGGAGGGGGGTAAGGCCAGATCTGGTAACTGGGCCAATGATGGGGAGGGCCCACATATGGCGGGCCTCTACCATTAGATGCAAAGGCATCCAAATGCAATTTTAGCCCAGATAACGAACTTAATGGGAGGGTGTGATGGAATCCAAACGTGGCCTAAGGAAATTTGAAGTTTTTTTTTATGAAATGGAAAATTTGAAGTTGGTACCACTGATACTTTTGTAATTGATTAAAGGATTTTGATTTGAATGAATAATTACCAAAATAGTAAGGTTAAACTGTTGAATATTTTCAATTTTATCCATCAATCCTGATAAATATAACTAAAAACTTAAAGTAACAAGTAAAGTAGACCATAACTTACACACCAAGCATAATATAACTTATCTTTTATTTTTGGATCTTCAATTTAATCTATTATTACATTATGAATCTTATCCAATCCACAACACATGCTCTAACCGCAGACTGCTAGATTTACGTACCAAACATAGAAAGCTAGAGAACGGCACAAGACTGGCAAGAGCCCACGCGCATTTGCGGGAACCACCCAAGACATCCAATTAATGCGCTCACGTTTTCTGGTTTTTCACCCGTTCACTGTTTTTCCACTTGCATCAGTCGATCCAAATATCTATATACTTCTAAGCTTTATTAGATTCATCAATATATAGCATCTCCGATGAGTATACCAAAAATATAAAAATTATAATTAGAGGGCTATAACATTACGTCCTTGAAGTTTGATCTAATTATAAAGGCCTTCTTACTCTTTGAATAATACAGAAACACCTCAACAACTTAAAAACGTGTAGAAAAATATGTGGCCTATTCTGTTTCAAACTTTATGTGTATTATAATGACTCGAGCTTTAGTTGAGTTCTATCTGTTATTGTTCAATAAAAAATTGTATAAGCTGCTCTAACAATTATTCAAGAAGTAAGAGAAATTTCGACAATTAGACCAAATCTCAACGAGTGCGGCTTTATCAGGCTTTAGATTGGCTCTGCCGCTGTATGGATTGAAGAACTCAGGCTCATCATATGAAAATGAGAAAAAACAATGCAACAAACGAATATATACGTGTTTGAGGTGGTAAAATGCAAATTTATTAGGAAAGTTTAAATATTTTGCACCATATACAGCTCAAGGAATAGAAGTGTAGTAGTGTACATTCATTGTAACAAGATCAAGTGCAGCATACATACTTGAGAGGGTATATCATTCTATCACTATCTGTTGCGGTGTTTCTTCTTCTTGAACATCACTGCTCCTAATTTCTTCTTCACTAATCCCAGCGGCTTCCACTGTCCGAGCAACCCATTCCTTTAACGGGTCTTCATTTAAATCGAGCCTCAAAAGGCCAGCAAAGATCCCTCCCACGAAAGCAACAGGTTCCTATGTTTAAAGAAAGAGATGCATTAAAAAACTTGGACAAATTACTTGTTCTGCAGATAAGATAACTACTCCCACTGAATTTGACACAAAGTCCACCGGGAAACAAAGAAGAAGATCCCAGAAAGAACTAACGACCAACTATTGGTGATGATATACTAACCATAATACAACTAGTCTCATATATTGTCCAATTCAATAAGTGTAAGCAAGGGCAGCATGCTGTGTTATCAACTACATTGAGGAGTGGAATTTTTTAAAATAAACTCAGTTCTTAACTATTTCAATATCATGCTACTAATTTTTATAATATATTCTCGAGTACCCGGACTATATCTTGCAAGCAACTCAGACATGCAAAGAAAAAGTTTTAATAAAGTGGTGCGTGGCACCAAGATACATCAGGAGACTGGTGATCAAATAATGCAAAGATATAAAGTTAGCTCTTGCTATTAACTATTCCAAACTGGTTTACCTAAAACAAATTTCACTACTCATCAAGGGTGAGTCATTGATCTAAGGATTAGACGAAGGATTTTACTGCTTGTCATGGGTGAGTCAGCGAACAAAGGATGGTAGATTGCATAGTAATCAAAGTACGGCTATTATGACTTGGTTTAATAAGCAAGCCTCTCCAGATTAGCCAAGGATTCTGCGCAGGAAATTGTTGAATTCTAAAGCAGTACTGCTATAAATGGTGATGACATCCCAAATAAAGGGATGAAAGGAACTATATTCTTGGTAGCCAATAGAATATATCCATATGTTTTGCAATATTATTCCCCTCTTGGTTTCTCTTCTCCTACAAAGAAGGAAAAACAACACACCACAAGAAGAAGTATGGCACAACCATATAGAATAATGATTTTCCTTATAATCTTTATCAACACTAAAGCTATACCATTTTAGCCGTCCAGACCTACTGATATTAGATATAGATCTTGGAGATGTAAAGCAGGTGAAAGTATGGAATAAGAGTATAATACTTAAAAGGATTATATTCCCACATTATCCAGGCTCTATTTAGATATTAGATTCCTCGTTTTATAGAAACATTACGGAAAACATGATTCTGTTATGTGTATTTGCTGTAAAAAGAATTACGTATTGTATAAAGCACATACATGCAAAAAGAAGAGGAGACATTTGCTAAATTATGCATTTAAATAATCATCTTCCTATTAGCCTGGACAGGCGACCAGTAAAAACACCAGCATGTACAGCTTACGCTTATCACGAAGGGAAATTCCGTCTCCTATACAAGCTTACATTTCCAAAATGTTTCCCCATCCCTCTTTCTCATTCACATCACTACAAAAACAAACATCACTACACAGGCACTAGTTTTGCGACCCACATGCTTGTACATTGTAACTTGTAACTGACACAGTTACTGAAATCGGATTGCCATTCAAATGTCTCTAACCTTGCTAATCACCAATAATATATAGGCGCCACTGTTCTACCACGCTCTTAACAAACTCAGCTTAAATTCAGCTTCATCTCTGTCCCAAATGTAGATAAAATTGTCATGGAATACATAGGCAAAATATTAAAACTTCAAAGAGGGACAACGATATGCAAAATCCATTCAACATTTAACCGAGTCTAGCTGGTAACCAAGCATCAGAGTACAAGACGAAGAAAGTTCAAAGCCAGAATACACTCCCTCGTTCGTATAAAGCGTAACTAGAGATAAAGTAAACCTCAATGCTCAACATCCTAATCTCGTTATACCATTAAAGGTTCTATACTTTCTCCAAGTACGCGAACTCTCCTTTTCCTAAGATTCGCCTAGATTCATCACCATTCGCACACCAGAATCGTAATCCTAAGCAAATTTCACCACTTACACAACAAACAGATTAAACAAAGGACCTCGAGCTTCAACAAAATTACATATACCAACAATCCAAAACATTAAGAAGCAGAATTCAATCTACAAAGTTACCTTAAGAGCTTCCTTGAGAATCGGCTGTTGGTCCGGATTGAACAAGCAAGCCCTAACCCCCAATCCACCCACCTTTTCAATCCTCCTAAACGAATCATTCGAAAGAGCAGCTGATGATGACATAAACTGTTGTTCTCCTCGTACAGAGACCTTCCAACAGCACTGCCCACACTAGATATCAAAGTTTACAAAAAAAAAGTGAAATATGTACAGCAAAATGAGATTGAATTGAAATTGCACTGTTGAATTGAAACTTACTGGTGATGAGAGTGAGACTGATGGCACTGCAATCAACGCCATTTCTTTTTCTCACAGTTTTTTCGTGTTCCCGTTTTCTGCTGGTGCTCTGCTTTTTGTGTTGTGGTTTCAACTGTAATCGCTGTTTTGAGGTCGTGGTTTGTATGATCTAGTTTGAGGTGAAAGTCGCTGTTACGATTTATGCTCTTTCTAGAAGTGAGTCTAGAAAAACACTCGATATTCGTCGTAACATGTTATCCAATTTTAGTCATTTAAAGTGAATTTTAGCGACGGTTTTGGTCGGACCCAATCGAAAACTGCATGTGTGCATGGACCAAGTTAATTATGTTGCACGGATATTTTTGAAGAATCGTTATCGTATTGCACCTGATACTTCTCGTAATGTATCATACTTCGATATTTCTATATTTTTTATGTTGCATGCACAATTTTTAGTGAAGGTAAGCTGGATGTTTGGAATTTATATATACAGTTTAAATTAAATTTTAAGTATTATAGATTAAATTATTAAATGGATGTTTAGAATTTATATATACACTATAAATTAAATTTTAAGTATTATATTGGTTTTAAAATAAATGGTCAAATGTAATATCGCACTGCATAGGTGAATTTTAGTGAATTTATAGTAGAGAGAATAGTGCTCAATAAGTTAGTGCTAGAAATTGATCACACCTAAGAACCAATTTTTTTTTTTTTTTTTTGACAACGCCGCCTTAAACATTACGTATCACATCATGACTCCACCCTAACAAAAACTCCACTTTAATAGGACTCGGGCTCTAACGTCCTGTTATATATTTGAGTCTATAAATATGCATCTTAACTTGCCCATTGTAAACTAACAAACAAACAAAAAATGATATAGTAGCAATACAATAATTTAACGTAGAAACTTTGAAAAAAATGACGAAGATCATAGTGAAACTATGTATATTAATTCTCACACCAATAAATTATCTACACTATAAAAAATTCATATTTTGTTAATAACTAAATGTTGCTTCTATAAATCATCTATTAGCTAGTGTTTGCCAATCTCAAAATCCAACAAAGGTATAGTGATACCCCATATTTTGGTATAAAATCTGACAATAGATGATTGAATTAGTCACATTTCACATTTAAGGAGCTACATTTTAAAAAAACTTGACAATCCTTCGATTAGCCAGCTTCTCGATTTTCTTTTAGAATTGTCGATGGTGCAATCAGCTTACTACAAAACTAATGGGTCAGGTATTGACCAATCCAGTTTCATACTCATTTCGAATTCATTTTAAGTAAACTAGTTCTATAATTTTCTGAATTGCTGGATGACATCTCACTCTATTATCTAAAACAATCTTAATTGTCACCTCAACATAACCTCTATCAATTGATTCTTATTCTCGAAGTGACTTATAGATCCATATAAGCTAGGCCCCAACTTAACATTCGTGCAGTGTTTGAGTGCAAGCGTACTCGAACTGAAGCTGATACTAAACTTTGAAGGGACTTGTAGAAACAATGTGTCCAGTCAATATAAAAGATACCGCGCATCATATACAATGAAAAAATCCATAAAGTATGATATATTAATAATATGTGTATTTGTGTGAATGTATATAACATTACATAGCAATTAATTTAGTTACTTTTTCAAATCTATATCAAGAGGCTTCAATGTCTCAATAGATAAGAAGAGTCTATTGACTTAGAAATATGTCGGTAGGCGCTACCAAAAATTGTTTTTACTGTGTTAAGTTAAATGCGTAAGTGAATACGTGTGCAAGCATATGATCCCACCTGGCAAATTCATTTTTTTAATACGTATCAAAATGAAATATAAAACGTCCAATGGCTAATAAAAACACAACAAAAACATGGTGAGCTCTTTCGTATATGAACTAGATACGGTTTATTTTAATCATCGGCCTACAACTTATAATTAGATTAATACCAAAATATATATAATACATTTATCATCATTAATCAATCATTGTGAAACTAAAGTCAAATTCAGTATCCCGCGGCAGAAGCTGGGGCCTTGAGAATTGGAACGTGACCACAAATCAAGGATTTGGACTAATTATTGAGTCCCAGTTGCTTTGCGAGTCATTAACCTGTGGAGAGTTTAGAATAAAAAAATAAAATTGGTAATTATTTGGCTAAAATCTTTCCTTTTCAAATCATTTTGTATACTCCAAAGTTATTATCTTTAAACTGTTTCAAGTTTTTCGTAATCAATTTTCAAATAATTAGTGGGAGTTAATCATTGGTCGTTCACTCGTTCTCTTTCTGTTGAAACTAACTTAAATTTTGATCAAATTATTATGAGTTTGTAGAAACACATGAATTGTAAAAAGACACAAAACCCATCTCAATGGAAAGGTCCAATTCATTTATTGGTATTTTTTTACCTCATCGCATTTCAAGTGAACAATTAACAAGTCTTAATTAGTAGAAATTCAGGATGGAAACTTGGTCGGTTGTATTTTTTTAGGGAATAACATAATGAGCTAGCAGGTATTTATTATTTATATTCCAAAAAAAAAAATTTGTTAAGTGAGCAAAGACAGCCGAGTTTTTTGTCAACGATAGAGTTCAACTTGACAATTAGTAAATTAAACAAGTTTCAACTATTGAATTTAAGCTATCTTATTTTCCACACAATTCAAAATGCAACATGGGAGACATTTAATCCAAAAAAGAAGGGGATAGTCGGGAGACAGGCTGGACAAAAGACAAAATTACAAAACTATACGAAACCATAAAAAATAAAGAATAAGAAAAGAGGTTATAAATAAATTAAACTGTTGATCAAAGAAAATGCCAGTGGAGCTAGGGATTTTAGTAATGAGATTGAACGGCGGGTGCAGGCTTGCAGCTATTAAACAGTTCTAAGTCAATCTTCTTCTTAACTCTTATATGTTGATGATGAATTCTTCAACTTGAAAGTGGAGCATTATCCTTTTAATAGCCTGTTCGGCCACGTTGTTTACTAGCTACTACGTCTAGTTCGGGATTTATCTAGTGCGTTACCTAAGAGTAACGAGCATCCTAAAAGTACTGGCTGCAAGTTCCCTCGACATAAAAAGTATAGCTCACGATTATGGGACGTATTTATTATAGCAGTTGTTCCATTATTTCGTTGAGATGAGCATCAAAGTTTGTGTTTTGCTAGTCATGCTGAAAAGTTATGTTATATGCAAATCATGCTTCAAAACAATTGAAATTCTTAAGGAGACTGAAAAGGAAACATAACACACAGCAACAGTTTGAACTGTAATGACTTGTGCAACTAGATTTACATGCAATGATTGGCATTGTCCATTATGACACCTTCTCTATTCTGTAACATTTTGGTTTTGTTTTTTGTTAGTCTTATTAATATTCAGATGTCATTTTGTAACTTCTTAATGTACAAAGAGATGAGTTTGTAGTATGAACAAATACCGAGGTGCTATAATTTAACCAAAATAGTCCATGTAATGTGGCACAGATGTAGGAAGAGGATCAGCTGTTCGCATTAAACAATGATCGAGTATAGATATAACTGAACATAAAGAGTATCACAACTAACAGGCAAAAGAATACAACTATCAATTTTATAATGCAAACTTAAATTCTCAAGCCTCAAATTCCCTTCTTACTTTGTATAAAACCTCAATAAAATACTAAGTAGGAATAACTTGAGTTGCTACACATTCTAGACGTGGTATGACATTTCTTGATACTCAGTCAACTAACCATGTTTGGCAATTACTCCACTCTTGTTATTTTTTTGAATTTGAGCTAATGATCATCAAATTTGACTTTCACAAATCTATTTGATTCTCATCCAGATTTATGTTTCTTTGTCCCAGCCTCTCTCTCTCTTTCTTTGTCTCCATTGTTGGTAAAAGATGACAGAAGATTTTCAGAGAACATGGCCATATCTTGTCATATCTCTGTTAATCACTCTGCTGCTGGCAAAACTCTTTCATAAGAAGAAAGATTCTGCACGAAGAGGGAAACGTAAGTTACCTCCTGGAAGACGAGGATGGCCGATAGTCGGAGATAGCTTCAGCTGGTACAATGCTGTTGCCGGTTCTCATCCCCCTCGTTTTGTCGAGACACAAGTTCGAAGGTACATGAATCCTGTCAATATTATGACATATTCCATGATAAACTGCATATCTAGACAAGTACATTGAAGAATAGGATACTGCATCTATAGCTCCTAAGGTTTGATCTATTTACAAAAACTTCTGATAAAATCTGAATATGGGGTTGAATCGTTACAGAGAGACACCCTAAAGCTTTAGCACATATTAGGATATGAGGCTTATCAGCAATATTTTTCAAACTTAAGAGGCATCCCTATAACTATTTAAACCTTAGAGGAGCCTATTTGTAATGGCCTTTAAAATTTCAGAGATATTTCTGTAGTTAATCAAAAAGGATGAGAAGTTTCTCTAATTAAACAAAACCTAAGGGGGTGTAATGTAACTATCCCTTGACAAAGAACTTTCAGGTTAGCAAGATTTTTGGTTTTACATATCATGAATATGATTACTTACATTATGGTTGATGGTTCTCGCCAGGTTTGGGACGATATTCTCATGCAGCCTTTTTGGAAAATGGGCAGTTGTATCGGCTGACCCGGCATTCAACCGATTTGTGATGCAAAACGAGGGAAAGCTATTCAAGTCTAGCTATCCCAAATCATTCAGAGATTTGGTGGGAAAAAATGGGGTGATAATAGCACAAGGAGAGCAACAAAGGAAACTACATTCAATCGCCTCAAATATGATGCGGTTAGACAAACTCAAGGTTCATTTCTTGCAGGATATACAATTAGTAATGAAACAGACAATGAGCAATCTCCATGACAATCAAGTCGTTCATCTCCAAGACGTTTGTAGGAAGGTGGGGAGTGTAAATTTTGGTAGTATGCATACAAATTAAGAAGTATTTTTTGTGAACTTTTTGCCTAAATCAAACTCAAAGCTTGTTTCCACTTACAAAATTCTACAGGTAGCAATTAACTTGATGGTCAATCAACTGCTGGGAGTGTCTTCTGAATCAGAAGTGAACGAGATAGCTGCGTTGTTCTCTGACTTTGCTGATGGTTGCCTCTCTGTTCCAATCAAATTACCAGGCTTTACTTATTATGAAGCAATGAAGGTGATTGTCTGTCGCATATTTATTTACTTTAGAAATTTTAATCTTGAGCAACAAAATCTTCCTTCCTGTCAAATCATCTTTTATATCCAACGAACAAAGGGAGACAACATATCGTCGTTTTTCGACCTTGACAGTGAATATATTGATAACCTAAACTTAGGTCACATCGTCAAATATTTAATGAACTAAGAAAACTTAAAATCAAGTTTGCTAAAAGTTTTATCCAGAGAAAAGGTTAATACGAACCAAAGTTACTAGATTGCGCATAATTCACCAGTTAGTTTGTCAACAGTGGTAATCTCTTTTTTATGCTATTGAGATGTCTGAATAACAGGCCAGGGAAAGTCTAATAAGCAAGATCAACAGTACAATAGAGATTCATAGACAACAATCGTCTCCAGCAATTGGTAACGGTTTGTTGGGAAGGCTACTAGATGAAGAAAGCTTACCTGATGATGCTGTTGCTGACTTTATTATCAACCTTCTCTTTGCTGGAAATGAGACGACAGCTAAAACCATGCTTTTTGCCGTTTATTTCCTTACTCAATGTCCTAGAGCCATGAAGCAATTGCTGGTACAGTGCAACGATTCATTGAATTTCTTCAATCCTTCGGGAGTTTCGAAAACACATTTCACTTACTCCTAGCCCTTTGTTTTTTCAACTTTTGCCCCCCAAGGACAGGATGAGCAGCAGAGTTTTAGGAGTAAAAGTGGTACCTCAGATGAAGAGATGCTGAATTGGCAAGATTACAAAGCTATGCCTTTCACTCAATGTGTAAGTCAACTTCTTATGTCATCTCTCCACCTCACGCGTTAACTCCACGCTCTGCAAAATAAACACCAGTTTTTAGAAGATTGGTTAAATAGACTATTACATAAATAACAAACTCTCATACAGGAATACTCATGCTTCGGCTTCAAACTTTGTCTGTAAAGTAAAGTTCCGTCATATATTATATCCTTATTGTAATATGTCAAGCCTTCCAACAGGTAATTGATGAAACTCTTCGTATTGGCGGCATTGCAATATGGTTGATGAGAGAAGCCAAAGAAGACGTTGAATACCAAGGTAATAAGGTGCCATGTCTATTTCCTAGCACTAGCATTTCTTAGATGTTATTCCCCCACAGTTTAGCTAGCACTGAAACAGAATATTCAAGTCAATCGACAGGAAATTTGAGCTTATATTTGTCTATTTATGATGTTCAGCAATCTGGATATCGTCGACATTCATTATGTAAGCTTCAGTTTGTTGTACTGCTTACAGATTACATCATCCCCAAAGGTTGCTTCGTAGTACCATTTCTTTCAGCAGTTCACTTGAATGACGATATTTATGAGGATTCTCATAATTTCAACCCTTGGAGATGGATGATTCCAGAAAATCAGGTTGCTAGTCATTGCACTCATAATATTTTATATCATCATCAAGAAACGGACGTCTCCAGAATAATAAAGAGTTACTTAGTGACACCACAATAATTCAATTAGTAAGTTAAAAGCGTTATTATGTGTTTTTGGTACCATAGGAGAAGAGAAATTGGAGGAGCAGTCCATATTTCGCTCCATTTGGTGGAGGGGCTCGATTTTGTCCAGGTGCTGAGTTGGCTCGCCTTCAAATTGCATTCTTCCTTCATTATTTCGTCACCACATTCAGGTATTTTTCGTTCACTTCGTAACAGTAGCAGTAAGAGCAATTAAGATCAAATTGTGCCCATAACGAACAACTCAAGGTCAATTTTTCTTTGTTAAATGATAGGTGGACGCAGCTGAAGGAGGACCGAATGTCTTTCTTTCCATCAGCTAGATTGGTAAATGGTTTTCAAATTCAACTGACTAAAGCACAGCAAGATCCCATGATTGTGAATTCTGAAGTGAAGTAGCTGGTAGTTTGCAACACATTGCAATATACAAATTCCATATCATTATTTATGCAAGTGAAAGTGTGAAGGGTTTATCTGTAAATTATTTAAACTTCAAAAGTATATATTGCTGATGCAAATAACTACCAAGATGATCTTAATGGGTTTTGAATTTACCAGACATGCACATAGCACAGTTTTTTCTATCTGATGCGGGGTTAGATGAAAAACTTCATGACTAATCCACTTATCCACATCCCACAAGAGATACACATATATAGATCTTTAACTAAGCTTCACCCTTGAAAGTTGATGCAAATATGTTTAGAAGACAAAGGAAACAGAAGATACAATTAGCAATTCAATATGGTGACACTAACTCCACAAATACCGAGTGTGCATAGTTCTTTTCTTTCTGTTCGTAATTTCCAAAATTGTTAAAAATTTAGAAGGCAAAACACCTGTGGCTTATACATATTCGCATTGACAGACAATAATGGGATTCAAAAACCTTAGTTCTACAGCTCACTCAACAAAATCTTGAAGTTGTCTGATCCATCAGTTTCCTCCAAATTAATTTTGATTTTCCAAAATTAAAAAGTCTAGCATATCCCGTTTACACTGCTGAAAAGGCTTTAAGAACTTGGTCATACAAGGGTCACATAAAGCAAGATGTATGCTGAATCAACTAGTATTATAGTACGAAACCTAACATATCCCATTTACACTGCTGAACAGGCTTTATAATTATAATAGGGTCACATAAGGCAAGAGGTATGTTGTTCAACTAGTAAGTGCTGGCCACAAAATAGACATTCCTCGAGAGTTTTTGAAATCTCTTCCTGTTCTATCTTAATTAGGTATATAGATAAATTAACAAAAAAAAGAAGTGTCTTTTCTTCAGCATATTCAGTTTATGAAAATTGGATTTCAAGGACCCTGGACCTACATTAGGATACAAATTGAGGTTATCCTTCTGGACACTACATATCATGATGGAGATTTATGATACTGCCAGTGATAAGCTATTTTGCTAAGCAAATGTGTCTGAACATTCAATATAACCAGCACATTCTCCAGTCAATGCTGTTTACCATTCTGTAAATATCATTTTGCCTGTTCCTTTCTTTTCCGCTACTTTCCTTTTTCTGGGAATAAAATCATTCATTTGGCTTAACGCAATCCTAGTTTAAAAATAGAAAAAGAGAGAGAATTTCCAAAACTAAATAGAAGAACGGAAGCGTACATGGACATGACAACAGAAGTATTCTGGATCCATGTACAGTTTGCTGTGATAACACGATCTCAAACAGGACAAGTCTGTTGTTTCTTCAACTGGATCCTGTCATTTAATACATTTAAACCTTCAGAATAAGTCAATAACGATGCCATGGGAACATAAAACCAGACCAACAGATCCTTCTGGATATCAAGAAAGAGATGAAAAGAATGCAGATACAGCATTTCCACTTTGTCCAACATGGCACTACGACCAACACAAACGGCGAATTGGTGGTACACTTCATCTTCATACCTGTTAGCCTTCCTAGATTGGACTCATACTTGACAGAACTTTTTCTCCGCACTAGATATTATTCTGAGACTTTATCTTTGAAATTATGTACAGACCACGAACACAGATAGCAAAGTGTTCCAAGAAAGACAGTTTTAGATAGTTCACCGCATCCCCAAGGGTACAACTGCAGATGCCATGACCTTTTGAGGGTAGCATAATATACTATCAACGTCATTATAGAATTGCATGATTCAGTATTTCCTTTTAGATACAGATTTTGATAAGAAGGGCAGGAGAAAGAAAAACTGAAAGACATTAATATAGTTTAGAACTACTTTTTATTTCTTATAACTTTGCTCTGTTCTAGGAGATAAAAATCAGGGAATGCCTTTTTTATATAATTTTCTTTTCTTATGACCAAAATAAATTTTAAAAGATTTTTCGGCTGAAACAGCTCTCAGTTTCCCCGTTACTGTTTCCTTTGTTCAGCACATATGGGGTTCACTACCAGGAATGCTTCACTTGGACCAGTGCAGCAGCACCCAGTCTTATGCTACGGACAGTAAAGAGACTGCTGCACCGGATAGAGTTAGAAGCAAAGGAAAACGAAACTGCATATCACCTTGCTTTTCTTTTGCCAGCACGAAATTCTATAAGTAATAGAACTCCAACTTAATCCAAAGCTTCTCATATTTGAGAATGCAGGATGCTGATCATAATAGAGTACTCGGAAAGATGAGATTCGACAGCAACGCCCAACTATCAATCGAATCAGAAAATCATAACCATAACTTAGCTACTTCTATGTTCAAGCACAACTTCAAAGTTACAAGGAGCTAATATGCATTCACTGCCATAAAAGTACTTGTAGAACATTGTAACATGTTTTCTGAATAGAACGAATCACGAAACATGCGACTGAGGAGAAAATCAACAGGCACAATGCTACAAAAAGGACAATCTAAAGCAATTCCCATTATTGGTCTAATAATCTTACACGAATTTGAGGGTTTCAATCAACCAAACAAATGTTACAAATAGCACTCTTAAGTCTAAATACAAACACACTGGATATCGAATTTATCAATACCAGCACCACGAACATAAAAAATCACAACTGCACTCGACAAAGCAAACACTTTGATTCTCCGAAAGCTAGCGCTAGGTGATAATTACGGGACTGACGTTCTTCTATCTCTGTCTCTTCCGGAAACAGAAGCAACCAACAAAAAGCAGCAGCACAACTGATGAGGATGCTTGAGATGCAATATTGACGACATTCATCCATTAATTCAACACGAACCAACATCAACACACACAACAACAACTACTTCTCCTTCAATTCCCATCACCTCCGTCCCTCCGTTGCTCCGACTGAGGGGGAGGACCGGATAAAGACGCGAGTAAATTAAGGTGGTGTCCCTGTACTTGTGCAATAGGCAGATAATTACCAACCCTAGCAGCCGACGCCTCCCCTAACCCCAGGGGCTGCTGTTGCTGTAAAAACCTCAACGTAGCCGAATGCGACTGCTGCTGATGATGATGATGCTGAGCATTACTCACCATCTCCTGCGGAGGCGCCGCGAAACTCCAAACCTGGCCAAAGTCCGGTCTACCAGGCAACGCCCAAAATCCTCCAGCTGCAGCAACACTTGCACCAATCTCTTCCTTCGAGAGGCTCTGCGAATGAGCATGACTATGCTGCTGGTGTTCATCCTCGTCGCTACGCAGCCGTTTACCGAGAATGAACGGCGTAGGCGCGAGAAGCGAATGCGAATGCTGCGAGAGCGAGATTTTGTGGTCTAAAGCTGCCGATATCGAGGGAGAAGACGACGAGAAACTCGCCGGAGTAGTACCGGTGCCGGTCGCCGCGATAATCGAAGGCTCGGCCTGACGTAGCAGCCACTCGATAGTCTGTCCGTCGGATTTGTGCCCTAGCTCGCGAGTGAGCTGAAAAACCCTAGCGGCGCAGATAATCGGCATGCGAATGCGCCGCCCTCTGCCGTCGACCTTGCTGTGGCGGTCCTTCGCCGGAGGCTTCTTAACCGCCAAAACGGCGCCGTTCGCAGCTGTAGTAGCGTTCGTTTGCCGCTGAGAAGAGTCCATAATCGCTCCGCCGCCATTAGCGCCGCCGTCAGCTGCCGAATTAGACATAGTTTACAGCAGTAAATTTGGTACGAATTAAGCCGCCGGTGAGAGTGATTACAGTGAGAATGAAGTAGCTGAGCTAGGGTTTGTTGAATTGAAATTTGGAGGTGAATTTTGATTTTGAGTATGAGAAGAGAGAAGATGAAGTAGTGTTGCAATGATTGAGCGGCAGGAGCTGGTGGAGACAGGAGGAGGGCACATGGGTGGTGGGCTCCACCGCCAAAGCCCAGCTCACTCCTGCCTCACGCGCCATTTTTGTTAACAAATTGTGTGCCCCACCCTTCTTTATTTTTTATGGATAAAAATTCATTTATTAAATAACTGATTTAGGGGGCATTTAATATTTTGCCCCTTTTATTCGATATATTTTTAATATTCATTCGGTATACTATATTGTAATGAAAACTTTCCAATAATATTATTCACAAAGATAATGGTGGTTAATTATGACTCTTGTATCAAACATTCTCGGATAAAATTAGCTAGGTCGAGTGTTTATCAATGCGTCTGCAGCGATAAGAGTAATCTAGTTGGTTAAAGAGGTTAGATTCTTTGTCTCATTTTCAAACCTCGAATTATATGAAGGAAATTTTCGTTTTATGATGTTTGGATCAAAACTATCACATCAGATCCACTTAGCGTAGTTTTTCGGTTGGTGTCGTTTGTAACAATCGCATATTTTCGTTTACGATTTTCGAATCAAAACTATCATATTAGATTTACATGGCGTAGTTTATTGGCTGATGTTATTTGAGAACTATTACATGTTTGCGTCTAGTTCATTGATTTGCTTAGTGCTCATTTTACAAATAGTTAGTCATATATCTAGCTTACATATAAGTTTAATGTAGTGGTTGGTGAGTAGTTAGACTTAGAATATCAAGCAACTACAATCAAATTTTAAATTTTTTTTATATATATATATTTGAATATCATACGGAATCAAAATGAATTCAATGAACAGTCAAACTCCTAGACTAAAATGGCATATTCAAGTACAATCACAAAAATATTATTTACTCAGTGGAGGGATTTATACTTAGGCCCATGTTTTCTCACCATTAATCACACGGGTGTGTATTAAAGACAACATGTTTAAAAGTTTTCTTTTTTTTTTTAAAAAAAAAGGACGTGTTTCCTCACTTTTCGCTAAAAAATAAATAATAATTATCAGAATGGTGAAAGGACATGGGGGCCACAATGAAGTTTTAATGGGAAAACAGTGGTCCCAAATGAAAGCAGAGGTTTTAAAGAGGGGGCTGCTGTCAAAGTGGGGACAACTGTGGATCCGTACTAGTGGCTGCAGTAAATATTTTAGAAGTTGGTCCCTGAATTTTGGCATATCTACTTTTTTGGATCTGTTATTTGGGTACTGTTACGAGTTATCAACGCCATTGTTGCCCGTTTTGATCATGTTTTGGGGACCAATGTCAGAGGATCCGAGTCAAGGTCAATTATCTCTTTCTCCCCTTTTTTTGCAGTGAACAACGTAGTTCATTTTTGGGTTTTCATTTCAGGGTTGCAGTTTTTGAGTTTTTTTCAGTGGGATTTAAATTATTTAATAAGATGTGCTTAGATTAGGTATTGTTCAATTTTTGGGAAATTGTGTGGTGTGAAAAGATACTCAATTTTAGGATTATATCAAGTTTGGAAAAGTCTCCATACTTGTACGTGGTGGTTTGATAGATATAAAGAAGATATAAAATTATTTTCTAGTTTAATTTTTATTTTTATACTTTAATTTGACACTTCTCAATTTATATACCATAAGTGAACACTTTTTTCACATTGGGTACTCCGATGCCGGAAAAGTACGTGAACAATAATAGTTTTATGTTTTTTACAAAGAATATAATTGAATTTTTGACATTCTTTGATTTGTGAGAGTAATTAAAGGGGGTTTTCGTGTATGGTTTTCCAAACCTCACAAGTAGTATGTGCAAAATTTCAAACTACTTGTGAGGATTGTATGAACTCTGGCACTTGTGCCTCTTTTGCTGTTATATAAGCTTAATGTTTGTTCAATAAAAAAAAAAAAAAAAAAAAAAAAAGAGTACAAGAAACTGAGAATCACTCTCATTTGAGTGAATCACTATTCACTTGCTAAGGGATTTATAGAGAGGGGTTATGTGCAAAATTTTGAAATTACACGAGGCTTTGTATGTAGAGTACTTGAAACTAGGAGGAGATTTTAGACAATCTGTAAATCACATCGAGAGTTTGTTTAGATTTTCCAAACAAATGAGGGTTTCACGCATTTCCATCGTTTTCTAGTTTTGGTTTTTAATAACAATGACTAAAAGTTAAATCTTTTTGTTCTATGTCCACGAGACTTGAAGTTAGTCAGACGTATCGACCTAAAGAGTATTGATGAAACGTGCTGAAAACTTATGTAATTAGCATGCATTTGTGATTTTAAATTAATTATTTAAATACTTAATCACAAATTTTATTTAATTAAGTAAATAAAATAATCACTCGCTTCACAATAAGTAATTTTAATTCACCCAGAGTGAGTAGTCCAGTACAACTTGAGTCTTTTTTCTCTAAAAGGCCCAATTTATTATTATTTTGATCCCATTCCATTATATACTATATCTCCGACATAATATGTTTGGTTCCGAAAGAGTGCAGAGTATGTGCATAGAATCGACTCTAGTAAAAGGTGCATATGAATAACTAAAACAAACATACAACTAATTGTAAAAATAGTAAATTAGTAATTGCATTATGAATTGTAAAATTACATGGCGATATGCCAAAATTATTGTGTTTAAGTGGGGCTCAATCAAAATCGGTTTCGGACCAGCCAATCAGAAATTTTTTCTAACATATACTTGATATTTTAATAATACTCCCTAACTAACCACGTTTTATATATTTATTGCGTTTACAGACTATTCTCTACAAATAAAGAGATGGGTCCATGTCAAAAAAATAAAATTACCAGCATTAATGGACATACTTGATTAGGGGAGACAAAGTACGTTGCCCGTTGGAGGATTGAGGGTCCATAAATTTGTTTCTTGAGATAGATCAAATGGAGTACGAACTAGAATGAGACAAGTGTCACAAGTTTAGGGAGCAAATTATGTCTCTATTTTCACTTCCACGTTAATTGAAAAGGCCTAAAACTGTTTTAAGTTTTTCAAAGTACAACTATGGATTTAAATTAAATTACTGCATTGTTCTGTGTTAGATTGCAATTCTTTAAATGATTTAGGAATGGTTAAAATATGTTTTTTA